>ML780418.1:66488-153680 GCA_009831015.1 Picea engelmannii | reverse complement strand
ACAGATGACCCTTTGATTAAACTGAACACCCTTTGTCCCTCCCTCTTTAAAACTCTTACTGAAGCTGAAAAGATCTCCGTCTCTAGCTACACTTGGCTCTCGGCCTCTAGCAGGGATGCCCGCCCCTTACCCGTTGGAGAGGCTCAACTACCCACGGCCCTTGACTCTCCCACAGACCACTGCCTACCTCCCTCGTCGATCCCTTTAGAAACCCCCGACCCTCCTCTCAGTTCAAACATTCTACACTCCCCTCTCCCGGCAAAGATGATATAGTCGTCCTCATCAACCTTGATTGGGAAACAACATCCCTTGTCCCCACACTACAGCCATGAAGCCTCCCAATCTTTTCCACCGGGATACAGTCAACCGGAGGAAGATGATGTGAGCTTGCTGGCAAGCTTGAACTCCTCGGCCACTACTGGTAATCTTCCAAACAACCTTTCTATTCTACCAGTGTACCGAGGAAAAGAACTTTTTTCCCTAGCCACTGAGCCAGGATCTTCATCTACTATTCCTTCTGAAAGAGACAATAAAACATTTACTTGGGTGCGAGGCATCGCTGCAGAACTCTCCCCTCTACAGATGAGAAGTTCCAGGAAGAAAAAAGAGTTACATAGCACACAGATTTCTACTTCTGAACTTCCCACTCAGGAAGGAAAGGCCCTTAGAGCAATGAAGGCCTTGGCACGATAAAAGTAGTGATCGTGCTCTCCTTAAACATCCGAGGGATTGGAGGACCCCTCAAGAGTGCTTCCTTCCGGCGATTGTTGGAGAATTCTAAGCCGGACCGCATCTTTCTCCAAGAGACCCTCTCGACCGATCTTTTATCCAGGGATTTTGTGCATCAATTTCGACCCTCGTGGGTCTCCGCGGCTGCAAGCTCCCTAGGTAACTCAGGCAGATTGTTGGTGACCTGGGATCCTGACCTCTTCGAGATGCATTCATTCCTAACGAGCGGGGGCATCCTACTGAAAGGTCGTTTCCTAGCCACTGGTCAAGAGGTGGCGTTCCTAAATGTCTATGGTCCTTGTTCGAACAGACCTTTATTTTGGAATCAACTGGCTGACAACGAGCTGCTCTCCTTATCGAATCTCATTCTCGGGGGAGACCTAAACATTATCTTGACGGCTGATGAAAATTGGGGTGGTTCCTTCCTGCCCGGACCTACCAAAGCCACCTACAGAGAGCTCTTTGAATCAAACAACTTGATCGACGTTCAGCCTCCCCGTCTGGTTCCTATTTGGCGTAACAGGCGTTCTGGTAGAGAGGCCATTGCTAGACGTCTTGACCGTTTTCTTGTTGTTGAGGCTTTCCTGACCTCTTCTTCTCCACCGTCCTCATGGGTAGAGTACCCATTCATTTCAGACCACGCTCCTGTCATCCTCAAGCTGATGCTCCCGACGCCTCATCGATCCATCCCCTACAAGTTCAATCATCATTGGTTGCTGCGCATGGATTACACAACCCTGGTTCATGATGTCTGGAAGGACCAACGCTTCCTAACCGAAGTTAATCCATAGAGGCGACTAGCCTGGAAACTTAAAATTCTAAAGTCTGAAACTAAATCGTGGTTTTTGGATATAAAGCATGCGGAAAAGGCCCAATTACTGGAGCTGGAGTCGGAGATCTCATTACTCATTAGTTCATCCTCCTTTTCGGCCCTATCAGTGGACGAGTCAGCCAGACTTTCAGTGCTAGAATCAAACAGAGCATACATTCTGCGGCAGGAGGAAGAAGCCTGGAGATTGTGCAGTCGTGCGACGTGGCTATTGAGCGGAGATTCTAATACAAAGTTCTTTCACAGGACGACCAGTTTCAACAGGTGTAAAAAATCTATTTGGACTATTGACAACAACAGAATTGGGTATGGGACCATTCGGGGACAGGAAGAGTTAAAGTCTGAAGCAGTCCACCACTTTAAGCAACTTTTCAAAGCCTCCAGTGACCAAATTCTTCTCGAAAAGGCCTCGAGAGCCGACCTTTTCCCTCAATTTATTTCCACAGTAGAAGCTACTGAGCTTTATGATCCCGTTTCACTTGCTGAGCTTAAAGACATACTGATTCATTTTAAAAAAGAGCGAAGTCCGGGGCCGGATGGCTGGACAACTGAATTTTTCATTTTCTTTTTTGATCTTGTAGGCGAGGATCTCCTTCGGATGGTGGAAGACTCTCAGATTAGGAGTAAAATTTCTGTAAGCCTAAATGCTACGTTCCTGGTCCTGATCCCGAAATCATCCAACTCCCTCTCATTCAATGATTTTTGCCCGATCTCTCTTTGTAACCTCATCTACAAGTTAATCTCTAAATTCATCTCAAACCGGATCAAGCCCTACCTTGGAAGGAGTTTATCGGCGGAGCAACTCGGTTTCTTAAAAGGCAGAAGAATACATGAAGCTATCGGAGCAGCCCACGAGTGCATTCATAGCATCAAGCAGAAGAATCTAAAAGCGCTGGTAATGAAGCTTGACATTAACAAAGCTTTTGACAGCATTGATTGGGAATTCCTTAGGCTTGTGCTACATGTTGTTGGATTCGAAATAAAGTTGACAAATTGGATCTTAGCGTGTGTTACTAGTGCCAATTTCGCAGTTATTATCAATGGTGAGGCCACAAGTTTTTTTAATAGTGAGAGGGGCCTCTGACAAGGCTGCCCACTCTCCCCATATCTCTTTATTTTGATCATGGATAGCCTCAACCTCCTTCTCAAAAAAAGATTCTCCGAACACAAATTATCCGGCATCAAAGTTACTAAGCTCATAAGGATCGTCCACCTTATGTTTGTTGACGACCTCCTTCTCATGACGAAAACTGACTTAGCGGAGTGGTCTGTCATTCAGGATGTGCTTTCTCATTTCTGCTCGGTCTCTGGTCTTTCTATAAACCTCTCAAAATCTTTTGCCCACTACTGGGGACTCTCGGAGCCAGAGCTACAAATCTACAAACGGTCCATTCCTTACACTTTATTTGACCTAAGCGAAGGTTTGAGATACCTCGGGTTCCAGCTGAAGACAGGAGCCTCATCCCCCGACGATTGGCAGTGGCTTATAAAAATTTTTGAAAAAAAAATAGGAGGCTGGTGTAACAAATGGTTATCACTTGGCGGCCGCCTCATCCTGGTAAAGTCTGTTTTAGAAGGCTTGGCGGTTTACTGGATGACCTTGGAGAGGATTCCAAAAAAGATCATCAACAGTCTCTGGCGACTTTCCTCCAACTTTCTGTGGAATGGACACGGGAGTAAACATAGTTTTCACCTCTGTAGCTGGGAGATTTTGGCAAGGCCCAGAAAGGCAGGTGGCTGGGGCCTTAAAAATTTACACACCTTCAATACAGCCCTCCTGGCTAGCTCCTTTTGGAGAGCTCTTACACATGAAAGTATTTGGCACCGAATTGTCGTGGAAAAATACCTTGGCTCTTTGAAACTTTGTGACTGGCTTCGTAAGCCATCACTTCATCTAAAGAGGGCCTCCCCCTTTTGGAAGGGCCTGGTCGCTTCTTCTCCCATCATCCTCCATTGGCTCAGATGGAAGCCGGGCTCTGGCACAGAGATCAAAACCGGTAGGGACATGATTGTTGGTCTGGAGGACAGATCGATCTTACTCCCGGATTTGTGTTCAGTGCTCTTTTCTCTTAATTTACAATACCTAGCACAGATCAGGCTACCGATTGGATCTCCCTCTCTTCCGGATAATTGGATGGGTGTTAGGGAACTGTCTTTTAGTGGGCGGAGGGCTATTGATTGGAATCTTTATACCACCGCTCAAGTGCGCTGGCATATCCCTCGTTGATGAGCCTGATACTCTGGTGTGGGCAGGTGGAGATGCCTCTGGCATCCCATCGGTTAAAAACATTTTTGATGCTCTACTGAATTTGCAAAATCTTGCTCCAGATTTGTCCTGGCGACAACAGGTATGGAAGTGGAAAATTCCCCTTAAATACAAACTTTTTGTTTGGCTTGCGGGCATTGATCGGATTTTAACTTGGGATTCCCATCGCCGAAGAGGATGGGAAGGTCCTGGGTTCTGCACCCTCTGTCGACGTGCTCCGGAAGACATTCATCACTTATTGATCCATTGTGAGTTTTCAAAGGAAGTTTGGAGCAGACTGTTAAAACATTTCAATCTCCCTTTCTCCTGGAGTGGAGACACTATAACTGACTGCTTCAACTCCTGGCATTTAAATAAATCCTCGCCGTCTTGCTTGGCTGCCCACACCAGTTGGCATTTGTGGATCGAGCGAAACAGAGCATTGTTCGAGAACCGGCCTCCATCAATGCTAGCAGTTTTCTACAGGGTCCTAGCTCCTTTTTCCTGGCAGCCGTCTTCTATAAAGCTTATTTTATATAAAGAGATTGACCTTAGACTGCCAGAAGGATACACCTTGGCTTGCTTTGATGGAGCTGCCCAAGCCAATGGATCCTTCTGTGGGGCTGGAGGTTTCTTCAGAGCTCACCCGTCGAGAATCACAAAGTGGCTTCTCAACTGCGGTCCGGGAACAAACACAAAAGCGGAGCTCATGGGGCTTTGGGTTTCCCTTTCACTTGCTTCCTGTTGGACCATTAATCATTTGCTCGTCCGCGGTGACTCAAAGGTCATCATCGACTGGATTTCACAAAAATCTGAGCTCCGTTCGATCCATGTCGAATCTTGGAGACAAAAAACACTGGATCTAGCAAATGGCTTCACTAACATCAGTTTTCAGCATTTTTCCAGAGTTTACAACAGGGAAGCAGATGCTCTCTCAAAGAGAGCGTTAAGGGAGGAGGCTGGAAGATTATCGATCTTCCACAGCGATAGTGGGATCGAGAGTCCGATCACCCACTACTGCATCTTCTGAATCGACCTTGGTCGTCTCCTTCTTTACTGATAGCATTGTCAGATCTTTACTCTGCCTTTGGTCATAGCTTTTTATTTGGTGATGTTTATTTCTTTGTTTCTTTACTGTCACCGAGGAACTGATCTCTGAAATAGGTCAGCTTCTTGTGCTTACTGTAAGCGGTATAGCGTGGCTGTGTTTGCTGTTTTGATCGACTCTCTTATTCGCCGTATTGGCTGATTGCTCAATCACTGTCCCTGTCTAGCAACAGAACAGTTCCTCTGTTTTGTTTTGTAATGACCGATTCGGATAGTGTGGTTTTGGTATGACCGCTTGCTACTGATCGCCGATTACAGTCCACTGCGGCACTGCCTTGTAAAAGATTTTATACCTTAGGCACTGCCTTGTAAAAGATTTTATACCTTATATAAAATTGAGAAAAAAATTTCATGGAAAAAAAAGTATTACGTATTTGTCTGTCAGATTTATAAATATTTGACAACAGTGTCTGAGAGAAACATTGACGACATTTCGTATTATGCCCAAAAATTCTGATCACTTGTCATAGTCAATCATTCGATGCCCCGTAGGTTTTCAATAAAAAAATTGTGGACACTTTTTTTATTTTTTTAATGGTTTTCAATAAAAATAAATAAATTGTGGACACTTTTTTTAAAATTTTTAATTGTTTTTCACCGGTAATAATGGAAGTGCGGGGATTTAGAATGGTTGGTGAATATAATGATGGCCAATCCGCATGTTTTTCAAGGTGAAAAAGTCGGAATTGGGTGAAGAAGTTTGGTAATTCCCATTCTTGGGGCTCTAAAAGTCGCAACGAAACCAAGTAAAATAAATAAATCCTAGCAATTATTAATTATTTAAAACAGTGATAAGTGAGCGTAAATATTTTCACCATTAAAGCTCGGCGTTATCTCGAACAATGCCCAGAAGTTGGCGTTATTTTCAAACTGTTGTTTTAGAAAAAAATGATAATATATTGTTACTTTTAATAGTGATTTTAATTTTGTCAAATTCTAAGAAAATCTAAGCTTGTAGATATAATTTTTATTTTCAAAATAATTTACATTTGATAAATTAATCTGTGCAATTAATACCTTACCCATTATAAAAATATTTTTAAACTTAACAATACAAAATTGATACATTAACCTAATAAAAATGGCTACAAACTTAACCATATAAAAATAATTTATGATTATAAACTTAATCATACAAAGTTTTTAATATTTTTGAGACAAGAAATAAAATAAAGATTTTTCTTTTTTTAAATTTAATATACTATTACAAATTTTAATTTTAATTATGCTGTAGTTACTTTAATTTTTTTATTATTGATTATATATAATTTACATTTCAAAACTACATATATAAACAACTTTACTACTAATTTCATTTGTTTATTATTATTATTTTTAAATATCACTTCATATAAAATACCTCTAAATGCAATTACACTCCTTTTTTTACCATGACTTTTTAAGATTACACTAAACCAATATTAAAATATGACAACTCTCTTGGTTAAAAAAAATACTACAACATTCATTTTTTCCTTAATTGAAATACGTGGGAATTCCCCTTATGCATACAGAGGTGGTGGTTTCCATAATACATGTATAGTATAAACTTAGTCCAACAACTTTCAACTCCTTAATTGAAATAATTTGGAATTCCCTTTATACATAGAGAGGTGGTGGTGTTTCCTTAATACATGTAATAAATTTTTAATGAATTTACTCCAACAAATTTTAGTAGTTTTAATATTTTAGATTCATTGCATTATTGATAGAGAATATTTATAAAACAAAATTTTCAAATTCAAATATTTGGAAAAATAAAAAATTTAAACATAAAACATATTAGAAATAAAAAGAAAAAAAACTTTTAATGAACCCTTAAAATAGATTTAATGAACCCTTATCTAGAAGTTTCCAAGGAATTATGGCACCAAACTTGTTAGGGTAGGCCTAGTGCCTACCACTTTTTCTAGACAATGAAAATAAATTCCTTGCAAGTTGTGATCCACATCAAAGATGTTCGTATTGCTCTAACAAAAAAGTTTTAGGTGTACAAATCATTGATTAAAATTCAACGCTTTAAGTGTTATCAAATAAATAGGCATAAAAACAAATGTTAGTTTTTATTTTTGAAAATTATTTAGTAAATATAAAAAAAAAAACTTAAAATTTCATAAGAAGGGTAATATTTTAAAGTACACTTTATCAAAATTTAAATTATTGACTGTGTGATGTCATATTTCAATCGATCGTGAATCGTGATTCATGTTCCTGCCACCTACAGGCTGTAGCCTGCAACGACCAACGCTAACACCATTCGCAGTGATCGAATATCCAACTAAGACCAGTCAAATCGATCAAATGTCTGTAAATTAATCCTATGGTTACATGGTATGATGTATCATTTTGTATGGCTCTAGAGTCTAGATTCTACACGGACATAAATAAATTTATGAACTCCTCTTGGTGAATAAGTTACAAGCTACAACCTAGAGGTTGGAACTTGGAGCGATGGAGCCCTGGAGAGGAATTAATAGCAGTAGTAGTTGAGTTAGTTGATATATTTAATGTGCTCACTAATCATGATACCCAAGGCTTTCTCCTCTTTGAATTTCTCACGATACCCAAGGTTTTCTGCTTTTTGAATTTCTCTAGTCTCGAGTCCCAACTATGCATTAACCCATATTCCAGGTGCAAAGTATTCTTTCCTTTACAATGACCCCAGTTCCATGTATAAATTATTCTTCTTTTTATTTTCTAGTTCTGAAACTAACTAATAAAACCAATTACAAAAGTTATAAGAAGAAACAATTCCTTATGTAGGTAAGCCCATCATTAGTCAATTCAGCCCAATGGATCTAGGATCATTGTTTTCATATTATTTTATGCTCGGAAGAATTTCTATCATATTCTTGGTTTTAAATATGTGGAGGAGGAAGACATAGTGTAGGATTCCTTTAGTTCCTTCGTGATGGCCTATATTAGGAAATCTATTGTAGGTGTGTAACAAGCTTAATAAATAATTTTTCCAACTTGCTGCAAAATAAGGTCCATTTGTGATCATCTCTCTAAGAATGAAAATAGCATTGGTGGTCTCATCTTCCTTGATGGAAAAGGAGGTTCTCAAAACTCATGACCATATATTTTCATGCATGCTGGACCGTGACACGAGAAGTTGAGGCTCTTTCCACTACAAGATCTACATATTCTTTAGCCAATATTGTATCCCACTAGTCTAATAACAATTTTTTTCTTGGGATCTATGCAACATCCCATAAGAAATCAAGTAAATTGAATGATTCGTCATATTTTTTAAGAAATCAAATAAATTGAATGATTCATCATATTTTTTAAGATGTAGTGTATGGAAGTGTGTGGATACTGGATCTTTCATGTCATAGACCTAAGAGTCTTTTCTTGGATTTTTGTGGCGCATCATTGCCTCAACTACAATGGCTTGACCAACTTATGCATACTACAACTAGACTATGCGTCTTCACTTAAAATTGTACTTGTTTCCCCCTCAAGGGAAACTACTCTGAGAATACACTCTCTTGGGTGTGGTGTTGCTTAGATGAGCTCTCCTACTCATATCTTCGTATTCATACTTGTACTTTTAGTTCTTCCATCAGATACATGATGATATAACCTCACATTAATCATGAGTTCTTTAAAATGACTCTACCATGGTATATCAGATCCTATGCCTTACTCCTCATATAATATATGCACTAGTATATGGTACTTAGACACGGTGTGATGGTTTGTTACCTAGTCATGAATGTAATAAATATTGGGTTTGATATAATAACACTTATTAACAATAAAGTCATTATTATTTTGTCTCATTGTGCCATGGGGGACTTAATAATCCTTAAACAAGTGTCCTCGAGACTTTGGTCAAATCATAATAATGGGGATTTAGTTGAGTTAGCATATTTCATATCTTAACCATACTTAACATTTTCCATCTTTTCCCTCTCATTTCCATCTCATTCATAAAAATATATTATCTCATCTTATGTTTGAATTATCATATGTCATCCAACAAAGTTTAGTTGAACAAATTGAAGATCAATGTAAGTCTAAGTCAAATAAAAAAAAAAAGGCTAGATGTGAAGAGCATGAAAGTAAACAAAAATGAAAAAATAATGAAGTTAGAGCTATGCCACATCATTAAAGAGGACCAACACTAATTCATATGCTAAAAAGATTCTTATCTAAAGAAATGACTACGGAATTAAAGAAAAAAATACAAAAAAGGATAATAAATAAAGCATCAAAGTGGTAACTCTAAGAAAAGCTCCCTCTTGAGGGTTTGTATGTATAAATAATGAATATTCCTAGCTCTTGAAAACTAGTTGCATAAATTAAAAGGCCCTTTGCATCATCACACATGACTTTGAGGGTCAATAAATGTTTAGTATCCCTCTCCTTTTCCATAATTTATTCATCACATTACCTATCTCTAACTAAATGATCTAGGAAATACCTTTTGACTAACGACTTGTCACATGTAATAAGGGTAAGCATTTCCCACCATGGTAATCTTAGGAAAATTAGAAAATTAACTTGTGTTATGGGAGGAATTACATATCTCCCTCATACTTTTTCTTATTAATATGTTTTTAATTGCCACATGGTATAAAGTAGGTCTCTATGCAACTACTACTTTTCTTCTCATGTAGCATGGATTTCTAAACAAAATTTTAAACTTCAAACATATTAAATAAGAAATAGAAAAGACTTTTATAGGAAAAATATGTAATAAGGGTAAGCATTTCCCACCATGGTAATCTTAGGAAAATTAGAAAATTAACTTGTGTTATGGGAGGAATTACATATCTCCCTCATACTTTTTCTTATTAATATGTTTTTAATTGCCACATGGTATAAAGTAGGTCTCTATGCAACTACTACTTTTCTTCTCATGTAACATGGATTTCTAAACAAAATTTTAAACTTCAAACATATTAAATAAGAAATAGAAAAGACTTTTATAGGAAAAATAAAAAGAGAAGGTATATTATGTGAGATTTAATGAACCCTTGTCTCGAAGTTTTCTAAGAATTATGGCATTGAATTTTTCATTTCTTATAAACTTGTTTCAATGAAAAAAATATTATTATACAATATTAGTGGTTAGTAGTTTTTTTAAGAGAGAGACAAGCATATCTTCTTTAAGGTTTTTGAGTTCACAAAGACATATCTCATCATTGATGCTTCCAAGTTACAAGGTTTTATACAACCATGTGTCATATGCCTATGGAGCATATGTTCTCATCTATGAGTTGAATTATAATTCCATATATGAATTTGGCTATCTTAATTTTCTGGGATACTATTGAAATTGGAAAAATGTGCACGAGGGATACTATTGAAATGGGAAAAATGGGTTTGGGACAAAGGGAACTCATATCCCCCTTATCTAATGAAAATTGCTCTTAAATTTGGTAGGGACTATGTTGGAAGTTAGAGTTCTACCCTTTTATTAAATGCTTTTATCATGAAACTTTTCAGCTCAAGATTTTGGCCCATTTTAAAATAATCTAAATTGTTGGATTTAAAAAAAATATTGAATAGAAAAATTGAAACTTTAACTCGATGAAAAACTAAGCTCATAGGAAATGGGACAAATTGAATACCCCACATACAACACCAACAAAATGTGTTTACTTGGATAGTATTTTGTTTGTAAGCATTGAGTAGCAGCATTGGATACATGGCAATGCATAAAAGTTAATTAAATTATGTACGACCAATAATTCTAATGTTCTCAATTACCCACTAATTATTTAGGATAACTAAACTCATGCACCTTTTTCCAAAATTAAGGGCCAATGTTTAAATCTGTTACAATTGGGAGAGCCCAATGCCTACCACAATTTTTTTTTAGGAAATGACATTAAATCTCTTGCCACTTGCGATCCAAATCAAAGATAAGCTAGTAATGTTTTATTGGTGGCACTACTCTATCAAAAACGTTATAGCTAGCGGTGCAGGATTGATTCAATGCTTTAATATGGTTCATATATAAATTGTCTAGAAAAACACATGTTTATTAATATTTGGTGAAATAAAAAACGATTGTATAGCTTTAAGAAATTTAAGGATTTTGCAAGGTTTTAAGTAGCTTTAGAGATCCTCAAAACTTTTGGAGTCATGGAGGAATTATACCTATGAAACTTTGACCTATAAAATTATCCCAAGCACCTAAATTTTTATGGATTTTGGTGACTAAAATCTTGCTAAAAAAAGGTCCATTTTGAACAATTAATTTTTAGCCTACGCCTATTTCGAACAATTTTTTAGCCTACGCCTTTTTCATAAAATCAAGAGCACGACTATCATAAAAATATGTTTAATCAATAAACCATTATATTATCATAGTCATCAATGTTGTTGTTGATATAAACTTGTGGATTTAAAATACCTTCAAATCCAACTATACATAAACGACATTAATATTTAATAGATATCTGCAAAAGTAGGTGTAAGTTAAATGAAACTATTTATATTTAACAAACCATGACAAAAGTAGGTGTAAGTTAAACAAAGATATTGAATTTCCTTCCTTAAAGAGTAAAATTCCCTTTGAAATGGATTAGTGAGGATTAAAATGCAAAGAGATTTTCACAACATGTTTTCTAACTAGGATTTTCAAAAACCTCAAAATTCCATATATCATCTATAATAAAATTCTAATTGGGTATTTGCAACTAATTTAATTTAGGGTAAATTTCAAGAATTATTGTATTAAATTTAAACAAACAAATGAATCAAACCAATCCACCAATTTTGTGTAATAAAATTCTAATTGGGTATTTGTAACTAATTTGGGGTTAATTTCAAGAATTATTGTATTAAATTTAAACAATCAAATGAATCAAACCAATCCACCAATTTTGTGTGTTAAATTGAGTTAATATTTCTCTTGCAACCATCGTTTACTCATCATGCAAATTGCAAATTATTAAAAAATCTATAGTTAAATATTTGATTTTGTGTTTAACTAAATTTGTTCAAAGTGCATCAATATTTCATTTGCAACCATTGTTTACCCATCATGCAAATTTGGATTTATTAAATAAACCTATAGTTCAATATTTTATTTTGTATTTAAAGCAATTTGTTCAAAGTGCATCAAGATTTCTAGTTTAGCATGTCATGCTTGGATGTCACTTTCCCATGCTCCCCCTTGATGAGAATAATATGCTTGAGGTAGGTTTAGCTAACCCTTCCCCATAATTTCTATAGATTCAAAATGATGCTTGAGGGAGGGTGTAACAGCCCCCGTCGTTACGACAACATGCAATGCCTATCAAGTGCTATTTTTTGTTTTCCTTATAAAAACAGGAAGGTAACAACAACATCAGACAATCCATGCAACTCGAAGACAAACACAACGCAGACAATTCAGAAAATCCATGCAACTCTATGACAAACACAACACACACAATTCAGACAATCCCAACATTTAGACACTACTTCAATCGACCTTTAATTTACAAGCGTGCAAGATATCTGACATACACAATCTATCTAGCAAAAATCGACTTGAGGCACAATTATATTAAAGTCCCAGGCGGGCCATTAATCAATCAATCAATCAATTAAAGTTAGATGAATTACTTAAGATGATAATATCATAGACCATAAGTTACTACAACACATGTGTAAACCCTAGTCTATCTCACCCTAAGAAACGTTAATCGATTTTTATTTTTATTTTTGGTTCTAAGGATTTCAATAATACCTAAAATTATTTTTCAAAGACTTGTAGTATGCCAACTATGAATAGAAGAATTTGAGGTATAATTTTCTCTATACACCTTTATATTAAGTTATTTAATTAAGAGTTAGAAATTCCTTCTTATTGTAAATAGATATCCATCATAACCTTAACACATTTTAAGTATGAGTTTAAATTATGCCTTCAATAATAAGAATCTTACCATATAACACTTTTTCTTAACAACTATTCTAGTAACAAATAATATTTGTATAAGTACAAAAAAATAGCTTTCTAAATGTACCCTCTTTACCTTACAAGCATGAAACTTGCTCAAACATAGCTGAATCAAATCATACTCAAATTATTAATACCCGATTAATTGTTTCTAATTTCACTACTTAATAAATTGAATGTCGATATTGATAATTATTATTTAATATTATGAATATTATTTCACTACTTAATAATTGAATATCGATATCCATAATTAGAATTTGAATATCGATATTGACTCTGCAATAACGATATCGTTCTGTCAGAATCAACTTGTTGTCTGCCAGAAGGATGTACATTGCGTCATTTTTATCAACCGGGCTCATAATCACCTTGAGGACTATAGGAATTCTGTAATATTATTTTCTAGTTTGTATTGTACCACATATAACATAAAACATGTCTCAATTCTTACAAATACAATAAAGTCAGAGACCAGACTTGCTAGAAACAATTACAATATCCATATCTACTGCAAGAGATCCCAATGTAAACACACAATCACGTCCATTATCTAAAACGATTCTAAGAAATCCCATTCAACACAATAGGATATAGAGACATCGTCCAATCAGCTATAAACTAAATGCAAAAATTACATGACAAATTATAAAGAAGTAATCAAGAAGGATGAATTGGTAATCAATATCGATATCGTTAAATATTATTCATTATTAGTTGCTTCTAATTATTATTTGTTTCTAGATATTAATTGTTTCTAATATCGATATCGTTCTATTCAACATTTAAATCAATAACATAGTCTGTATGTAAATAACAATAACTGCGGAAAGGACACTGTAGAATATGGACGATGTAATAAAATTTAACTACTTAATCATACAAGAATGAAAACAGATGGGATTAGTCAACGTATAGTTGGTCAACACCAATTCCGAACCCTACTCTATTCAACCATAAATTTAATCTATCGTTTATGGCGTTTTTCTAAGAATGCCAACTAACATTTAAAATACACTACGCCTATAAGAAATCGACTTAAGAATACATTAAGAGTTAAGGGATTGGCGCTTTATATAATAAATCATCTTAAGTTTAACTGCGCAAAAGAACTCAAATGCCAATTCATAATTCCATTTAAGAAGTGTAAAGGGAGATCAAGATTTAAGCAGAATGTAAGATCAACGATATAAGAAAAAATTATAAGGAGTGTAAAGGGAGACCAACGATATAAGTAGTGTAAAGGGAGTGAAAATTAAGAAGTGTTCAAAAATTACCATCATAGAGAAACCATTGAATAGGCAACAAGACAACAACCCACTCGAATGGTAATAAGGGAAGGTCACTCACCAGGGAGGGAAGCATCCAAGGTAACCTATTGTGTGATAGAAAGTGAATATGATCCCATTCCCATTACAATCCATGGTTTTAATTACCAGGAGGCTGAGTATTCAAGTTAAAATTTAGGGCTAGACATGCATACATAAAAACACAGTGTTGCTGAGTGGAAGCGTTGTCAAAAGAACAGTGTCAAGGAAAAATTTGTTGATGAAAAATGTAGAGACAGTTTGTTGAGATATGGATATGAAACGTAGGTTTTACCACTCCCCATCCATGCAGAGAAGAAATAAAAATCATTGAGCATAGAAGTAAAACGCAGGTCTACGTTTTCCCAATCAAAAAATGTAGAGAAGAAATAAAAATCACTGAGCATAAAAGTAAAACACAGGTTTACTTTTTCCCAATTAGAAACACATAGAAGAAATAAAAATCACTGTCAATAGAAGTAAAACACAGGTCTACGTTTTCCCAATCAAAAGGTAGAGAAGAAACACAATAATCATAGAGCAATAAAGAAGTATTTTTCGTTGTACACAGTAAGGAAATTGTTGGGCATATAAATTATCTTTCACTTATTATCCATGCATAGGAAAGCAGGGCATTTAAATCTAAATCTTTAACATCAGAGTGAAAGACAGTTGAGTCGACTCCTGGCCGATTGCTCAGGCACAGACTAATAACTTAAAGGATAAGGGACAAAAGATAAAAACACAATTTCTTTGGATTAAAAACAATAAAAATGCAGAGTAAAATAAAATAATGGCCCGAGAACCAAAACACAATCTTCCTCGGTAATATTACAACGCAGTAATAAAACAAAGCTCAGAAACATAAATTTAGTGACCATTTTGCAATTTCACATGACACATTATCACCAAGATAAAAATTCATAGGCATAACTAAACAAGTCTTTTTATTTTAACAACATCCACACAAGCGAGCCGACAATAAAGAAATTCATGAAAAAGAAATTGAGATATTTTAATAAAAATTATGCACATGCCTATCGTAGCCAAATGAGAAGAACTAGAAGTGGCTGTCTCACACTCGCGCTCCGTCAAACTCCGACTTTCCAACCGATGTGACCTCACTGGTACCTCCCAGCTAAATCTAGGGGTACTCTTCTTCCCCCTGAGCCCCCCCGAGCCACAAAGGGGCCACACACAAAATACTAGAGAATTCTAGCACCCAACTCGTCTCGCAAGGTCGAGCTACCACTTGTTACCTGAGCTGGGTATCCCAACTCCCACAAGAGAAAGTTTAGTCAAGATTAAATTTTAGCAGCATAACATTACGCAAGCCAGATGTGATCATACTCCTCCTCCACCATCCTTTTTATAGAGTTTTCAAGTAATTGGTTTCCCAAAATTCTCATTAGATTCCTTTTTCATTAATTTAATTAGGAAAAACCTCCCTCATACACATGGCGCCCGATCCCCTAGTTGCACTAGAAAATCAATTTTATTAATTAATTAAATTTTTTATTTCCCTCACCCACCTAAAAGCATTCCTAAAAACGCTCATCGGTGTCCCATTATTCCTTTACAATTCTTAAATGACTTATGCCTTACTTAATTCCTGGTTGAGTTCATAAATAGAAAGTTCCAAGGCTAGATTCCTTGTTAAGTTAGACATTCCCCTTTTTCTTTAAGTTTCCCCTTTTCTTTAAGTTTCTCCTTTTCCTTAGGTTTACCCCTTTTTTTTAAGTTTCCCTTTTTCTTAAAGTTTCCCCTTTTTTTTATAACTAAGTTCAAAATTAGCAGGTGTAGACAAAAACAACCAAATACCCCTTTTATTAATTAAACCTTTATTAAAATTTCTACTTTAATTATTAATAATTGAATTTTCTTTATCCCCTTCCGGTTATATGTCTAATTGGGTTTTTTTTGTTCTAAGGTTCTAATCAGACCTAGGTTTTCAATTCACTAGGCTTGGCAACCGTTCTTAAGGGAAAATTTTAGTTATTAAACTTTACTTATCACATCATTCATTTTAAGGCAGACTACGTTCTCCAAGGGTGTCACTTGCCTCTTTTTGTTTTCTTTGCGCGACGTGCCCTTCAAGACGCACTACATGCTCCAAGGGTGCCACTCGCCTCTTGACTGAATTTGGTAGACATCAAACCCATGGAGTCAATACTCCATGAGGTGATTTTGTGGGAGACTAAGGGCCTCTAAGGAATAAATACCTTGCCTTATTGCATGCCCCTGAGAATCATTGTGAGCGACTGTTCCAGTCTTCCCTCACAGCATCATGGGTCTTCTCGAACTAGGTAATCGTTAACCTACAGTTCGAGCCACAACTGGAGTGCTAGTAGGATGTGGCAGGGTTGCTACCACACCTCTCCCTTAATGCCTATGGTTGTTGTGCATGATCCATTTACTCCACATGTGAGTTTGGTCGGCAAGATATCATCAACCTACATCCATCAACGAATCATGTCAACAATAACAATCAACATCATAATATCTAATCATATATACATATTTCACATCAACCACATTCAAAGCCTAAAAGTACACTTCGTGACTCGATCTGGAGTCCAAGGAGTTTCATCGATGCCTCGACACGGTCAACGCCCAGATTCCTGCACACTGAGGAGAATCGAGTCAATAGCACCTGTCTATGTAAATACAACAAAATAACATATCATCAAATCCACAATATCTCATAATCATAATCATAGCAACCAATCATATGAAGAACTGGATCACTTGCACACAAGTGTCCTCAAATAACAAGTCCACTCAATGTGTGCAAGAGAGGGATGTTACATACACCCCCTCTTGTTTTAAACTTCATCCCGAAGTTTCATAGTAATTAAGTGCCTAAATAAAGTGTATCACATTATCATAAGTCTATCTATCAAACAAAAATGAAAACTACTGACGCATATCATATGTGTCCTCCCAGGTCACTGAGTGTGAACTATAGTTGTCCTTCTAGACCTTGACCTGATCTATTGTTCGACATCATAGTAGTCGAATGCGATGGTCCAAGATGCGGATTGGATCCACTGTGAGTGCACCCTCATATGATACTTTCAAGGAAATCATGTAAATAACATGTGCAGGATCATTAACATAATGTCTCAAAACAGATACGTGAAAAACATCGTGCATACGCCTC
This sequence comes from Picea engelmannii, assembly GCA_009831015.1. Classification (NCBI taxonomy): domain Eukaryota; kingdom Viridiplantae; phylum Streptophyta; class Pinopsida; order Pinales; family Pinaceae; genus Picea; species Picea engelmannii. Next base: position 136,391 of record ML780418.1, on the reverse strand, counting down.
AAAGAATCAGGCAAGGCTAGTCAATAGGCCATGGGCCCCTTCCTTTACACAATATCGAAGGGTACCATGAACCTAGGAAAGATTTTAACACCCTTTCCAAACTTGATCGAACTCTTATGTGGTTTCACTTGCAAGAATACTCGATTGCCAAATTCATAACTACGGTCGACACGATGCGCATCGACATAACTCTTTTGTTGATCTTGCGCTTCCTTGATCATTTGTCTTATTGTTTGCATTGGATTTTCCATTTCTTGGATCACTTCTGGTAATACCAGGACCCTATCCTCAAGCCGATCCCAACTCAAAGGCATCTGACATGGGCACCCGTAAATAAAATCGAAAGGTGCCATCTTAATGGTTCTTTGGTAACTATTGTTATATGAAAATTCTACTAGTGAAAATAATTCTTCCCAGTTCTTATGTTGGTCTGTTACATACATACGCAAAATATCCTCCAAGGTGTGGTTTTTTCTTTCGGTCTGCCCGTCTATCTCTGGGTGATATGCGGTAGTAAAGTTAAGTTGGGTTCCCAAAGCCTCTTGGAAACTAGTCCAAACGCGTCCTGTAAACATTGATCCTCTATCGGATATAATCCTCTTAGGCACGCCATGCAACCTCACAATCGCACTGATGAAAACTCTAGCTATGTCAGGTGCCTGATACGTTGTATGCACAGGAATAAAATGAGCACTCTTCTTCAAAGTGTCAAATTCCAAAAAAATTGAATCATGTCTCCTTGCCGTCAATGGAAATCCAACAATGAAATCCATCTAAATGACCTCTCATTTCAATTCTGGAATAACATGTGGTTGTAGTAATCCTGTCGGATGTCTATGTTCAACCTTCACTTGCTAACATTCTAGACATATTTCCATGTAGTTGACTATGTCCGCCTTCATTCCTTTCCAAAAGTGTAAGGGTTTAAGGTTGCCCTCATCTTTGTGACTCTTGGGTGAGCCATGTACACTACTCTGTGAGCCTCGTTTAAGATCAAACTCCTCAACTCGTCATTGGGAGGTATGTAAATTTGACTTTTAAATCTCAATAATTCGTCGTTGTCCACAGTAAATCCCTCAAATTTTGGTATCATCATTGTGTTTTGTCCGATAAAATCCTTGACCTCTTTGTACCAGTCATCGTCGCGCTGTAAATTTAGGATATTTTCAAGTAGATTCGTCTCAAGAAGCATCACCAAAAATATGCATGGTCTTTGATTCAACACATCTACCACTCTGTTCATTGTTTCTTTTATGTAAGTAATCTCAAAATCATACTAGCTAAGCAATTCCGACCAACGCCATTGTCGCATGTTCAAGTCGCTTTGTGTAAATATGTGTTGTAGACCACACTGGTGTCTCCAATCTCTCAAGGCATAAACAATGGATAACAACTCCAAATCATACGTTACATATTTCTCCTCATGCCTTCTCAACTCTCTCGAGATGTAAGTGATCACTCGACCGTCTTGCATCAAGAATCCACCTAAGCCTTCCTTGTATGCGTCAGTGCATACCAAGAATTCTGCATCCATGTCAGGGGCCTTCAGTATTGGTGATGTCATCAACAACTCCTTGATCCGTTGAAATGCCTCTGTGCATTTCTCGGTCCAAACAAAATTCTTGTTCTTCTTCTATAATTTCGTGATTGGATTTGTTATCTTTGAAAAACCTTGGACGAACCTTCGATAGTATCCCGCTAAACCCATGAAGCTACATACTTCTAGGAAATTCATCGGCACAAGCCATTCCATTATAGCCTTGACGTTTGCTAGATCCACAACGATACCTTCGTCGAAGATGACATACCCTAAGTAGTGAATCTTCGATTGATAAAATGATCATTTGGAAAACTTCCCATACAATTTGTTCTCTCGTAGACACTGTAGTACCATGTGCAAGTGCTCATCATGCTCCTCTATCATCCAATAGTAAATCAAAATATCGTCAATGAATACTTGGATGAACTTGTCCAAGTATTCGTGAAACACCCCATTCATCAAACTCATAAATACCTCTGGGGTGTTTGTCAGTCCAAATGGTAAAAAAATAAACTCGTAATGTCCAAACCTCATCTTAAAGGAGGTCTTATGGATGTCTTCCTCCTTGATCCCTAACTGGTGATACCTTGATCTCAATTCTATCTTTGAAAACAGTGTCACACCTTTCATCTAATCAAAAAGATCATCAATCCTCGACAATGGATATTGATTCTTGATCGTTCCCTTGTTCAACTAACGATAGTCAATGAAGAGTCTCCACGACCCATCCTTCTTTTGCATGAAGATAATAGATGCACCCCACGGTGACACACTTGGACGTATAAGTCCTAGGTCTAGCAACTCCTTCAGTTGCATTTTCAACTCCTGTAACTCCGGGGTCAACATCTGATACAACATTCTTGCTATCGATTCATTTCTTAGTTTTAGGTCGATGCTAAATTCCAATTCCCTCTTAGGCGACATCCCAAGTAAATCCTCAAGGAAGACGTCCACAAACTCTCGCACCACCAGAAGGTTTTATAGACCTTTTGCTACTCCCTTCTCATTTAATGCCAGGATTGCATAAAGCTTACATCCCTTGCACATGATCTTTTGTAACTGCAAGGAAGAGATGAACCTTAGGGAAAATCCCTGGTTCCGACCTACAATCACGCATCTCTGTCCCTTTTCATCGACCAAGCTCAATCGTTTCGTCTTACAGTTGAGGATCGCCTCATGTGATTCCAACCAGTCCATATTGATCACGACGTCATAAGATACTAAGATCATGACGTACAGGTTGGCCCTGGTGACAAACTCTCCCAGGTTAAGGCTACAACCCATAACCTTCCTGCCAACCTTCTGTTTGGATCCCAAATCCATTTATACAAAGCTAAACTCGTCATGTTCGACTGCCTTTACCTTAATTACTTTTAGCATCACGCCAAAAATGAAACTCTCTATAGCACTTCGATCTATCAAAATGCGCAGGGTCTGGTCAACGATGATACCTGACATCTCAAGCACAATCGATTGGTGTTTGGACTAGAGGTTATTCATTGTTGCATGAATTCGATGGGCCTTGCCCAAATCTCCCATGGTAGTGGGTTCGACTGATCTAGATGCTCTAGTCCTCTCCACTGGGTAGTCATGTTGGTAATGTGGCTCCCCATATGTCCAACACCCCTTCTTCGGTCCCGTACTTCTGGTACCCGAAGTAGAAGTTGATGGCCCACCAGCATGGAACCCTGCTCTGTTCTGCTGAACATGCCTAAACTGTTGCTGCTGTGGTCGATGTTGGTGTTGGTGTTGTGGTCCTCGGTAAGGAGTCCGTTGTTGAGGCACTGGTTGCCGAGGTGTAGTGAAATTGGATCCTCTCTAGAAACCACAATATCTTGGTGAATGTCTAGCTGGTGTCTGATGTTGTTGCACACCATATGACACATGCCCCGTTGGTCTCACAAGAGTCTTTCTCTGACCCCCGCTGATAAGCTCCTCCTCTACTATGAGGGTCTTCTGGACAACATCATGTAAGGTTTGAGGCATCAGAATCCTAACCTTTACACAAATGCTGACATTAAGGCCAAACACAAACCTGTCGACCTTATGTTTCTCAGTACTCAGGTGCGAAGCATACCAAAGAAGCTCCATAAAACGGGCCTCGTACTCGAGCACTGTATGACCACCCTGTCGCAAGGCGTTGAACTCATTGAGCTAACGCTCAATGAATTCCTCATATAGATACCTCTCCCAGAACCATTCCTCGAACAGTTCCCATGACACGTCTTTGACAACCATGTTCAATTGTGGCAAGAGCATCTTCCACCATAGAAGAGCGCTCCCCTTTAGTTGAAAGACCACCATGAAGGCCTTCATGTTGGAGGTATATTCGCGAACTGAAAATCACATCACCAGATTCTCCAACCATGCCTCGACAGCTGCATCGTCCGAGGCACCAAAGAACTCAGGAAATTTGAGCTTCTTGAGTTCATGGTGAGTGATACCAGTACCAACCGGAGTGCATGGTGCACCCTCAGGGGGTGTTGGTGCCGTGGTTGAATCTCTATCCAAGCAGATGATTAGTGCCTCAGAAATCCATTCAAAGGACCTGATCAACCCAACCATATCACCCACATCGATCTGTTCCTGCCACACAACCTATTTGTCTCCTTGGGGGTTATACCTCTCACACGTGGATGCTACTAGGGGCATCACACCTCCTCCCCTAGCATTCCATTGTCTACCTCTGCGACATCCTCTAACCATTATTACCTGCATGAATACATATCAATTTAATTAGAAACCATATAATCAAACACCTAATCAACGAAATTCATAGTGATCCCAAGTCATTGGTCAAACCTAGCTCTGATACCATATGTAACAACCCTCGTTGTTACGACAACATGCGACGCCTATCAAGTGCTTATTTTTTTTTTTGCTTTCCTTATAAAATTAGGAAGGTAACAACAACATCAGGTAATCCACGCAACTCGATGATGAACACAATGCATACAATTCAGACAATCCCAACATTTACACACTACTTCAATCGACCTTTAATTTACAAGCACACAAGATATCTGAGATACACAATCTATCTAGCAAAAACTGACTTGAGGCACACTTCTATTAAAGTCCTAGGTGCACAATTAATCAATCAATCAATCAATAACAGTTAGATGAATTACTTAATATGATAATATCATAGACCAGAAGTTACTACAACACATATGTAAACCCTAATCTATCTCACCCTATGAAATGTTAATCAATTTTTATTTTTATTTTTGGTTCTAAGGATTTCAATAGTACCTAAAATTATTTTTCAAAGACTTGTAGTATGACAACTATGAATAGAAGAATTTGAGATATACTTTTCTCTATACACCTTTATATTAAGTTATTTAATTAATAGTTAGAAATTCCTTCTTATTGTAAATAGATATCCATCATAACCTTAACACATTATAAGTATGAGTCTAAATTATGCCTTCAATACTAAGAATCTTACCATATAACACTTTTGCTGGACAACTATTCTAGTAACAAATAATAATCGTATAAGTACAAAAATTTACCTTTCTAAATGTACCCTCTTTACCTTACAAGAATGAAACTTGCTCAATCATAATTGATTCAAATCATACTCAAATTATTAATACCTGATTAATTGTTTCTAATTTCACTACTTAATAAATTGAATATCGATATTGATAATTATTACTTAATATTATGGATATTATTTCACTACTTAATAATTGAATATCGATATCCATAATTAGAATTTGAATATCGATATTAACTATGCAACAATGATATCGCTTTATCAGAATCAACTAGTTGTTTGCCAGAAGTATGTACATTGCGTCATTTTTATCAACCAAGCTCATAATCACCTCGAGGACTATAGGAATTGTGTAATATTATTTTCTAGTTTGTATTGTACCATGTATAACATAAAACACGTCTCAATTCTTACAAATACAATAAATTCAAAGACCGGACTTTCTAGAAAAAATCACAATATCCACAACTACTGCAAGAGATCCCAATATAAACATGCAATCAAGTCCATTATCTAAAACGATTTTAAGAAATCCCAAGAAACACAACAAGATATAGAGACATCGTCCAATGAGCTATGAACTAAATGCAAAAATTACATGACAAATTATAAAGTAGTAATGAAGAAGGATGAACCTGTAATCAATATCGATATCGTTAACTATTATTCATTATTAGTTGTTTATAATTATTAATTGTTTCTAATATCGATATCGTTGTGTTCAACATTTAAATCAATAACATAGTTTGTATGTAAATAACAATAACTGTGGAAATGACACTGTGGAATATGGACGTTGTAATAAAATTTAACTAATGAATCATACAAGAATGAAAACGGCTAGGATTAGTCAACACACATTTGGTCAACACCAACTTGGAACCCTACGCTATTCAACCATAAATTTACTCTGTCGTTTATGGCCCTGTTCTAAAACCGTCAACTAACATTTAAAATACACTACACCTGTAAGAAATCAACTTAAGAATACATTAAGAGTTAATGGATTGATGTGTTCTATAAGAAATCATCTTAAGTTTAACTGTGCAAAATAACTCAAATGCTAATTCATAATTCCATTTAAGAAGTGTAAAGGGAGATCAAGATTTAAGTAGAATGTAAGATCAACGATATAAGCAAAAATTATAAGGAGTGTAAAGGGAGATCAACGATACAAGCAGTGGAAAGGGAGTGAATATTAAGAAGTGTTCGAAAATTACCATCACAGGGAACCCATGTTGCTGTGTTTACAGGCAGAGTGTGCTTGTCATTGATGGAAAGAAAAACAATGACGATGGTATGTTTACAGGAAAGAAAAGAAGCAATGACGAAAGAAAAAATGATGGAAAATAGGGAAATCATAAGTTTAGAAGAAGAAGTGAACAATATGAAAATCAAATCTTGGGAGGAATGGCGTGAGTATGCATAGATCAAAGCTCGAAAAGAGGCATAACCTCAGGAGGATGAGAGAGCAGTGTGCAGATATCAAAGCTTAGAAGAGATAACACTTTGCGCTTTCCAAAAGTTCAACTGAGGTCCAAGAGAAGGAATCAGAGGAGGAGCAAAGGTTGAGACCTTTGAACACTTAGAAAATCTTCTAAGTCAGAGAGATCATAAATATCATGAGGAAGAACGACAGTGGTTGTTGGATCACCAATCTCGAATACCTAATGACCGTTAGGTCAGTGCCTAGTGACTAGAGGAAGCACAGAGGAGAAGTACAGATCTAATTGATTGGATCTGAGCACTGAGGATCAACAGTTGTTGGATCTAGAAATAAATGCACGAAGGTTAAGACTTTGGATGAGCATAGGAGAGAAGATTTGTTAAAATCTCGAAGTCCCGAAGTAAGCAGGGACTGTCCATCATTAAGACTGACAGGTGACACATGATCCTCAACTCCGAAGAAAATCACTTCAAGGATTTTTCAGTTTGAGACTTGAAAAACCCGAAGTCCATAGAGCCTGAGAGTCAGAGAGGCACAGTAAATTATGACTGTCCATTGAGAGAGGACACGTGGCTAGAGATCAGCATTTCACTTACTCACAGATCGGGAAATCACAGATAGGAGAAGCGAGAATTTGTGAAGTTCGAGTTTGTGATTTCATCACAGCTGTTGGATCACAAAAGGTTGTAGGTCGTCGAACTGGAGTGGGTTTCAGAAAATCGAGAGTCAGGAGAAGGGAGGTGAGTAGTCTTCCAACTCCATGAAATGAAAAGTCATGATGAGATTTGAGTTGTCGGATCCATAGGACATGTGGCGGGAAATCAACATTTCTCTGACATACAAATCGGGAAAGTCAAAGGTAGAGTTCCAGGAACTCACGAAGTCTGAGTTCACGAAGAGGATATCTCAACCGTTAGATCGAGGACTAATCTGAGTCGTCAGATCAGTTTGAGTGGAAGGACGGGATAAGCGAGGAAAACATTTGAGAATTCGATTATGCAAATTCCCGTCAGCCGTCGGATCACTTTCAAGTGGAAGGACAAGATAAGCTAGCAGAGAAACAATGCTGACAGATCAAGCCATCGATCTAAGATCCTGATCGATGGACAAAATTTAGTTTAGGTTTAAATATACAAGGAGGTTACGCTCCAGAAAGTTTGAGATTGAAAAAACCCAAAGCCAGAAAATCCAAAATGAATCAGGACCATCGCATTTGGAGGATATATGAGGATCGTTGGATCAATGTTGTTGTTTAGCAGACAATGTCAGAAGACCACATCAACAGATCACGTCAGCAGTCTACATCAGCAAGGACACGTGGCACAGTTAGAGAATGAAAAGTGTCAAGTTGAAATCATCATTTCAGGTACATGCAAATAAGGAATCCGAGTGACACATGGAATATTATCGGCTCATGACATGTCATCGAGTGACGCAAGAGTTACATCACTCCGGGATTTTTACTTTGGGAGCTTTACCACTAGCAAATGACAAAAGCTCCAAAGTCCCAAATGTTGAAGTCATGTAGTGGACACGAGATGTCTGATCTGAAATATCACGTCGAGAGCATTCTTATCCGTTGATCTACTCTAGTGGAAGGATAAGGGAAGTTGAAATCTCCGAAGTCTAGAGATGCAAAAGGATTGTGACCATTGATCCAAAAGAGACACGCATTGTTGGATCATGGACTCTGGGAGAAATGCTCTAGGAGCAAGCGAAGCTTCATAATCAAAACTCTTGAAGCTCGAAAGGTGAAATCGATCTCGTCCGTTGGTTTGGAGGGCCACATGTCACCTAATAGTTGAGAATAAGGATCACGTGTGGACAAAGGAAAGAAGGTAGATCCATCGATTGAAGAGGACAGATGTCAGCAAATCTTCCATTCCAGATGATATCCAGTCAGTAGCAACAGGGTTTGATATCTGAAACTGCCGGAGCCCAGATCACAAAGTAAATCTCAACCGTTGATGCAGGAAGGTGAGATATGGTCTACAGACTTGAGAGTACATATCTGAACCATTCATTCAGGAGCACTGTAAATATCATGAGATCGACGATCGTGCTCCATTACAGGGCCAAAACATGCTCGTGTCTAAATTTTTCTTGAGCGAGCTGTAATCAAAACCATGGTCTTAGGGAAAGGACGCGTGGAGGATTGTAGTGGATTGCAGGGTGAAAAGAAGGTTTCCCTCAAACCACCTATGGGCGCGCCCGCAATCGCGTGGTCACATGAATCTCATATCCCAAGGTCATATTGAGGGAGGAGATAACACGTCGCTAGGCTCCACTTCGGATTTCGGGATATGGGGAGTTAGGAGAGTCGGGGTGACTCGCGACAGATGACTTGAAACGTGAAGTCCCAAAGTGATTGGCCCCTGGTCACCATCGATGGTCATATGAAAGGAAGGGGGTTAGGCATAAAATCTAGTGCCCATTGTGTAGATTTATCAGAAAGGGAAAAGTCACCAAAGGGATGAGCACGTGGACTTTTTCTCAGTAACTTCCAGAATGAAGTGATTACATCTGCTAAAGAGTTTGAGGAGATGTAGGGTGGCTACCAGAGGAGCCGAAAACTCTCAAGGTAACTTCCAGTGAAGTGAAGATTCATTATAAAGAAAATTGACAGATGGAAACACGTCGAATACTGTAACTGCTAAAGAAGCCAACGAATCTTAGGATAATGGCCACTGATGAAGAACAAACTTAGGAGGATCGCTAGAGATGACGAAGAGTTGAGTGTATGCCCTGCCAGAGGATTTGGCATGATAAATACGCGCATAACAAAGAATATATAGTTTTTTTGTTGAGTGTGATTCATGCAAGTAAAAGCAGGCTATGTGTAGCAGCTGAAGTGCACAGAAGAGGCATAATGCATAGAATGGACATGGCACATAGAGCATAAAAGGCAGAAGAATAGAAAGTGCAAGAGATGCGTGTAGGAAGACACTGATGTAGGCAGACCAAAGTAGTGTAGCAGAACAATGATGAGATTGGTAATCCATTGACAAATACTGTATCACTGTGATAAATTTATGAAAAGAAAAGATTTATATTTCAGGTTTTTAGGGAGGTTCTAGGGAGGATAGTTGTCCTCAGAGTTTCAAGTGGGTGCTTGAACATAGGGAGTTGTAGCTTCCATTTGGTTGCAGCTAGAAAAACCAGGGTGGTAGGGTGGTGCAAGGAAGAACTATTGTTCTTTGTTATACAAGTCGGTGACTATGTAACTGGAAGTTGGTGCTAGAACACTCGGGGAGTTGGTGCTTCCTTCTAGTGTGATCCGAAAAAATCTTTTAATGACTGTGATTGAGTTATTATTTTCATGTGTTAATTAACCATTTTTGAAGTTGAATGAAAGAGGAAGGATTTAATGAAGAAGCATAGCAGCCATAAGAAAATATACAGATTTGAGCTGAAGTAATAAGAACAACAAACCATAACAAGATAAGTGATAAAAGAGTTCGACACAAAATTTCCTATGTCTTCGGGCCTTTGTCTCAGTGGGGGAGGCTTCTTTATTAATTCTTCAATGCTTGCAAAGTAAAGAAAAAGTAAATCAAATGGATCACATACTAGTCTCATTGTGTTCTTCTTGACCTTATAAATCCAACACAACTGATGGCATTGAAAAAGACTGAGTGTAGCTCCCATAAATGGCCCTCAAGTGTCTCCTCCTCAATAGCTTCCCTGCATAAAAATGGCTTTGGCTTGGCTTTGCTTCAGCATAACTCTACTCTGACTTCCTTCCATGGACTCAAACAGGCCTGGTTTTTATATATCTGAAGTTTTTTATCCATCCTCAACTTCCTCCCAAAATATGGGCTCAAAAAGAGCTCAATATCTCCCAATAATGGCCAAAATCTCCATTAACAAGCCTGGAAATCAATAAAAATCCAATCTATATAGTTAAAAACCCACATGTGTAACAAAATTTCAAAAATATCCCCTAGGGATGGGCATGCATTCCAGATTAAGGTCACATGCATACTCTAATGGGATCGCGCCCATAAAACTCGCACAAACTGTGGTGATAGCCCCCCGCAATATATGGAGGAAGGTGCTACAAAAACACGTGCTGGTGGCTAGAAACATTGGCGCCTGCACCCCTTACTGTGGTCATATGTACCAAATAAACCATGGAACTCTATGGAGAGGTTCAAGGTTTGATTCCCGCTAATTCCAAAAATTTTGCACAAAACCAACAAGCCAACCAGTGGGTGCCATGTGGCAGCCCATGTCTGGGCCACGTGGCACCCCACCATTTGTTGTTCTCTGATGCCACATGTCAACATGCTATTGGTCCCTATCACTATCTAGTCACCCCACTGCTATGGTTCCACATGTCAATATGATTACATCAGCATGGTGATGTCATGCTGACGTCAGCATTGACTTTTTGCCAGTTTGATTGTTGACTTTTTAGCTGTTTGGGAAAACGATCAGAGTGTGATAACTTTCGCATACGACATCCATTTGAGAAAGTAAATATATGTCCAGAATCAATGCGACGAAGTGGTCGCAATGGAATGGGTTTCGTCTGATTTTGAGAAATTTCATTTTGAGCCTTTTCTGGACCTGGGAAGCCTCGCAGATTCGATTCTGGATCATAGTGGGTGCTAGAGAAACCAGGGAGTTGGTGCTTCCTTCTAGGGGGTGCTAGATAAACTAGAGAGTTGGTGCTCTCAACAAGTTTCATCTTGCAAAACAGAGGTTGTAGCTTCAAGAGGAGTTGGAGCTCCCAAGAATGATAATGTACATAAAATAAAGATTACTTATCATCTCAAGAAGAAGAGGTTTTTCCCTGTATGGGTTTCCTTTGGAAATATCTGTCTCTATATATTTCATGTGTGTGATTGATATTGAATATTATATTTCTTGCCTCCCTGCATTATTGTGATCATCCCTGAGTGTTCTGTAAAGAGTTTAAAATGGGCATAATTGTTTAAGCACAGTAACAACTGATTCACCCCCTCCCCTCTCAGTTGTCCAACAATTGGTATCAGAGCCAGTTACTTTTATCTAAGGGTAGAAACTAGAGCTTAAACATGACTATCCATGAAGGAACCTCAACCAATAAGGCCCCCCTATTCAATGGAACAAACTTTGCCTTCTGGAAAGTTAGGATGAGAACCTACATAATGTCTTTAGGTGCAGACATCTGGGATGTGGTAGAGACTGGTTATGTAAAGCCAGTTGTACTATCTAATAAGTATGACAATATAGAATTCATCTTCAATGCTCAGGCTATGAATGCTATTATGAGTGGGCTTGCAGAAGAAGAATTTGTAAAAGTTATGCACTTAGAATCTGCCAAAGCAATGTGGGACAAACTCATTAGCAGTTATGAAGGTAATGAGAAGGTAAAGGATGCCAAGCTTCAAACCTACAGATTATAGTTTGAACAACTAAATATGAATGAGGATGAGAGGTTTAATATTTTTTTCTTAAGAGTTGAGGAACTAGTAAATGCAATGAAATCACTTGGTGAAAAAATTGAGGAAGCCTCTTTAGTTCAGAAAATTTTGAAATCTATGCAAGATAGATTCAACCCAAAGGTCTTTGCGATAGAAGAACTTAATGATCTAACATATTTGTATTTTGATCAAATTCTAGGAACTTTGAATGCATATGAAATGAGGATAGGTAAAGATGAATCCGCCACTAGAGAAGCTTCTTTTAAAGCATATAAGAATGAGGAATCTGAGCCTGATGAAATTGAAGCAAAATTTGTGAGAAGACTAAAGAAAGGATTAGGAAAATATCAAGGAAAGATGCCCTTCAAGTGTTTTAACTATGGAAATATAGGTCACTTTTCATCTAAGTGTCCACACAAGAATAAGGACCAGAACTCTGAAGGTGAAGAGAAGTACAAATCCAAGAGATTTGGTAAAAAGAAAAGTTTATGTGTAAACAATGATGACTCTTCAGAAGACATAGATAGTGACTCTTCTTATGAAGATAAGGTTAATGAATTTGAGATTATGGCAAAATATGATTATGATAATGAAATCACATGAAGTGATTTTAATAATAAAGAAGTTGTGGTTGACTTGGAAGGAGAGATGATCAATGCTTTAGAAGAGATTGACAGACTCAGACTTAAGAAGAGAAAACAAAAACAATTGTTAATGCAGTTTGAAAGGAATGGTAAACTACCAAGTGAAGACTTTGTTTTACTAAAAGTGTAATTAGTATAGACAAAGAAAATTGAAGACATTCTGAAAAACAATTATTAGAAAAGAAGGAAAGATGTGAAGCTTTGGAAGAACAAGTAGTGAAAACTAGGAAAGAGTTGGAGAAGTTTCAAGCCTTGTATCACCATTGTTGGCACAGGGGTAGACCCAGGTTTCAATTTTTACAACAAATCACCAAAAAAACCCTAACTACCGGCCCTTTCAACAACACCTGCGAAGCAGATGAAGTCTCACCCGACATAGAGGCAGGGGTGGTTGCAAGACTTAGGTGTCTGCAACCTTACCTGGGACACAACTATGTGATTTCAACACTTAGAAAGCACTTAGCATAGGTCATTCATCAATATACATTCCTTATTATACTTCACAGAAGGTACAAAGTATCACAACATTACTTAGATCTAATATTCCAACACTTAGCAAGAGTAAAACAGATCAAATCCAGTAGATCAACACTAATCATATTCATATATATCAGATATAACATTCATTCACATATCAGAAGAAAAAAGAAAGAATAGATCTATCCAATCTAATCTAAGAACTTAGCAATACAAAACATCTAAGAATAAGCACAAAGCACAACACACAGTATTTACATGGTTCACCCCCACCCTGGGGCTACGTCCACCAACTCTTATTCTGTATTAGCTTCAGTCAACCAGGTTATAGCAAAGATCTTATCAAGATCCTACTCTGCATAGGACAAGAGATCTGCGTGCACCTCACTAGATCCTCCTTCCCTGAGTAGATCTAACACAAAGCCTCCTAACAATCTGTGCACTTAGCACTTACAATACTTACACTCAGCTCTGCAAGTTTATCACATAGATCAACTCTTAGCACTAAGAAAATACTACTTCACTTTTGAGCCTCTTCTTATATAGCCTAGACTTCTACTTATACATTTACAAAAGTGGGCCTAAGCATGGGTAAACCCACGGGCCGACATCCCAATCCCATTACATTATCCCCAAAACCAAAAAAGGACCCAAAGTGGGCTGAGATCCCTTCTTGCGCGCTTCCTTTGATAGGGCGTCGAAGTCCCAAAAACGGTCAAATATGACCAAGTATCTCCCAAAACTTGGTCAAGGGCCAATAGGCCCCCAAAACTCACCCTTGACTCATCCCAAGTCAATCAGGTCTAATCAATTCTGCTTCGAACACCTCGATCTTGGATCGAGCTTCTTCGACCTGCTGCATTGCAACTGCTTCTTTCTTGGAGAACTCCTGGATGAGTGCGACATTCACCGGTCCTTCTAGGCGTTGTTATGCTGAATTCACGACCTGTTCTAGCTCTGTTCCTTGGTTCTTGATCTCTATAAATAGATGGCATGCCTTATCCTTGGTCACAGAGTGAAATGCTCTATTGATTGCTTCTTCGATCCCGATCTACTTCGCGAGCGGCTTCTCCTTTTCTTTTTGGATCTTCGCTCTATCTTCTTCCAATTTTTCTCGGAGAGAATCCCTCTCTTGTTGCGCATCTCAGAGCTACTTGATGATTTCCTCCTGTGATTTCTTTAAGGCTTGGGTGGCCTGTGTGGTTTCTTCTTGTGCTTTCCAAAGGCATGCTTCAACTGTGGCAACAATCTTGTGGAGTTGAATTGGTTCATGTCCCTCTTCTATTGTTCCTTCTAGCAGGGGCACAGTGGAGATTGCGTGGCTAGACTGAAGTGCCTACTGCACTCCTTGGAGCTCACTCTCAATTCTGTTGTACATTGCCTCTTGCTTGGCTTCCTTCTTTTCTGTTATTTCTTCTATAGCTTCGTTCATAGTTGCGAGGAGAAAATTGAAGTCATCTGGGGTGAGCGTGGTCTTCATATAGGTTACAGGGGTTCTGGGTTTCTTCTGAGAGGAAGGTTTTAGGGGTGAAACCTTCCTTTTCTTCGACGAGTCCTCTTCATTTTCTAGCCTCTATTCGACTTCTTCATCATTACCTTCTTACTCGGGTGTAATGGATGTGGTCCTTACATATATTCTTTCTATATCCTGTATTTCCTTATCCTTCTTCATCTTCGTTGTTTTCTTCCTCTTACTGGGCCCAGGTGTATCCTGCGCAGCTTCTAGGATGTCGATGTCCAACAATTCTGCGGGGTTTGCTGAAGCAAGGAGGTCTGCCAACCATTCCTTGGTGATTTCCTCTAGGTCTTTTTCTTTCATCTTATAATAAGACTATAACTGCTCTTTTTTCTCATCAACGCATGTTGTTATGTAAATGAAGGGGCAGTCCATGATGAACTTCATTAAGGGACTAAACCTGAAGAGGGTATTTGGGGTTATCCGAGGCTTGAACTGGATGGCGCACTTCAACTGATTGTAGTAGGTGTTGGAATATGACATTGGATTTCCATTGTTTGCTCATATCATTTGAGTACCATAAGGTACTGAACTTCATGACTAAGGGCTCAAAAGGGTCAAGGTCAGGGTAGGTTGCATCTTCCGATAGCTCCCATGAAACGAAAGATATAAGTATCAAGAGCCAACTAAAATGGAATTCATGCCCCTAATCCCGGGCTTCTCTACAGTCGATCTCTAGTTGATTCACCAAGTACTTCGCCTAGTTCATCTATAGTCCCTCTACGCACTTTCCTGTGAGGTCAACTACAAAGTCAAATACTTGTTTGGGTCGATTCTTGCAAACGATCTTCCCTACGATTAGGTGACATGCAAGATACATTTCCCCACTCTGAATAGAGGCTACCTTGTAGCCTCACGCTCCTTTCTCAACATCGCCATAAGATTCTTTGATCTTTTGAGCAAGAGCGCGATCTGCGGTATTTCCAGGATAGTAGTCATGAGGATCAGGGCCCTGCATGCTAAGACCTATGATCCTATTAATCAATGCTGGATCAACTATGATGCGGTAGTTCAACCATAGGTATCCTCTGTGGTAGCTCACTAGGAGTAGCTTAACACAGGCATTGACTTCTTAGTGACGTCTGAAATGTGGAATCTTCATGACGTTCAACAGAGTGGATTGCGTGAGGTTCATAGTCCACTTCCCTTGGTTTTGGTTAGGTACTTGTGTGGGGAAAGCATGTTGTAGACTTTACGATCTCCTAGGTTGAAGTCACTGAACTTCAATGCTGCAATCTTGTCTTAATATATGCAGACTGCGTGTACCCCTTTCGGTAGGTATGCGGTGACTAGAGTGTACTCGAAGTCTCTAGGCATGTTGTCTCTATTGATCACACAGCTCGGAGGTGGTATGTAAGCAGGTAGGATGGATGGAACCAACCTCGCATTGGCCATATCATATTTATTTTTGGTTCTGCATTCTGCTCCAGCTCAGGATGTTCCTGCTTGAGCAGTCGACGGGGAGGCTTGCACTCCTCTCGTCGATGATGCATGTAAACCTATAGACAACCCTCATTCTGACATGACTCTTTCGGTTTTGAGGCTAGTGAGTACCACTCTTGCAGATTCTTCGACTGCACTAAATTTGTCGGACATACGCGCTCGGAAAGAAAAATTAGTCGGGGTTCACAATGATCTTAGATATTGTACTAGGATGACCAAGCAGATTGCAATGACCATTGTATGAAACTACTATTCTATGGCCTTGTAATTCTCAGTTGGAAAAAGTGTTGTTCATGGATGGGACGATGAACTAAGTAAGAAATTCGACAATGGTTTGCTTGCAACGGGCATGAAGCTTCCATTAACGTTGATCTATCCATTATGGTGCAGTCCAATGGTCTAGTGATGATCCTTTAATGATTTTTTCTCCATTCGGGGTGGAAGTCAAATGGGTATATCGGTCAAACAACTATATTTCTTTGTCACAGTGAAGTGCCATAGGTTGTTGTTCTAATATCTCGACGAAGCTCCCATTCTACAAGTTTTCTTTCTGCAATGTTCTATCTGGAATCTTCTAGAACTTTAAAATCTTTGTCCTCTTCTTACTTAACTTTCTAGCTTTCTTTCCAATGAGCTTTGTCTCAGTAGTTCTTTTCCCGTCCTGGTTCCTATTTTCCTTGGATATAGTTACTTTGCACTATTGAGGTTCTTTCTTAGGGTTCATGTATAACATCTCTTCTTTATCTGAGATAGAAAATTTAGTCTTTTGTGAGTCCTCTGGTGTTCTGATAACGTTGACATCTGGGTTCCTAGTTTGATATGGCTTCGATCTGTTCTCATGTTCTTCAATCAACTACACGATCCTTCTAGTCATAAAGTCTTTTAACTCTTGTCTCTGTTGTTCTAAATTTTTTTCTTCTTCCTTCTTTCTGGCTTGATCCCTTTCAATCTAAGGATTTCCAAGTAACATAGTAAACAGGGCGTTGTCGTCAATAAATTTGATAATCTCAAAATCTTCTTCTGTTGAAGTTCCATTAGAATTCATAGATATCTGATTGATCCTTCCACATAGGTTCACTGGTTTCCCTTTGAATAACCTTATTCCACTCAGTGAAGGGGTCATAACAGGCCTCCCTATAGCTTCCCAAGTTCTTTCTGTCATAACATTCACCTATGTTTCCTCATCCAGAACACAGTCAATGTTGAAGTCTCCTATTCTTACCTCGATGCATTCTTTCTTGCTAAAGACCTCTGATAATCTAACATGTCGGTGATCATTCAAGATGTCTTGTATCTATAGTAACATCTTTTCTAATTCTCTCTGGGGTTCTGTTATTTTTGGATCCGCCTTAGGGTTTTCTTCTTTTAGATTCATGCCTTCAATTTTAGAAATCATTCTAGGGAAATTTAATACTTCGTGGTCAAAATATTTGCAACAAAGACAAGTAGGTCTTCGACCAGGGCATTCCTTAGCAAGATGTCTCGGTGTTCTGCAACTGTAACAGAGGGTTAATCCTCTCTTTCTTTTAAATGATCCCCAACCTCTTTTGTACTGTGCACTAGGGTTATGGTAGCTAGCCTGCAAAAAATTCTTTTGAGGATCCTGCATCCGATTGTTAGTCCAAACATTCTTCTATGCATAGGTATAACATATCCATTAGATCTATTCAAATCAAACTTTCTTTCATCTATCAGAGCCCTAGTTTTCAAGCTAGAACAGAATCTATCAAACATACCTAGATCCATACTCTAGAAACAAAAAATTTCACTTATTTTACTTTTGCAGAGCACAAAGCTTCCAGATCTAAAAAGTTTTGACTACTATTACCTCTATCAGAGCACAAAGCTTACAGATCTTACCTCTTTTCTGTAAATCTGACCTTTCTTCCTTAGAAACTTCTACTTTCACCTTTCTTAGAGCACAAAGCATTCAGATATTGCTTCTTTTCTTTAGATATGGCCTTCTCCTTTTAGCACAAAGCTTCACTGGTCGAATGAATATCTGCACACTAGGGAAACAGATCTAAGCACAGAGATTTCACGGTTTCTAGATCGAATCTTTGCACAAAGATTTTCTTTCTTAGTTCCCAACAATCACAGTTCTAGTCCCAGGAATGGAACCATTTGTTGGCATAGGGGCAGACCCGGGGTTCAATTCTTACAACAACGCACCAAGAAAACCCTCACTACTGACCCTTTCGGCAACACCTGTGAAGCAGATGAAGTCTCACCCGAGGTAGATGCAGGGGTGGTTGCATGACTCAGGTGTTTGCAACCTTAGCTAGGACACAACTATGTGATTTCAACACTTAGAAAGAACTTAGCATAGGTCATTCATCAATATACATTCCTTATTATACTTCACAGAAGGTACAAAGCATCGCAACATTCACTTAGATCTAAGATTCCCACACTTAGCAAGAGTAAAATAGATCAAATCTAGTAAATCAACACTAAGCATCTTCATATGTATCAGATCTAACATTCATTCAAATCTCAGAAGCACAAATCAAGAATAGATCTATCCAATCTAATATAAGCACTTAGCAATACAAAACATCTAAGAATAAGTACAAAGCAGAACACACAGTATTTATGTGGTTCACCCCCACCTTGGGGCTACACCTACAAACTCTTCTTCTGTATTAGCTTTAGTCAATCAGGTTACAACACAGATCTTATCAATATCCTACTCCGTATAGGACAAGAGATCTGTGCACACCTTGCCAGATCCTCCTTCCCTGAGTAGATCTAACACAAAGCCTCCTAACATATATGCACTTAGCACTTACAATACTTGCACTCAGATCTGCAAGTTTATCACATATATCAACTCTTAGCACTAAGCCGCTACTATTTCGCTTTTGAGCCTCTTCTTATATAGCCTAAAATTTTACATATACATTTACAAAAGTGGGCCTAAGCATGGGTAAACCCATAGGTTGACATCCCAATCCCATTAGATTATCCCCAAAACCCAAAAAGGACCCAAAGTGGGTCAAGATCCCATCATCTATGCTTCGTTTTGCACGCTTCCTTCGATAGGGCGTTGAAGTCCCAAAAATGGTCAAGTATGACCAAGTATCTCACAAAACTTGGTCAAGGGCCAACAACCATAATATATCAAGCATAAAAGCCTCAGAATGATTAACCAGCATTCTGAATCAACAAAGGAATCCAAATTTGAAAACTAGTTTGGGTTATGAAGAGGGATCAAGTAGTGGTCAGCCAAGCAACAAAGCATCCATCAAGTTTGTCAAATCTACAACCAATGAAAACAACAAACTTGCAAAAAAAAAGGAAGATAATTAGCCACCAAGGAGGAGTAAAGGAAAAGGTGTCAGGACTCAATCTGTAGATCAAAGAAATAATACACCCTCTGCTCAAGAAATCATCATCATTGTAGAAATTGACCTGCTCAAAGAAGACAACCATTTTCCAAGTACAAAGATTGTTTCTATGGATATTGTTTCTACTGTTTTGAATTTGGCCACAAAGATGTAAATTGTTTCTTAATATTTAGACAGGAGCAATTAAGACACCCAAGGAATAAATATCTTCCACAACAAATAATGATACAACCAAGTAACAATCAATCATAGATTGCAAATTGTCAAATTAAGTTTAGAGACATGCAACTGAGGAGGTCAAGAAATAATAAATAGTCAATGAGTAGACAACGTTGCAAAAATCACTTTGACCTATTTAACAATGAGGTTGAATGATATGACTGTCATAACTTTGGCCACAAAGCTACAAACTGCCATCTGAAGAATTACAAAGTAGATCCAAGGATAAAGCTCTTTGCTAGAAATGCCAACACATGGAAAAAGAAAGATAGTGAAAAATGTTGTCTAGTACTTTCAACTAAAAAAAAAAGGGACTCCTAGAATATAGACAATGGATGTTCCAAGCACATGACTGGAGACAAGGATAAGATTTTGTCTATGAGTAAAAAAAAAACAAGAAATGTGACCTTTGAAGAAGATTGTAAGGTAAAAAATGTAAACTCTACAAGTGGTGGCTAAAGGCATAAGGACATATAATGATGTTGATATTGAATCCTCCCATGCATGAAAAGAAGAAGTAGAAGAAGAATGATGTCATAAGATGGCAACAAAAGTTGTGAATCTTAGAAAGAAGGTTGATATGTCAAACACCCAAATCAAGTTCTTGAATAGTTCCATGATCCTGGATGAGATCTTGGATAGTCAGATGTAACCAAAAGACAAATCTGGTCTTGGATACAACAAGGAAGAAATCGATACTCGTAAGAAACCTAATGAAAGTCCTTCATTTGTAAAAGGGGAAAGCAGGTATGACTTAGGTTCTTCATGTTCAAAGAATGAAAGAAATACTACAATATTTAGAAGATACGATCAAGAAGGACACCTAGAAGCTACTCAGACACCTCAAAGTAAGTTTACACGAGAGACACCTTCATGGATGAATCAAAGGAGGTATGAGAGTGTTTGTAACAGTTATCATTTTTCCTTGTGATGAATATGGTCATAAAAGCCTTGGATTGTAGGCATCATAGAAGAAAAATGAAGTTGTTGTAATAGAAGATCAGAGAAGAGTGACACGGGGATTCATTCAGTTATGACAAGAAAAGGTTGATAAAGGAGTCCCAGTAAGAGAGGTGAGCAATATTGAGTCCGCTACAGAGGACACAAATAAAGATGAATATGAACAGGTCCAAGAATCAAAAGGAGAAGACTCTAAGTTAGATACAAATACTCTGCAAGACTCAAATAAGAGAATCCATCCTATCATGGGGAGTATGTATTGGTTGAATATTTGATACCTCCGAAAAGTACTGCAACATCTCAGGGGGAACATGTTTTCTCTGACATTGATGTCAAAGGGGGAGAAAAGGAGTGGTCCAGATGCTACAGTTGGAGGTCCAAACAGACTAGCGCAACCTTTGAGGGTTGACATCAATGACAAAGGGGGATATTGTTGGCATGTTTACAGGAAGAGTGTGCTTTTCATTGATGGAAAGAAAAAAAATGACGATGGTATGTTTACAGGAAATAAAAGAAACAATGAGGAAAGTAGCAATGATGGCAAACATGGAAATCATAAGTTTAGGTGAAGAAGTGAACAATATGAAAATGAAATCTCAGGAGGAATAACGTGAGTATTTAGAGATCAAATCTCGGAAAGAAGCGTAAGATCAGGAGGAAGAGAGAATAGTATGCATAGATCAAAGATTAGAAGAGATAGTTCTGTGCGCTTTCCAGAAGTGCAGCCGAGGTCCAAGAGAAGGAATAGTAGGAGGAGAAAAGTTCGATACATTTGAACACTTGGAAAATATTCTAAGTCAGAGTGATCAGAAAGCTCGGGAGGAAGAATGGCAGTGGTCATTCGATAACCAATCCCGAATACCCGATGACTGTTAGATCAACGCCCAGTGACCAGAGGAAGCACAGAGGAGAAGTACAGATATGATCTGTTGGATCTGAGAACCGAGGATAAATAATCGTTGGATCTAGAAATAAATGCACAAATATTAATACTTTGGATGAGCATAGGAGAGTGGACTTTTCAAAGTCCCGAAGTCCTGAAGTAAGCAGGGACCATCCATCGTCAAAACTAATAGGTGGAACACGATCCTCAACTCCGGAGCAAATCACTTCGAGGATTTTTCAGTTTGACACTTGAAAAACCCGAAGTCAGTAGATCTAGAGAGCTATAGAGCTGGAGTAAATTATGACCATCCATTGAGAGAGTATATGTGCTGAGAGATCAACATTTCACTGACTCGCATATCGGGAAATCACAAATAGGAGAAGCGGAAATTCACAAAGTCCAATTTTGCGATTTCATCACAGTCATTGGATCACATAAGTCTGTAAGCCATAGATATGGAGTGGGTTTCAGAAAATCGAGAGTCAGGAGAAGGGAGATGAGTAGTCCTCCAACTCCGTGAAATGATAAGTCGTGATGAGATTTGAGTCGTTGGATCCAAAGGACACATGACAGGAGATCATCATTTCACTGACTCGCAAATCGATAAAGTCAAAGGCAGAGTTGCAGGAACTTGCAAAGTCTGAGTTCGCAAAGAGGAGATATCGACCGTTGGATCGAGGACTAATATGATATGTCATATCAGTTTGAGTGGTAGGACAGGATAAGCAAGGAAAACATTTGAGAATTCGATTATGTGAATTCTTGTCATTCGTCAGATCACTTTCAAGTGGACCTACAGGATAAGCTAGCAGAGCATCAATGCTAACATATCAAGCCATCGATCTAAGATCCTGATCGATGAACAACATTTAGTTTAGGTTTAAATATATGAGGAGTTTACGCTCCATAAATTTTGAGATTGGAAAAACTCGAAGCCCAAAAATCTGAAATGAAATGGGACCATCATATTTGGAGGACATACAAGGATTGTTGGATTAATGTTGTTGGTCAGCAGACAAAGTTATAAGACCACATCAACATATCACCTCAGTAGTCTACGTCAACAAGGACACATGGAATAGTCAGAGAACGACAAGTGTCAAGTTGAAATCAACATTTCAGGTAGGTGAAAATCACGAATATGAGTGACACGTGGTAGTTGCTCGGCTCATGACACATCATTGACTGATGAAATATTTATGTCACTCCAGGATATTTACTTCAGGAGATTTACCACTAGAAAATGACAAAAGCTCTGAAGTCCCGAATGTCGAATTCCCGAAGTGGACATGATACGTCCGATCTGAAAGATCACGTCGGGAGAATTTTGATTCGTTGATCTACTCCAGTAGAAGGATAGCATAAGTTGAAATATCCAAAGTCTGGAAACAAGAAAGGATCGTGACTATTGATCCAAAAGGGACATGTGTCATTGGATCGTGGACTCCTGGTGAAATGCTCTGGGAGCAAGCGAAGTTTGAGAATCAAAATTCCTGAATCATGAAAGGTGAAATCGATCTCGTCCATTGGTTTGGAGGGCCACATGTCACATGATTGTTGAGACTAAGGATCCTGCGTGGAAAAATGAAATAAGGTAGGGCCATCAATTGAAGAGGACAAATGTCATCAGATCTTACATTCCGGAAGATATCCAGTCACCAGCAATAGGGTTTGATATCTAAAACTCCTAGAGCCCTGATCATGAAGTAAATATCAGCTGTTGATGTAGGAAGGTGAGATCTGGTCCACATAATTTAGAGAAAAGATATGAAATGTCCATTCAGGAGCACCGTCAAGATCATGAGATCGACGTTATTTCTCCATTGCGGGGCCAAAACATGCTTGGGTCTTAATTTTTCTTGAGCGGGCTACAATCGAAACCATGGTTTTAGGGAAAGGACGTGTGGAGGTCATAGTGGATTGCGGGGTGAAAAGCAAGTTTCCCTCAAACCGCCTATGGGCGTGCCCACAATCGCATGGTCACGTGAAGCTCATATGCTAAGGTCATATTGAGGGAGGAGCTAGCACATCACTAAGATTCACTTCAGAGGTCGAGAGATTGGGAGTTAGGAGAGTCGGGGTGACTCACGACAGATGAATCTAAATGTGAAGTTCGGAAGTGATTGGTCCCTAGTAACCACCGGTGATCATGTGAAAGGAAGGGGCTTAGCCAAAAATGTATCGCCCACTATGTAGATTTATCAGAAAGGGAAAAGGTGCCAAAGGGATGAACGTGTAGAAGTTTTCTCAGTACTGCCAGAATGAAGTGATTGTATATCCCAGAGAATTCAAGGAGTTGTAGGGTGACTGCCAGAGGAGCCGAAGAGTCTTGAGGTAACCTCCAATGAAGTGAATATTCATCATTTAGACAATTGACATATGGAAATGCGTCGAAGACTGTAACTTCCAAAGAAGTCGAAGAATCTCAAGATAACGACCACTAATGAACAAAAGACTCAGGATGATCACCAGAGAGGATGAAAGTTGAATGTATGCCCTACCAGATGACTTGGCATGACAAATACACACAGCTCAGAGAAGAGATGGTTGTTGTTGTTGAGTTTGATTCATGTGAGTAGAAGCAGGTTGTGTGCAACAGTTGAAATGCACAAAAGAGGCATAACGCATAGAATGGACATGGCGCATAGAGAATAAAAGGAAGAAGAAAAAAAAGCACAAGAGATGCGTGAAGGAAGACACTAATGCAGGCAGATAAGATAATTGTAGCAGAATAGTGATGAGAATGGTAAGCCATTGATAAATATTGTATCACTATGATAACTTTATGAAAAACAAAGATTTATATTTCAGCGTGGTAGGGAGGTGCTAGGGAGGACTATTGTCCTCAGAGTTTCAAGTGGGCGCTTGAACACAGGGAGTTGTAGCTTTCATCTGGTTGCAGCCAGAAAAACCAGGGTGGAAGGGTGGTGCAAGGGAGAACTATTGTTCTCTATTATATAGGTTGGTGCCTGTGTAACTGGAAGTTGGTGCTTCCATCTAGTTGGTGCTGGAACACTCAGGGAGTTGGTGCTTCCTTCTAGTGGGTGCTAGAGAAACTAGGGAGTTGGTGCTTCCTTCTAGTGGGTGCTAGAGAAACCAGAGAGTTCGTGCTCTCAACAAGTTGCATATTGTAAAATAGAGGTTATATTCTCCAGAGGAGTTGGAGCTCCCAAGAATGATAATGTACAAAAAATAAATATTACTTATCATATCAAGAAGAAGAGGTTTTTCCCTTTATTGGTTTCCTTAGGAAATATCTGTCTCTTTATATTTCATGTGTGTGATTGATGTTGGATATTTTATTTCTTACCTCCCTGCATTATTGTGATTGTCACTGAGTGTTCTGTAAAGAGTTTAAAATGGGTATAATTGTTTAATCACAGTAACAACTGATTCACCCCCCACTCTTAGTTATGCAACAGACCATTGAATAGGAAGAGAGACAACAACCCGCACACATGGTAATAAGGGAAGGTCACTCAATAATGAGGTAAGCATCCAAGGTAACCTACTACATGCCAGAAAGTGAATTTTATCCCATTCCCATTACTGTACATGGTTTTAATTACTAGGAGGCCGAGTATTCAGGTTAAAATTTAGGGCTAGACGTGCATACATAAAAACACAGTGATGCTGAGTGGAAGCGTTGGGCAAAATCATAGTGTCAAGGAAATATTTCTTGGTGAAAAATGAAAAGACAATTTGCTAAGATATGGATATGAAATGTAGGGTTTACCACTCCCCATCCATGTAGAGAAGAAATAAAAATCACTGAGAATAGAATTAAAACACAGGTCTATGTTTTCCCGATAAAAAAATGTAGAGAAGAAACAAAAATCACTGAGCATAAAAGTAAAACGCAGGTCTACGTTTTCCCAATTAGAAACACATAGAAGAAATAAAATCATTGAGAATATAAGTAAAAAATAGGTCTACATTTTCCCAATCAAAAGGCAGAGAAGAAATAAAAAATTCACAATAATCATAGAGAAATAAATAAGTATTTTTCGTCATACACAGTAAGGAATTGTTGGGCAGAGAAATTATCCTTCACTTATTATCCATGCACAACAAAGTAGGGCATTTGAATCTAAATATTTAACACCATAGTAAAATACAATCGATTCAGCTCCTAGCCGACTTCTCAGGCATGGAGTAATAACTTAAAGGATAAGGGACAGAAGATAAAAACACAATTTATTTGGATTAAAAAAAATAAGAACACAGATTAAAATAAAATAATGGCTCGAGAACCAAAACAAAGTCGTCCTTGATAATATTACAATGTAGTACTAAAACAAAGCTCAGAAATAGAAATTTAGTGACCCTTTTGCAATTTCACATGACGCACTATCGTCGATATAAAAATTCATATGCATAACTAAGCAAATATTTTTCTTTCAAAAGCATCTACGCAAGCGAGCTTTCGACAATAAAGAAATGAATGAAGAAGAAATTGAGCTATTTTAATACAAATTATGCACATGCGTACCGTAGCCAAATGTGAAGAAACAAAATTTATTGTCTCATGCTCGTGCTCTGTCCAACTTCGAATTTCCAACCGATGTGACCTCACTGGTACCTCCCAGCCAATGCTAGGGGTACTCTTCTTCCCCCTAAGCCCCCCAATCTGCAAAGGGGCCACACACAAAATACTAGAGAATGTTAGCACCCAACTCACCTCGAAAGGTTGATCTACCACTCGTTACTCGTGCTGGGTATCCCAACTCCCACAAGAGAAAGTTTGGTCAAGATAAAATTTCAGCAGCATAACGTTATGCAAGCCAGATGTGATCATACTCCTCCTCCGCCATCCTTTTTATAGAGTTTTCAAGTAATTAGTTTCCCAAAATTCTCATTAGAGTCCTTTTTCATTAATTTAATTAGGAAAAACCTCCCCTGTACACATGTCTCCCGATCCCCTAATTGCACTAAAAAATCAATTTTATTAATTAATTAAATTTTTCTATTTCCCTCACCCACCTCAAAGCATTCCTAAAAACGCTCCTCAGTGTCCCAATATTCCCTTACAATTATTAAATGACTTATGCCTTACTTAATTCCTAGTTGAGTTCATAAATAGAAAGTTCCAAGGCTAGGTTCCTTACTAAGTTATACATTCCCCTTTTTGTTTAACTTTCCCCTTTTCCTTAGGTTTCCCCTGTTTCTTTAAGTTTCCCTTTTTCTTAAAGTTTCCCCCTTTTTTTATAACTAAGTTCAAAATTAGCAGGTTTAGACAAAAACAACCAAATACCCCTTTTATTATTAAACCTTTATTAAAATTTCCACTTTAATTATTAATAATTGAATTTTCTTTACCCCCTTCTGGTTATATGTCTAATTAGTTTTTTTTTTCTAAGGTTCTACTCAGACCTAGGTTTTCAATTCACTAGGCCTAGCGACAGTTATTAAGGGAAAAAATTAGTTATTAAACTTTACTTATCACATCATTCACTTTAAGGCCGACAAGTTCCTAAGGATGTATAGTTTTCTAGGAACTAGGTTTATTAACTTACCAGTTAAAATCACGACATTCCCTTTAGGATGCACTACGTGCTCCAAGGCTGCCACTTGCTTCTTTTTGTTTTCTTTGTGCGACGTTCCCATAAACATGCACTACATTCTCCAAGGGTGCCTTTCATCACTTGACTGAATTTGGTAGATTTCAAACCCCTGGAGTCAATACTCCGTCAGGTGATCTTGTAGGAGACTAAGGGCCTCTAAGGAATAAGGACCCTCCTTTATTGCACACCCCTTAGAATAATCGTGAGCGACTATTCTAGTCTTCCCTTATGACATCGTGGGTCTTCTCGAATTAGGTAATCATTAACCTACAGTTTGAGCCACGATGGGAGTGCTAGTAGGTTATGGTAGGGTTGTTGCCACACCTCTCCCTCAATGTCTCTAGTTTTCTTTCATGACCCCTTTACTCCACATGTGAGTCTGGTCGGCAAGCTATCGTCAGCCTGCATCCATCAACGAATCATGTCAACAATAACAATAAACATCATAATATCTAATCATATATAAATATGTCATATCAACCACATTAAAACCCTAATAGTCCACTCCCTGACTCCATCCAGAGTCCAAGAAGTTTCATCGATGCCTCAACATCCTCAACATCTAGAGTCTTGCACACTTAGGATAACCCAATAAATAACACTTTTCTATGTAAATACAACAAAATAACATATCATAAAATCCACAATATCTCATAATCATAATCACAACAACCAATCGTATAAAGAACCGGATCACTTGCACGCAAGTGTCCTCAAATAATAAGTCTTCTTAGTGTGTGCAAGAGTGGGATGTTATAGAGGGTCAATTGACCCTTCCTCAAAATTGTTCTCAATATGAATGCTAAGCTTGAGGAAGGATTTGTTGACCCTTCCATGTGATCCCCTTTGACAAGAATAATATAGTTCAGGAAGGGTTGGTATGCCATTTCATGTGATCCTTTTCGATAGGAATAATAATATTTAGGAATTATTAACCAACCCTTCTAAGGTTTCCCCCACAATGAGAATAATAAGCTTAAGGAATGGTTAGTTTATCCTTCCCCATTCTCCCCATTGATAAAAATAATATGATTGAGTAAGGGTAAACCAACACTTATCCATCCTCACCCTATATTTGAATATTATTCTTAAGGAAGGGTCAACTAGCCCTTCCGTAGGCTCCCCCTCAATGAAAATATTAAGCTTGAGGAAGGGTTGGATGATGATTCTCTGTAATCCAAGGGATGGGAATATTATGCTTGAGGAAGGGTTAGATTACCCTTTCCCATGATACCCTTGGAAAGAATATTATGATAGAGGAAATTTTGTCCAATCCTTCCTTGTGTTCCTATAGGTAAGAATACTAAAAGGGTTAGCCATCCCTTCCTCGGGTTGCTCCACAATGGAAATAATATGCTTTAGGAAGGGTTGGACAAACCTTCACTTTGCTTCCCCGTGAGGCCAATACTATGCTTAAAAAATGGTTGAATGGCTCTTCCTTGGGCTCCCCATTTATGAGAATACTAAGCTCGAGGATGAGTTGGATAGCCTTTCCTGAGGATCCCCCTTGATGCAAATAATATGAAGGAAGGGTTTCCCATCCCTTTCTTTCTATCATCATCAACAAGAATACTAATCTGGGGGAAGGTTTATCCAATACTTCCCTATGCACCCCCACAATGATAATACTATTATTAAGAATTGAGGAAGGGTTGGATGACACTTACATATGCTCCCATTTAAAGGAAATACTATGCTTAAGAAAGTTTGACTAACCCTTCTTCAAGGTCCCACTCAACACAAATACTATTCTTCTCAATGGGTTAGTCCACCCTTCCTCAAGAAACCCCTTAAACTAAATACTATACTTCAATAAGGGTCAACTAACCATTTCTTGGGATCCCCTGTGATGCTAATTCTATCCTTCTGGAAGGGTTGAAGAACCATTCCCCATGCCACCCCTTGATCATAATACTATGTTTTAGGAAGAGTTTGATAACCCTTTTCCACAATCCCCTTGACATGAAAACTAATAAAGAGAAAGGGTTAGTTGACCCTTCCTTGGACTCTTACTTCACAAGAATAAAATCCTTGATCCAATAAAATCTTCTTTAATATAGGTTTTTGTAAATGTTATGAAGCATCATTTTTTAATGGTGAAATAACTATAATAGTGGTGGACCTCACAATGAATGTCATTAAATCAGAGTACTATTCCTTGGGTATTTATAGAAGGAAATCTTTTAATGTATCTTACAATTTATACATTTATAATATACTCAATTACAAACATGCACAAATTATAGTTAATGCATGCAAGAATCTAGATAAGTTATTTATCTTCATACCTGAAGGCAAATTTCCCAACCATTCTATATAAAATCATATTAGGTTTATCAACCCTCATGGATAAAGGAGCAATTATCTTATCACAAACATAGGATGTAGAAACTATCATACCCAAGTCCCTAACAATGCATTATCTTATCAATATGAAAATCATCATCCTCTTAAATCCAAAGATTTATGTTCTGGGAATAGTGAAAAAGAAAAACAAATTCCATAATTACACACTAGAAATATGAAAAAAACTTAGTATGGTTCGTGAACTCATTAGGTTATGAGAAATTGGAACTTGGAATCACTCTTAAATTTCATTTAATTTCTTAGTAATGGAAAAAATTGTTGTGAATCCCACCCTTATAGAAAGCTTAAACATTAAGGGGAGGTTGCAAGTTGAGAAATAATGCATACATGCCTATATGAATTGGAAACAATCACACACGTAAAAAATTCATGTCATCACATATTTAAACTTTAACTTACCACAAGACTTGGTAATCTCAATTTTTGTAGATATTGTGGGTATGCAACTTTAATCAACTAAAGTTCAAGGCCCTTGTTTTAGGTGGGATAAAACTTTCCTTTCTAAAGGAGATACCTATATTTTGTTATACCAAAATTTAGTATACTTCTAATAGAATCAGTCTATTATAGTTGGTATTTTCATCATAACTACATGTAGAAGGGCATGCCTGCATATAGTTTTAGTTGCTTATAGGTGAATATCTTGATTCATAAATTGTTGACAACTTGTGCTTAAAAGCATGTATTTTCTTAGTTGTAGGTTTATTGAACTATCAATGGTTGTAAATTAGGAAAAAAAACAATAATAATTGAGCAAAGAATAGAAATTGTAAAGAGAATCATATAAAGCACTTGATTTCCTTTACATATTGCATCAGCGCATCTCAAGGAGGAAGTTTCACCACATTCAACATAATGCTAATAGTATATACATCACTTTTTAATACTTCTATTGAATTATTGGGATTAAACTTTAGTAAGCATTGCAAAAACATCCTTCTGCATATAGGCTAGAAGTCCACACACCTCTAGGTGAATCCGTGAAGATGTGTCCCAATTTTTAGTGAAATGTGGCGAAGAAAATTTGGCATTCTACTTATTTTTCAATCAAATCCCTTGAAATGCATATATGCCTTGAAAATGTTTTTTTGTTGTAAAGAACAAATTGTAGGGAATTTTATTATCTTTCTAATGATACTTCTGCAAAAAATATTAATCTCATTTAATGTGTAAATTTCTATTTAATTTGATGTCTATCCTTGGTAATTTTAGGAAAAGTTAGCAGGTGGCTTTCATCCACAACAATGAATTTAGTGTTCAATGTATAATTATCAAAAGTAAATTATATGAGAATGATCTACAAAAAATGTTGTACATCCCATTTCTTATTTGATGAAAATTATATCTTTTGTTATTTTTTGAAGTTCACAAATTAATATTTGAATGGCATTGTAACATCCCGCTCTTGTGCGCACTGATAAAACTTATTCTTTGAGGACACTTTCTTGTAAGTGATCTGGATTATTATACTATTGGGAGTTTGATTATGATTATGAGGCATTATGGATATGATTACATGTTGTTTTGCGGTATTGACATAGACAGGTGCTATTGACTTGGTTCTCCTGAGTGTGCAGGATTTTGGACCTGAAGGATGTAGAGGCATCGATGAAACCCTTGGAATCTAGATCGAGTTAGGGAGTGGACTATTGGGGTTTGATTGTTGTATATATGACATATGTGCATCTGATTAGATGTTATGATTATGGATTTTATTTCTGACATGATTCATTGATGATGCAGGCTAACGATAGCTTGTCGACCAGACTCACATGTGAAGTATAGGGGTCATGCACAACTACCAGAGACATTGAGGGAGAGGTGTGGACAACATCCCTGCCACAACCTACTAGCACTCCCGCCATGGCTCAAACTGTAGGTTAACGATTACCTGGTTATAGAAGACCCACGATGTCGTGAGGGCATACTGCGACAGTTGATCATGATGATTCTAAGGGGCACTCAATAAGGTAGGGACCTTATTCCTTAGAGGCCCTTAGTCCCCCACAATATCAACTAGTGAAGTATTGACTCTAGGGGTTTTTGATGTCTACCAAGTTATTGATGAGGTGAGTGGCACCCTTGGAGCACGTAGTGTGTCTTGAAGGGCAAGTCGTGCAAGAAAAACAGAAAGAGGCAAGTATCACCCTTGGAGCATGTAGTGTGTCCTGAAAGGCACGTAGCAGAAGGGAAACAGAATGAGGCGAGTGGAACCCTTGGAGCACCTAGTGAGTCTTGAAGGTCACGTCGTGTTGTTAACTAACAGTGAATAAACCTAGATGGCCTTAGAACGAATGATGTGGTAACAAAGTTTTAAAACAATTTCCCTAATAAAAATGTCGCCCAACCTAGGAAAATAAAATCTCGGTCTAAGTGATACTTGTGGTAAAATAATAATAATAATCATTAAACATGTGACGAGAAGGGGGTAAGAAATTCAATTAATTTATTAAAATCAAATTACTTTGGGGAATTATTTTTTTTTGTTGAAAAGGAAATGATTGTTTTTTTTTTTTTTTGTAAATGAGTGTGAAAATCTATATTACTGAAGGAAATTATAATACAAAAAAGATACAGGGACTCCCAAGATCTGCCAAAATAGAAACCCGATCTGGGGTCCCAGGGGAGAAATGTCTAATATAGTAGGGTGGTCCTGGGCTGCCACCATGGGAAACCAACCCAAACCTCCGCAATCCAGTTTGAAAAATGACAGCATAACGAAAACAGAGAAAGCATAAGCATAGTGGGGTTAGCTCCTACACTGAGAACCATGACCAGGGCTGGTCCTATGCTAGTCCAGGTTGATGGGGTTCTCTTCATCACCTTCCTCCCTGGCCTTCTTCTTCTCCCTCTGATCCACCAGGAATATCTTTCTGATGCATGTTGGGGTTCCATTTTTGTTGGTTGGAGTAATATCTATATGGTGGACATAGCGCACATAAAAATGGAATTTCTCTATCAGTATCTCCATTTTTTTCTGCTAGCCTCTCTAGTCCTCCGCAAGTCTTTTGGCACTCGCCTTCAGGTTGTTGAGGCGGTTTAGGATTCCTGTGAGCACCTTCTTATGGTCCATGGTTTCTCTCTTGTTGGTTTCCTTCTGGTTTGCACACATCTTACCTATCAACATTTTTGTTCTCCAGGCTTCCTCCACCATCCTGTGGTAGAGGGTTGTTCTGAGAAATGTGGATCCTAGGTCCCTTATCCCCCCTGCTTCATGAGTTAGTTTTATCTAGGCTTTTCCCCTGCGAGCATTGTTGATTTCTCGCTCCCATATTTTGATGATCGTCTTTCCCTTTGTATCAACCTGCGCGAGGACAATACTCTTTGCTTCCCTAGCCACTTGTTCGATTCTTGTCATCCTCTAGGCACTTGGTGGAGGTTTTGTTCCTTGGGGGCCTCTCTTGCTACTGGTTTTCTTCATGCATACCATCTTCACTTGCATATGGTAGTTTTTACGTTGGGTTCTTCTCCTGTTCCACTTCACCCCTTTCTGGTAAGTAAGGTGGCCCCTATAATTGCTTTGCTCCGGTCTATTTCTCTTTCTGTTATACCTTTTTTTATGGAGCCAACCCAGATATGGTCTTGTCCTTTCAATCCTGGCCTGCTCATCAAGGTGGCCCTTCTGGTCTGTCTCCTCTGTTCCAGAGCGTGTGCAGTTGATGACCATGCCATACTTCCTACGCCAATTCTTTGCCTTGTATATTGTACGCCAATCATTTCCCCACCCCGTAATGGTACTTGGGTGAGGTGTACCCCTACTTGACCCTAGTGAACCTTTTCTACCTTCGTACTTCGCCACCTACTAGTTATATATTTTGTGTTCCCATGGGTCAGCCCTGTACTTGATTCTATTGATAGGGTCTTGGTGTCGTGCCTTCGCCTAATGTGTGATATGTACCTGCATTTGTAACCTTGTTTGATTGGTGGGCTATTGGATTCTTCTTGGAACCTACGTGCCCTTCAATTCCTTCTGCACCTCCATTCTTGAAGCGATATTCCATACTACTACTGTTGTCATAGTCTTTTACGGCAAGTTGGGTGCAATCTGTTTGGAATCAACCTTGTGGGATGTTGCTCCAGATTGTGTCTAGTTATGGACCTTCATTATCCACCCCCTCATTTGCTACTCTGTCCGCCAGTCAATTTTCTAACCTCCGAACCTAGTGCAACTCTTCTATGATCCTTGTCCGCAAGTGCTCCTAGATTTTTTACAGTAGGTGTGCCAATCACCAGTGTCTTTGGATTTTGCCCATTCTGGTGCCATTTTGGAGTTTTCTTACTATGTTGATCACCAGTGCAAAATATCCTTCCACTATGGCATTTGTCATCCCCTCCTGACTTAGAATCTCCAGGCCAGTCTCCAGGGCTTTGAATTTCGCGACGTTGTTGGTAGATTTTCCTAGAATCCTAGCATATAGCCGGATGATGTTTCCTTTATTGTCCCTGATTACTCCTCCCAAACCTGTTCACCCTAGGTTTCCTTTTGCCACCCCATCAAAAATCAACTTAAGGGAGCCTGAAGGTGGTGGCTTCCAGTTGTGCTCACCTACTTGGATTTGCAGTGACCATATGAACTAATTGGGATTGTAGCCACCCTTCAGGTGGAAATCCTATAGGACTCGAGAATCTTGGTCAATGGGTTGCGCTCTACCTAATTTGCAGTTGTGGCTCTGCATCGTATATCATGTCATGGAGATTATTGTTTCCTTGATATTCCCTTCGGGATAGCTTTGGTTAACGAAAATGCGCCAGTTCCTTTCCTTCCATATCGACCATATGATCATTCCTGGGGTGAGTATCCAACAGAGGTTCACCTCTTCTTGTTCGTTGTAGTTCTCTTTCTAGAGATTGATGGCCGTAGCAATGTTACCTCGAATCCTGTTGGATTGGCGGAAGATACTTTCCATCCAGTCCCAGAGATCTACAGTGTAGGCACATTCATATAGGAGATGGTTCATTGTTTCTTCTTGGGCTTGGCAGAGATGACATTTTGAAGGACCTATGAATCCCCTTTTCCTTAGGTTTTCCCAAGTTAGAATGCAGTTGTGAAGTATTAACCATTGGAATTTTTTTATTTTTGGCCACTGGGGGTTCTTCCATAGATTATCCCACTGTTGTGCTCAGTCTTCTTGGTCCAGGTCTGCAATATAGTGTTGGACTTCTTTCAGGTTGAATTCCCCACTATCTTTTTGTCCCCATCTCAGCTGGTCCTCTCCTTCCATGAAACCTATTTTCCATCTTCCCAGTTCCTCCTCCACCTCTTTTACTTTTCTTGCAGGTGGATCATTGTTCTACATAGTGATATTGTCCCAGATTATCCATTTGTTGTGGTCCATTTCTTGTTTCCAGTATTGGTAGACATTAATTTTACCTTGCGCTATTAGCTCATGTTGGAGTGCCTGTCTGTCTGGGTTCTCCATTTTTTCTTCCTATTGCCAAGCGTCCTCCCAGAATCTAGCTATTCTGCCATCCCTGATTTCCCAGAAACTGTGTGTCTAAATCCAAGATTTTTTTCTCCAGGATAGGTTCCAAATGACTGACTCTTCCCTAGTTCCTCTGAAGCAGATTTTTTCCTGGTCGTGAATGTTCGGGGAATACTTTACCTTCCATAGGTTTACCCAAGGTGTAGTATTTTCCTTTACCTAGCACCACCAGAGTTTCACCCCATAGATGTTATTGGTCACTTGTGGGTCCTGTAGCCCCCGGCCTCCTTGTCTTTTTGGCTTGAAAAATTTCTCCCAAGCCACCAGGGCCCATTTTTTATTTGTTTCCGCGCCTCGCCACATGAAGTCCCTTTGGATGGATCTTATTTTTTGTAGAATCCATTGTGGAGTTGGGATGACAGACATCATAAAGGTTGGGATTGCTTGTAAAATAGACTTGGTTAGGATCAGTCTTCTGGCTAGATTAAGGGATCTATACGTCCAAGTTTTTACCCTCTCTTGTAACTTGTTTATTACTCCTTCCCAAGTTTTCATTTTGTACACTTTGTCTGTGAGTGGAACCCCCAAGTACTTGGCTGGGAGTGTCTTCCATTCAAATCCCATAATGTTGTTCAAATTCCTTTGGATAGTTGGGTTGGTATTGAAGAAGAAGATCATCGACTTGGAATGGTTGATCTCAACGCTCGAAGCTTCCCCAAAATATTCTAGGATTCATTTGTAGGATTTAGCTTCCTTGACCATCAGGATGCCATGGAGTAAGGTATCATCCATAAACTTTTGGTGAGTTGAAGTAGGGAAATTTTCGAAGGGTTTGAGACCTGTTATTTTCCCTGTTGCGGTTGCACTCTTTATGCTCCAACTGAGGCCTTCCATCATCAGAATGAACAGGAATGGGGATAGAGGGTCTCCTTGTCTGATACCTCTCATGGGCCAGAAGGGTTTTTGTAACACACCCACTACAACATAATAAATTTTTCTCTTTTCCTCAAGGGACAGAATCCACAAAGTCCTACCGGGGCCTAGCGCAGGCTAGTTCTTCCCTGTTCACCTCTCTGTGATTGTGGGTTAGGGCCACAGGCCAAACAAACCAGGCGCCTTTTCATGTTTTGCAACTCAGCGATACAAGTGAGTCCAATCTTACAGGTAGAATGGAGAGGGGGCTTTGGAATGAAACCCTGGCCATAGATCTGGGTGCACAGATTCTGGCCGTCCAGATCTACCCACCACTTAACGACAAAGCACTAGATTCCTTTCTTTAGTCCCTATCTCGATAGGAGCACATACACGCCTAAATGAAAGTGCCTTTCACAACTCGTGACCTCGCTAGTCGTGAGTCGAAGACCCTCGAATTTTCTTCACCAATCGCCGATACCTGAGATTCCGATATAGTATGGCCCCTCTTTATTAGCGCTCTCCATGCATGACCACCAACTAGGGCTAACTACTAACCTTACTCACAACTTGCAAGTTCGCGATTTGAAAGGTTCAACCTCTAGGCCTTTCTTTTACAAAACCCCAAGACGCAAAAGTCAGAGAAGGTTTGATTCCTTTCAATCTTCTTGGGACTTGCAACTTCGCGACTTGAGTTATTGGGCCTTTGTGCTCCTTTCTTATGAGAACCCAAAGTACACGAAGTCAACAGGATGTTGACTCCCGTTTCAAACTACACGTGTCCACCACCTGTCACCACTTCTCTCTCTCTTTGGGCATCTTATCGTCACACCACCTGTCAACCATGTGGGTCCCACCAAGCGGATGTGCCACGTGTTGTACAAGCTCTCGCAACTCGCAAGCTTGGGACTTCTACAGTCGAAACTGATTCCCCTCAACCTCTGAGACCTCGATATGCGATATGGCGAGGAGGTCTTGACTCAATGGTTGCTCCTACTTCTCGCTATTCGGGACTTCATGACTCCAAGGGTTTGGTCTTCCACTTCCAAACTCACGAACCCCCGATACACGATGTATCGAGACGCTAGATCCTAGGACAATCCTTCCTCTTTGATCAATGGCCTAGATCACATCACGATCTTGCGACTCGAGACTTCGTGACTCCAAGAGTTAGGTCTTCCACCTCCAAACTCATGAATCCCTGATACGTGATGTATCGAGACACCAGATCCCACGACTCTCCTTCCTCTTTGATCAATGACCCACATCACATTGTGATCTCGCGACTTGGGACTTTGTGACTCCAAGAGTCAGGTCTTCCACCTCCAAACTCGCGAATCCTCGATACGCGAAATGTTCAGATCTCTGCCACCTGTCCTCCAACATGGACAGTCCCGATGTCTTCGGGACTTTTGGGACCTAGTCGAGTCCACTCTCCCGCTTAAGTAAAGGTTAAGATCGCTGGATTATAGAGCTCCGATGGGCCCCTGGGATCTATGGTCTAGGATCCCATCGCGATCTCGTGACTCAAGACTTCATGACTCCAAGAGTCAAGTCTTCCACCTCCAAACTTGAGAATCCCCGATATGAAAAATGGTCAGATCTCTGCCACTTGTCCTCCAACATGGACGGTCCCAATGTCTTCAGGACTTTTGGGACGTAGTCGAGTCCACTCTCCCGCCTAAGTAATGGTTAAGATCGATGTCTTATAGAGCTCCGATGGGTCCCTGGGATCTATGGTCCAAGATCCCATTGCTATTTGTGAAGGCTGAAAGGGCGAGGTGTTAACGCCTATGCTCCTTCTCTAAATCTATCGGTGTTGACAGGCTCGGGGTATTCTTGAAAGGATTTTGATCGTTCATTTACCAAACGATAGGGTATTTTCTTTCTATATTTGAATCTCTCTATCCCTTGTGAGCTTGAATCACGAAGTTCAAACTCTTGGAGCTTCCGGCTCCCATGACCCCGAGACCTTAGAAAGCTACTCTTTCTTTCATAAGGGTTCTAGACTCAGATTGCACGAACCCTCAGACGATTCTCGGGAAATTATCCTTGATCTTAATCAAGTCTCTAGTAAGGTTCAGTACGGTTACAAGGTTTATGGGGTAATTCTCAAAAAAGAGTACTCTCAAGGGGCCTTCCCAGAATATTACGAGAAACTAAGCAAATAAGACGATTCTAGGTGGAGAAAACTCATGTCCCAGACTTAATCATTTGTGCAGAAAACAACTATGGCATGTAAGCATACATAGGCATCCATTCTATCAAATCAAACGTTAGGTAGACACTTTTATTCAGAACTATTTACAAGCACATAAAACTGAACATGTGATTATGGCATTAACTTCAAATAACACTTATCATAAATAACACCAGAGGCGATGCAACTGCTGAGAGGTGTGCTCGTTTCCACCCAACCGTAGGCTCAACGACTCCCAATGGATTTACTACTAGCCACCCCCAAGTTGAGACCATGATGCTGTGAGACTGCGTCTCGGTTTGCCAGTGACCGAGAATGAGGGTTACTCTCCCCCTTATCTGCTATCACTCACTTTGCATATCTCCATAGTTCTTCCTCCTTCCCTCGCGTCTACCCCCTTCTCGCTTCTTCCTCATGCATTTCCCCCTTGTGAGGTTGAATGTGGTGTGATTTCCCTCATGATGGTCAGGCTCGAGGCTCCTACAAATGGGCAGTTCAGTTCGCCCATCCCTCATTAATTCCTGAGGAGCCTTCTACCTACCAACCTACAAATAATTTATTTCGGGCCAGCAAGCCACTCTTGGTTCTCCGAGCCAGTGAAGTCCAAATATAGTATCGGTTTCGGTGGAAGTTAACGCCACCTTTCCAGGTGCCTTCCACCACCTTTCTTCATCCATCGTGGTCTCTTTTTCAGCATATCCCCTCTCAGAAGTCCTACAATATATATATATATATATATATCTATATATATATATATATATATATATATATATATATATATATTATTCACATTCATCAACCTTTTCACAAGGTCCATTCACATCACACTTTCACATTTTTTAGTTTGCCACAGTTCTTGGCCAGTATAGTTATTTTTACAAACTGGGGGAAACAGGGTGTTACAATTCCCTCCCCCTTAAAGGAACATCATCCTTGATGTTCTTATCTATCAACATGGCATGCATGTACATAAGTAAACAAAATCGGATATGCCTATCTCATGGCATCCTCCATTTCCCATGTAGCCTCATCTGGGCCAAAATGTCTCCACTGCACCTTGACCTGTGCAATGGTTCGGTTCCGGAGTAGGGTTTTCTTTCTGCCCAGTATGCACTAAGGTTCTAGTAGAAATTCTCCCTCTGGTTCCACCTGGATCACAGACCAGTCAATTATATGATTAGCATCATGTACATATTTCTTCAATAATGAAACATGGAAAACAATATGTGCTTTTACTGTGGGAGGAAGTGCTAGCCTATAGGCTATAGGTCCCACTCTATCTAGAACCTCAAAGGTTCCACAATACCAAGGTGCCAACTTGGCACAAGCTCCCATTTTCAGGGAACTCTTTCTAGGCCTAACTCTGAGATATACATGATCTCCCGCTTTGAACTCTCTTGGAGTTCTCTTTTGGTCGGCATAACTTTTCT
Source organism: Picea engelmannii (assembly GCA_009831015.1). NCBI lineage: Eukaryota > Viridiplantae > Streptophyta > Pinopsida > Pinales > Pinaceae > Picea > Picea engelmannii. The sequence continues at coordinate 97,094 of ML780418.1, read as the reverse complement.
GTCGGTTCTGAGCGACCTTCAGGTTTTGTTTTATTTGAGTCACCCGTTGTTCCATTTGTTTTAACATGTCGGTTCCAAAAGAAATCGTGTTTACAGGATTACTCCAGCTGAATGGAGTGTTACATGGTCTACCATAGAGAACTTCGAAGGGACTCATCTTTAAGGATGCTTGGTAGCCGTTGTTGTAGGCGAATTCTACCAGTGGCAGGCAGTCTTCCCACTTCTTGGGTTGATGCATTACATGCATCCTTAACATATCTTCTAGTATTTGATTCACTCTTTTTGTCTATCCGTCGGTTTGAGGGTGATAGGTGGTGATAAACAACAACTTGGTCTCTAAACCATCCATCAATGATTTCCAAAAGTTGGAAGTAAATTTCGTGTCTCTGTCAGACACGATCTCTTTCAGCATACCATGCAGTCTGAATATCTCTTTCATGAATACCTGGGCGATATCGATTTCCTTACAGGTTGACTTGACAGGGATGAAGTGAGAAGACTTGCTCAATCTATCCACCACCACCATAATGGCATCATTCTATTTGGTTGAGGTTGGTAAACCAATGATGAAATCCATGGAGATGGTTTCCCATTTCCACTTTGGGATTGGTAAAGGTTGCAATAATCCTGTTAGGTATCAATGTTCTGCTTTAACCTGTTGGCACTCTATGCATTTGGCTAGGTACTCGGATATGTCTTTCTTCGATCCAGGCCAATAAAATTGTTTCCTGGCGACAGTCATCATTTTCTGGTATCTTGGATGACCCGAGTAGGGTCTTTTATGTAGTTCATCCACAATGAACCTCTTCAAGTCGTCACACGCTGGAATATAAAATTTGTTTCTGTAAGTGAGCAGACCTCCTTCGGTCACCTGATAGCCTTCATATTTTACTCCGACGGGTTCTTTTTGTAGGTAAATGGTCACGGTCTAGACGAAGGGATCTATTTCTTGTGCATTTCTGATTCTTTCTTTGACATCTGTCTCGCAGGTGCTCACCGCTGCCAGGTGAATTGTTTTCATATTTCTGCTAAGGGTATCAACCACCCTGTTTTCCTTTCCTTTAATGTGTTTGATTTCAAAATCAAACTTGCTAAGGAGGGCCATCCACCTAGCTTTCCTAGAATTGAGCTTTGGTTGATTAAACATGTATCGCAATCCACAATGATCTTTCATAAGTACAAATTTTCTTCCCAGGAGGTAATGCCTCCACATTTTCAAGGCATGCACTATGGAAGCTAGTTCTAGATCATGGGTCACATAGTTGACTTCATGCTCGTTCAATTTTTGGGATTTCGAGCAAATCACACTTCCTTTCTGCATAAGGACTCCTCTGAGCCCTTCCTTATAGGCATCTGTGCACATAAGTAAGTCAGCTTCTGGGTCGACGATTTTTAGCACAGGTGCATGGGTCAGTAGATGTTTCAAGGTTTGAAATATTTCTTCACATTTTTGTGTCCACAAGAATTTTGTCCCCTTCTTTTGGAGGGCAGTGATTAGATAACCAATCTTGGAGAATCCTTTTATAAATCTCCTATAGTATCCTGCTAATCCCATAAAGGATATAATATCCGAAACATCCTTTGGGGTAGGCCATTCGATGATGGACCTGATTTTGTCAGGGTCTATCGCTACTCCTTCTTCGGAGAGAACATGGCCTAAGTAATGTATTTTCTTCTGGAAGAATTCACATTTGTTGAATTTGGCATAGAGTTGATGTTATCTTAGCACTTGCAACACAAGTCTAAGATGCTCTTCATGCTCTTTTCTGTTCTTGGAGTAAATTAATATATCATCAATAAAAACAAGCACAAATTTGTCTAGGAACTTGCTGAGTACATTGTTCATCAAGCACATAAAAGTGGCAGGGGCATTGGTCAAACCAAATGGCACCACCACAAACTCATAATGACCATACCTCGTTCGGAAGGCAGTTTTATAGATGTCTTCACCCTTGATTCGGACTTGATGGTATCCCGACCTCAAATCAATCTTTGAGAAAATAGACGCACCCCCCAATTGATCGAACAGGTCATTGATCTTGGGCAAGGGGTATTTGTCTTTTATGGTTACCTTATTGAGTTGCCTATAATCTATACACAATCTAAGGGTACCGTCCTTCTTTTTCACGAATAGGACTGGTGCTCCCCACGGAGACACGTTGGGTCGAATATAGCCTTTATCCATCATTTCTTTTAATTGCTTCTTGAGTTCAACTAACTCAAGTGTGATCATCTGGTAGGGTGTCCTAGACACTGGCACCGCTCCCGGTGCAAGTTCTATCGAGAAGTCTATGTCCCTCCTCGGAGGTAGACCCGATACCTCTTTCGAAAACACATCTATGTATTCTTTCAGGATAGGATGATCGTTAGGGCTTGGTTTGTCATCTTTGATTGTTTTCAACACCTGTATTGCATATAGGGTACATCCCTTTTGACAATACTTTCTCATTTGTAGAGATGATATTTGTCTCACCGAGACAGGTTTTTGGATCCCTTGAAGGGTTATCCTTTCCCCTTCCTTACTTACACATTCTAAGGTTTTATGGTAACAGTCCAATCTGGATTTATGGGCAACTAGCCAATCGATACCAATCAATAGATCATATGATCCCAGGGGTAATATGTTAAGGGTTGTTTGGGTGGGAAATCTACCCAACATCAATTTGCAGGCTGGTATAACCTCTACTACCCTCCTTTCAGTGCCAGTGGCTAACTGTACCAACCATGGCTTGGTATGTTTTTGTGGCTGTAGTTTACACTTATCAACAGCTTTAGGGGCTATATAACTCAAATTTGAAGCAGGGTCAATTAAAACAGACACTAGATGGTTGGAAATCATACCTTCTATTTCCACTACTGAAGCTTGGTGGTCGGCTTGGTTATTATCCAAGGCTGCATAAATTTTTGGCACACTCCTAGCCACATCATTGATGGTAGTAGCTTCCTATATGTTATAAATTCTCCGACTATTCTGTTGTCGGTGTGGGTAGTCTCTCAGGAGATGTTCTTCTCCACAACCCCAACATTTCAAAGGTTCTCTCTTTGGGTTATCAGTCTTCATTGATATGGGTCCAGAAGTTTTATTTCCGCTCAAGGAGGGAAAATTCTACTGGTGCATACTTCGAGCTGGAAAGTTCATTATGGGGTTCTTCTTGTAGTTCTTAAATCTCGGGGATTTAATTTCCTTTTTCTAAAATCTTGAACTATTCTTCTGTTTCCATCCTTTGCGAGGTTCTGCTCGATGCCCAAACTGTTCATGACAATAGGCTTCCTTTTGAATAGTGTCTTCTAGAGTCTCTGGCTCATCAAATTCAATTCTATTCTGATAGTCCTTAGGTAGTCCACTGATGAAGCATTGCACCTTTGCCTTTTCCACCTTGATATAGGGTACATACCTCAACAAATCGAGGAATTTATTGACATATTCTTCTATAGTGAGTTTTCCCAGTTTGAGTTCATAAAACTCTTTAGTCTTTTCATCGAAATATTTTTCCGACAGATACTTCTTTCAGAAGTATTTCTCAAACCATTCCCAAGACAGGTCCTCTTCGCAAACCCCTTTCATATTCTTAAGGTCTTCCCACCAAATGGAATCCTTTCCGTTCAAGTTGAAGGTGGCCTCTTGGGCCTTCATATTTTCTGAAAAGTCACGGACTCTGAAATACTTCTTTAGTCCAAGCAGCCAGGCCTCTGCTTCCTCTCCCTTCTTTATTTCACCATCGAAGGAGGGTGGTTTGGCCTTTCTGAATTCTTTGAATTTTCAACCTTTGGAAGGATTTTGCTTCTTCTGTTTCTTTCGGGAATAGGAACTGGTTCTGTTGCTGGAAGAGCCTTTTGAATCACCAGCTTCCTTCTCAGAGGAATCACTCGGCATTGGTCCTTTACCTCTGGGGTGGACCTTTTTCGAGGTGCTCCTCTCAGTGTGGCAACTGATATGACCATGTTTCTGAGTTTCAGGTTCATGTTGCATTTGTCTTTGTAGATCGGATAAACTCTGTAGTAATTGCGTTAATTTATGTTTTATTTTCTTGTTCTTTCATCATCCTTTCATTGTTAGCCTTGCAACTTTGTAATTCGACCATGAGACTCCTCATATTCTCGGCTAGATCTGGGGGGGTCCCTGCTTCCCTCCTTTCGTCAGACTCTTTGTCTTTATTGTGGGAGCCTTCTCCCACTTCTTGGTGAGTCACTATACTATGCATTGATAATTTTCCCATGGTTGATCTTCCACTTGTGTGCAAAAGGAAAAATGTTGGTTGTTATTCAATATTAATATTTATTTATAACCAGTACATAATTCACATTTTCACATGTACACACACACAATAGGGGTTTTTCATTCTTAACTTCGTCTTTTGATTAGGAAGGTTAGAAAAGGGGGTTACTCTTTTTAAGAGTGTTCCGAACGAAGCTTCTGTGCAATTCATTCATGATCCCAAGAAGGCCAAGTGTTGTAACCATGCTCTGATACCAATTTGTAGCACACCCACTATGACACAATAAAATTTTTGTTTTTCCTCAAGGGACAGAATCCCCGAAGTCCTACGGGGGCCTAGGGCAGGCTAACTCTTCCCTGTTCACCTCTCTGTGATCGTGGGTTAGGACCACAGGCCAAACAAACCAGGCGTCTTTTCGTGTTTCATGACTCATCGATACAAGTGAGTCCAATCTTAAAGGCAGAATGGTGAGGGGGCTCCAGAATGAAACCCTGGCTGTAAATCTGGGCGTGCAGATTCTAGCCGTCCAGATCTACCCACCGCTTAACGACAAAGCACTAGCTTCCTTTCTTTAGTCCCTATCTTGATAGGACCACATACACACCTAAATGCAAGTGCCTTTCACAACTCACGACCTCGTGAGTCATGAGTCGAAGACCCTCGAATTTTCTTCACCAATCGTCGATACCTGAGATTCTGATATGGTATGGCCCCTTCTTATTAGTGCTCTCCACATGTGACCACCGGCTAGGGATAACTACTAGCCTTACTCGCAACTTGAAAGTTCACGAGTTGAAAGGTTGAACCTCTGGGCCCTTCTTTTACAAAACCCTGAGACGCAAAAGTTAGAGAAGGTTTGATTCCTTACGGGCTTCTCGGGACTCACAACTTCGCGACTTGAGTTGTTAGGCCTTTGTGCTCCTTTATTACAAGAACCCGAAGTATGAGAAGTCAACAGGATATTGACTCCCATTTCAAACTACACATGTCCACCACCTGTCACCACTTCTCCCTCTCTCTGGGCATCTTATCGTCACACCACCTGTCAACCATGTGGGTCCCACCAAGCGGACGTGCCACGTGTTGCACAAGCTCTCGCCAATCACAAGCTCGGGACTTCTACAATTGAAACTGATTCCCCTCAACCTTCTAGACCCCAATATGCGATATGGCGAGGAGGTCTTGACTCAATGGTTGCTCCTACTTCTCGCTATTTGGAACTTCGCGACTCCAAGGGTTTGGGCTTCCACCTTCAAACTCACAAACCTTCGATACGTAAGTATCGAGACACCAGATCCCATGACTATCCTTCCTCTTTGATCAATTACCTAGATCACATCGTGATCTCGCGAATCAGAACTTCGTGACTCCAAGAGTAAGGTCTTCCACCTCCAAACTCGCGAATCCCTGATACGCGATGTATCGAGACTCCAGATCCCACAATTGTCCTTCCTCTTTGATCAACAACCCATATCACATCACGATCTCATGACTCAGGACTTCGTGACTCAAAGAGTCAGGTCTTCAACCTCCAAACTCACGAATCCCTGATACGCGAAATGGTCAGATCTCTGCCACCTGTCCTCCAACATGGACGGTCCCGATGTCTTCAAGACTTTTGGGACGTAGTCGAGTGCACTCTCCTGCCTAAGTAAAGGTTAAGATCGGTGGCTTATAGAGCTCTGATGGGTCCCTGGGAACTACGGTCTAGGATCCCATCGTGATCTCATGACTCGGGACTTCGTGACTCCAAGAGTCAGGTCTTCCACCTCCAAACTCACGAATCCCCGATACACGAAATGGTCAGATCTCTGCCACCTGTCCTCCAACATGGACGGTCCTAATGTATTTGGGACTTTTGGGACGTGGTCGAGTCCACTCTCCTGCCTAAGTAAACGTTAATATCGACGGATTATAGAGCTTCGATGGGTCCCTGGGATCTACGGTCTAGGATCCCATCGCTATTTGCGAAGGCTGAAAGGGTGAGGTGTTAACGCCTATGCTCCTTCTCTAAATCCGTCGGTGTTGACAGGCTCAGGGTATTCTCGAAAGGATTCCAACCATTCATTTACCAAGCTATAGGGCATTTTCTTTCTATATTTGAATCTCACTATCCCTTCTGAGCTTGAATCACGAAGTTCAAACTCTCGGAGCTTCCAGCTCCCATGACCCTGAGACCTTAGAAAGCTACTCTTTCTTGCATAATGGTTCCAGACCCAGATTGCAGGAACCCTCAGATGATTCTCGGTCAATTATCCCTGATCTTAATCGAGTCTCTGGTAAGGTTCAGTACGGTTACAAGGTTTATGGGGTAATTCTCGGAAAACAATACTCTCAAGGGGCCTTCCCAGAATATTACGAGAAACTAAGAAAATAAGACGATTCTCGGTGGAGCGAACCCATGTCCCAGACTTAATCATTTGTGCATAAAACAACTATGGAATGTAAGCATACACATGCATCCATTCTATCAAATCAAACGTTAGGTAGACACTTCTATTCAGAACTATTTACAAGCACATAAAATTGAACATGTGATTATGGCATTAACTTCAAATAACACTTATCAGAAATAACACCAGAGGTGATGCAAATGCTGAGAGGGGTGCTCGTTTCCACCCAACCGTAGGCTCAATGACTCCCAACGGATTTACCACTAGCCACCCTCGAGTTAAGACCACGATGCTGCGAGATTGCGTCTCTATTTGCCAGTGACCAAGAACGAGGGTTACTCTCCCCCTTCTCTTCTATCACTCACTCTTCATATCTCTAGAGTTCTTCCTCCTTCCCTCACGTATTCCCCCTTATCTCTTCTTCCTCATGCATTTCCACCTTGCGAGGTTGTGTGGAATGATATCCCTCATGGTGGTCAGGCCTGAGGCTCCTATGGATGGGCGATTCACTTCCCCCATCCCTCATTAATTCCTGAGGATCCTTCTACCTACCGACCTGTGAGTAATTTATTTTGGGCCAGCGAGCCGCTCTTGGTTCTCCAAGCCAGTGAAGTCCAAATATGGTATCGATTTCTAGGTGCCTTCCACCACCTTTCTTTAGCCATCGTGGTCTCTTTTTCAGCATATCCCCTCTCAGCAGTCCTGCAATATATATATATATATATATATTATTCACATTCATCATCCTTTTCACAAGGTCCATTCACATCACACATTCACATTTTTTAGTTTGCCACAGTTCTTGGCCAGTATAGTTATTTTTACAAACTGGGGGAAACAGGGTGTTATAGTTTGGCAGGGGCTCCATTGATTAGTAGTGAATATCTTGTTGTGGATACGAGACTGACAATCCATTTGACCTAGTGTTGGGTGAATCCAAAGGCTTCCCAGGTCTTGACCATATAGTGCCAGCTAATTCTGTCATAAGATTTTTCTAGGTCTAGTTGTATTAGCATTCCCCTTCTCTTCTGAAGCTTCAACGTGTGAATGATCTCATGGGCATGGATGATGTTGTCCATTATTTGTCTTCCCTCCACAAAGCCTTCCTATTCTTGTGAGACCACTATAGGTAGGAGGGGTTTCAGTCTATTTTCTATGAATTTGGAGATTATCTTATAAACCACATTACAAAGCGCTATAGGTTTGTACCGGTTAGGGGTTTTGGCTTCATTTTCTTTGGGGATTAGTGTTATCATTGTGGTGTTTAGTTCTTTAAGGATTGAGTTTGAACTTCTATAGTCCTCTACTACCTTATAAACGTCATGTTTGATGATTTCCCAACAGGCTTTGAAGAATTCCACTGTGAAGCCATATGGACCTAGGGATTTCCCATTGGGGATTTCCTGGAGCACCTGGTCAACTTATTCTATGGTAATAGGTTTGTTTAAGAAAATGTTTTGTTCCTATGTGACCAGGTGTGGAATATGCTAGTTTATCTTTTGAATGGCCTTCCTTTTGTCTTAGAGGGGTTCTTGGGCTATCCCGTGGAAGTGTTTAACCAAAGCGGTTTCAATCTTCTGATGTGATTCACGTTTGATTCCATCCTGATCCTTGATCTTTAGGATTTTGTTTTGGGCTCTTCTTGTCATGATTGTCCTATGGAAAAACTTGGTGTTCCACTCTCCTTCCTTTAGCCATCGGATATGGGACTTTTGATGCTAGAGTGTTTCTTCCTATTGGCATCACGCTTCCCAATCTTGGGCCATTTGGATCTCTTCCTTTTTTCGGTCCTCCGTGTATCCTTCTAGCATGCAGGTTTCTTGGATTTTTTTTCATTTTTCTTTATAAGTTGTTTTTCTCTTGGTTTATATTCCCAAAGGTGTCCCTGTTCCACTCTTTGAGCTTATTTTTGATGTACTTAAGTTTATTATAAAGTTGGAACATCCTGGTCCCTTTCTCCGGTTGCTCCTCCCACCACCACTATTTGATTCTTTCCTTGAAAGTCGGGTGTTCAATCCAGAATTTCTCAAATTTGAAGGGTTTGTTCTTTGGTGTTGTTTGGAAGCCTGCTTCCAGTTGCACTGGCCAATGATCAGATCCTCCCCAGGGAAGGATGTTGCAATCTAAAGTTAGCCCCTGCATAATGATTGACTACAATATAAGGAATCTGTCGAGTCTTGTTGCTAGTTGAAACTGGTTCATCTGTTTATTGTTCCAGGTGAACTGGATATTCTTAGTTTTAAGATCTACCATCTTCGCTATGTCTATGAACTTTGAGAATTCATCCACATCCTGATACAATATTCTTGTGCCTCCTTTATTCTCTGCAAGTGAGGTGATGATGTTGAAGTCCCCTGCTAGGTTCCAATGGAGGTTAGTGAATCTAGATTTTATATCTTCTAGGTCTCAGATCATTCCTCTCTTTTCCTCTGACCCTTGGGGCCCATACAGATTAGTGCAGAGAATCTCCTCCGTGTTTCCAATGATTTGCATGTGTATCGTTAGGGTGTGCCTGGTTTCTTCGGCTGCTATTAGATTTAGACTTTGTGGGTTCCACAAAGTGAGAATGCCACCTACCATTTGGTGGTCTTTGATGGCTACCATATTGTACTTGCACCAATGTTGTTTATTGATTGCCTCCACTCTTTCTGTAGTGCATTGTGTCTCTTGAATGAAACAGAGATCCAGTTGTTCCTGCTTTAGTTTTTTCCTAAGTATTCTTTTCTTCTTGGGCTGTTTAAGCCTCTTATATTTGAATTTATGACCTTGATTTAAACATGTGGGGGGGAGTTGGGAAATATTTTCTTGATCTTACTCGAATTTATCAGTAGTGCTCCCAGCTCTTGTAGGGATACACTGTTTGGTTTCCTACCTTTTTTCCTCCTCGTCTGCTTGGGTGATAGTTGTGGTTGTCCCTCACTATCTTTGACTCCTAGGTGTCATATCTCCCCATGTGTGCATTTTTGTCCTTTGGCTTTGGCTTCCTCCCATAGGAGAAACATGTACTGGATGCGGTCAATTTTCTCTATTGGTACGTTGTCGACTCCCTGCCTTTTCATTTGATCCAATATGTTTGGAAGGTCTATCCATTTTATTTCCACCAGGTCCCTAAGATTAGGGTCTTCTGTGCCTACTTCACTCGGGGTCATCTCCGCATCTCCCTCTGCATCTTGCATGGAATTATTGTCGTCTTTTATTTCTCTGTCCGTTGGGGTTGTGCAACTCCCCTATGTCGTCTTGTTACTTGGCCGGTCGGTAGGCTCTGTTGGCCCTCGACTAAGTTTTGAGGAATACTTGGTCATATTTGATCGTTTGGTACTTTGACTGCCTGTCAAAGATGGAGCACATAGTGAAGCGGATATCACGGGATCTCGCCACCTTTTGTGGAACCTTTTTGGGTTTTTTGGGAATATTGTAATGGGAAAGGGATGTCGGCCCTTGTTTAGGCCTTTTTCTATGTATAAATAGAGGTCTAGGCCATGTAAGAAAAGATGTCCTATCTAGTTGATGGCTTAGTGCATAAGTTGGATCTATGTGATCAGAATTTTGTGTGACTGTAAGAGCTTTGTGCATGCTGTAATAGTGTTGAGTGCATAGAGTGTGAGAAGGCTTAGTGCTTGGATCTACCTAGGGAAAGAGGATCTAGAAAGCTGCGTAGATCTCTTGTCCTGTGCGAGGTAAGGGTCATTGAAGCTCTGTGTTGTAACTGCTTGAACTAGATAATATAAAGAAAACTTTGTGGATGTAGCCCCAGGGTGGGGGTGAACCACGATAACTCTATGTACTGTGATGATGTGTTTGTCTCTCTCTTTCTAAGTGCTCTAATATGTTTAGATAGATTTATTGATACATTGTTCTCATGAGATATGAATGCATGCTAGATGTGATACATAAGATGCTAAGTGCTTAATCTATTGAGTATAACCTGTTTATCATTGCTAAGTGCTAGATCTGAGTAATTATTGAGGTGCTCTATTCTTTCTACGAAGTGTATTAATGAATGTATGTTAGGAAATAACTAATGCTAAGTGCGTTGTAAGAAAGATAATCATAGATCTGTGTCCCAGCTAAGGTTGCAGACACCTGAGTCTTGCAACCACCCCTACCTTTACCTCAGGTGAGACTTCATCTGCTTCGTGGGTGTTGTCGAAAGGGCCGGTAGTTAGGGCTTTGTTGGTGCACTCTTGAGCATTGAACCCTGGGTTTGCCTCTGTGCCAACAAATGGTTTTGTTGTCATGACCTGGAACTGTGATTGCTGGGAACTGAAGAAGAAGAAGCTTTGTGTGAAATAAGCTATGTGCATAAATCTGTTGCCCTAGTGCACAGTATTCTGTTTGACCTGTGAAGCTTTGTGACAAGAAAGAAAGGTGAGATCTGAAGAAGAGAGGTCAGATCTGAAGAAAAGGAAGTCACATATAAGAAGAAAGAGGTCAGATCTGCAAGAAAAAGGTAAGATCTATAAGCTTGGTGCTTTGATAAAGGTAATAATAGTTAAAAGTCTTAGATATGGAAGTTTTGTGCTTTGTAGAAGTAAGATAAGTGAAAAAAATTGTGTTTCTAAAGCATGGATCTAGGTATGTTTGATAGATTCTATACTAGCTTCAAAACTAGGGCATTAATAGATGAAAGAAAGTTTGATATGAATAGATTTGATAAGTATAGTGATAGATATGTTATGCCTATGCATAGAAAGAATTTTGGGACTAACCAATGGATGCAGGATCCTAGAAAGAAATTTTTGTAGGCTAATCGTTATGATCCTAGCACATAGTACCTGAAAAGTTGGGGATCATTGAAGAGAAAGAGAGGATTAACTCCTTGTTACAATTGAAGAAGGCATGGACATCTTGCTAAGGAATGCCCTGGGCGAAGACCTAGTTGTCTTTGTTGTAAGGCTATGGACCATGAAGTATTGGATTTCCCTAGAATGATTGCTAGACTTGAAAAGTTGAATATAGAGCAAGAAGGAGATCAAGAGACCAAGATTATAGAATAAACCCAGAAAGAATCAGAAAATATATTGCTACAGATGAGATATACCTTAAACAACCACTGACATGTTAGGCTATTAGAGATCTTCAAGAAGAAAGAACAAATCGAAGTGAGAATAGGAGACTTCAACATTGACTATGTTTTGGATGAAGAAACACCGGTGAACAGTATGACAAAAGGAACCTGGAAAGCTATAGGAAGAACTGACATGACCCCTTAATTAGGAAGAATAGGGTTATTTAGAGGAAAGCTGGTAAACCTATGTGGAAAGATCACTCAAATATCTATGAATTCTCATGGATCTTCGAGAAAATAAGATTTTGAGATTGTTAAGTTCATGGAGGACAACACCCCGTTTACTATGTTACTTGGTAAACCTTGGATTGAGAAAGATCAAGCCATAAAATAGGACGCAGAAAAGGAGCTGGAACAACAGAGACAAGAGTTAAGAGACTTCCTGACTAGAAAGATCACACAGTTGATTGAAGAACGGGAGAACAAATCAAGGGTTCTTGACCCCAGGAACTTGGATGACGAAGTTGACAGAATGATAGAAGAACCATAGAGGACCGAAAAATATGTTGGACAAGTAATACCCATGGATTTGAAGAAAGAATCTCAGCACTCCGAAGTTACCATGCCAAGAGAAGAAAATAATCAGAATGAAAAAAGGATGACCGAGACGAAGCTCACTGGGAAGAAGGCTAGAAAACTCATGAAGAAGAAAGCAAAGTTGGAGAAATTATAGAACGTTCCAGAAGAAACCTTGCAGAAGGAAAACATGCAGAATTTGAGATTCGTCGGCATAGAAGAACAACGACATATGGCACTTCACCATGTCAAACTAATATAGCCATTAGACAACGATATACCTGTTCCGCTGATGGCCTGAATGGATTGAAAGAAAGTTATGGCCTGTTACATGACTATTAGACTATGCCATAATAGACAAATCAAGAGTTAATGTACCCTCCTATCCATTGCAAGCAGTCTGTTACAACTTTTCTTACTTATCCCATCACGTCATGCCCAGAAGACACTTTTTCCAATTGAGATCTTGAGCTCACAGAATACCCGCATTGTGGAATAGTGACTATCCCACCTTGCTCTCTACTAGATTACGATAACTTCATCCCATTGACAACTTAAGAAAGTGATCCTAAGCTTACATGTTCGACGAGCTTAGCATAGCAGAAGAATCGGTGAGATAAGTACTCGCTAGCTTAAAAAACGAAAGAGTTATGTCGGAAAGAGGAATGTCCACCGGAGTCCAAGCCTCGTCGTCAAGAGGAGTAGCATCTTCTCCATCCACTTCTTGAGCTAGACCATCCCAACAGACTGTCGAGAAACATACTAAACATAGAGATGACATCGCGAACACCAAACTGATCCTGAGCATCCTACCCTCTTACATACCTCCTCTGAAATGTGAAATCAATCGTGACAGTGTGCCCCAAGATTACGACTATCCTATGATCACTACGTACCTACTGAAGGGTGTGCGCATAGTTCACACTAAGCAGACCAATCTCACATCATTGGAGTTTTGTGACTTCAACCTTGGTGACCAAAAATCCTATAGTATGCTTTCCCCGCACAAGTATATTACGATGACAAAGGGGAAGAATTCCAAGATCGTCCCTCAGCAATGGACGATGAACCTCGCGTAGTCCACCTTACTTAATGTAATGAATATTCCACACTTTGGTAGGCACCAAGAGGTGACTGCTTGCGTAAAATTGCTACTAGCGAGATACCATAGATGATATCTCTGGTTGAACCGGCGTATAATGATTGATCCGACGTTGCTCAATCAGATCACTGGGATGAGCATGTAGGGCCTTGACCCACAAGACTATTACCCTGGAAAGACCACGGATCGCGCTCTTTCACAGAAGATTAAAGAGGCCTATGGAAATGTTGAAAAAGGTGCATGAGGTTACAAGGTAACCTCTATTGACAGTGGTGCAGTGCGCCTCGCATGTCATATGATCGCAGGGAAGTTAGTCCGCAAGAAAAGACCGATGCAAGTATCTAGGTTTGTAGTTGATTTTGCAGGAAAATGTGTAGAAGGAGTCCAAATGAACTGTTCAAAGTACTTAGCGGATCAACTCGAATTGGATTGCAGAGAAGCACGAGACCAAGGATATGAGTTCCACTTCAGTTGGCTTCTCATCCTGATCGCCTTCATAGCATGGGAGATGCCGAAGGATGTCATTTTTCCTGAAACCATACCATTTGAACCATTGGCTATGAAGTTCAGTACATTATGGTACACGACAGATATGAGCAAGCAATGGCAGTCGAATACCCTCTTTCACAGATACTACATCCAGTTGAAGACCGTGATACAAGACACACCTCACATTACTCTGAACACACTCCATAGATTCAGACCCTTAATGAAGTTCAACGTGGACCACCACTTCATATACCTAACTCCACGCGCTGATGAGCACTAGGAACAACTTCAGTCCTATTATAAATTGATAGAAGAATACCTTGAAGAGATTACCAAGGAATGGTTGGAAGACCTCCTTGTTGTAGCAGATCCAATGAATATTTCAAATATCAGCAGCCCATAAGCTGCGCAGGACACACCTTGGCCCAGTAAGACACATAAGACAAAGAAGACAAAGGAGATGAAGAAAATTGAAGAGGTTCAAGATGTGGATAGCTACTCTGTAAGGAAAAATTATGTCACACCAGATGAAGAAGGTCACGACGAAGACCTAGAAGAAGTTGAACAACAACCAGAAGATGAAGTCGAAGTTCTAAAGAAAAGAAAAGGGTCACCTTCAAAGTCTTCCGTTAAGAAGAAATCCAAAGCGACAGTGACCAAGATGAAGACCATGCTCAATCCAGATGACATCATCTTTCTCCTCGCGACTTTGAATGAAGCTATATAAGAGATCATGGAAAAGCAACAGACAATGTACGACAGAATTGAAGTTGAGCTCCAAGGAGTACAACGAGCCCTCCAGTCTAACCGTGCAGTCTCCACTATGCCTTTGCCAGAAGGAACACCCGAAGAAGGAGACGAGTTAGTTCAACTTCACAGGATTGTTGACCTAGTCGAAGCACGCCTTCAGAAAGCAGAAGAAGTAACAGTGCAGGCCACCCAGGCCCTAAATCATGCACACAAGGAAATCATAGAGCAGCACCAAGTTGCACAACAAGAGAAGGAGGCCACCCAAGAGAAGTTTGATAAATAACGTGCAAAGATCCAAAAGGAGAAGGAGCAACTTCTCGCAAAGAAAATCGGCATCGAAGAAGCAGTCAACAAAGCATTTCACTCTGTGACTGGCTTAGAACATAAGGAAGAAGAACCCATAGAATGCCAAGTAATGAAGCTTGCTGAAGTCATTTAGAAACTGCAACAAAGAGTAGTAGAACTAGAGCTCCAAGATATATCGATTACTCCACAAGAAGAATGTGACCAATAAGAAGTGAATGCCCGAAGTATAGTAGAAAGGATTAAGGCATTCACTGAAGAATGTAACCAATTAAGTAGTAGAAGTGCACAGATACATGAGAACCTATCCGAGAACCCTGAATTGTATAAATTGGAGTCACGACTCCAGGAGGTGAAGTACCAAGCCAATAAGTTACAAGTATAGTTGAAGGCCCGACTGACCATAGAGAAAATGAAGAGGTCCCACAAACAATGCATCGTGTAGCAGCAGATTCATATGATCCAGAGAAAGGTCATGGGAGTGATGCAACAACTTCAACCTTTGCAGGATAGGGCATGCCAACTATTCTTAGAGATTGAGAGCCAAGGGACATACTTGGAATAGGTCGTGAACACAGAAGAGAAACACTTATAAGGACTAGTTAGTAACGCACTCATTCAGGAGTTTTCTGAGCAAGAAGCAGTAGCAAAGTAACAGGTTGAAGCAACTTGAGTGAAGCTCGAGACCTTCGAGGTAGAGTTACCCAAAGAAGAATGACTTGGGATGAGTCACAGCTGAGTGTTGGGGGCCTGTTGGCCCTCGACCAAGTTTTGAGGAATACTTGGTCATAGTTGACCATTTGGTACTTTGACTTACTGTCGAAGACAAAGTGCATAGCGAAGCAAAGATCACGAGATCTCACCACCTTTTGTGGAACCTTTTTGGGGTTTTGGGCAATATTGTAATCGGAAAGGGACGTTGGACCTTGTTTAGGCCTTTTTCTATGTATAAATAGAGTTCTAGGCCATGTAAGAAAAGAGGTCTTGTCTAGTCGATGGATTAGTGCATAAGTTGGATCTATGTGATCAGAATTCTATGTGACTATAAGAGCTCTGTGCATGCTGTAATAGTGTTGAGTACACAGAGTGTGAGAAGGCTTAGTGCTTGGATCTACCTGGGGAAAGATGATCTAGCGAGCTGTGCAGATCTCGTATCCTTTGTGGGGTTAGGGTCATTGAAGCTCTGTGCTGTAACTAATTGACCAAGATAATATAAATAAGACTTTGTGGGCATATCCCCAGGGTGGGGGTGAACCAAGTTAATTCTATGTACTGTGCTGATATGTTTGTCTCTCTCTTGCTAAGTGCTCTGATATGTTTAGATAGATTTATTGATGCTTTGTGCTTATGAGATATGACTGCATGCTAGATGTGATACATAAGTTGCTAAGTGCTTAATATATTGAGTATAACCTGTTTATCATTGCTAAGTTCTAGATCTAAGTAATTACTGCGGTGCTCTGTGCTTTCTGCGAAGTGTATTAATGAATGTATGTTAGGAAATAAATGATGCTAAGTGCGCTATAAGCAAGAGAATCACAGATCTGTGTCCCAACTAAGGTTGCAGACACCTGATTCCTCCAACCACCCCTGTTGCTACCTCAGGTGAGACTTCATCTGCTTCGCAGGGGTTTCCAAAAGGGCCGATAGTTAGGGCTTTGTTGGTGCACTTTTGAGCGTTGAACCCTAGGTCTACCCTTGTGCCAACAGACTATTTTGTTTCTTGTTCTATGACCTCTTGAGCTTTTACCAAGTAATTTTCATCTTCTTCCCCTTTATTTGTTTGGTCCCTTCTGTCCAAGTTTTTTTGGGTCTCCTGGTTATTTCCTATTGAGGTTTTATTCTTCTTTTTATTTTCTCTGTTTTTGGGGTTCGATGTTATAAACCCTTCCTCATCCTGCTGTGTTTTAGGGTTTTCCACTTCCTTCTTTTTATTAAGAAGGCATTCTCTAATTAGGTGGTTGTGTTTGTGGAATATTCTGCATCTAAAGGGGATCTGTTTGTAATATATGTTTTGGATCCATTCCTCATCCCTAAATTCCAGACTTATGGATTCTAGGAGTGCTCCAGAAACGTCCATCTCTATGAAGATTATTACGTGGGATGTGTATATTTATTTTAGGGTGGCTTATGATGTCTTCACATATTTGCCCAATTTGTTTCCTATTGCTTCAAAAGTGGCAAGAAACCAATAGTCTAAGGGTAATGAATAGAATCTCAGCCAAACCGGTACCATTTTGAACGTCTCTTTTTCTGGGAAGAAGTTTTCTTTCCAAGGTTGCATTTACAATCCAGCTAAGGCTGGAAGTATGGACCTCCCTCAAAGACTCTATCCCTTTCCTCCAAATTCATGAAGACTATTGTGAAGAAATATTTCGAGCCCAGGTGGAGCTCCACTTCCCCATTTGGCTTCCAGTGATATTTGATCCATTTGCGCAGAGTTCTCTCTATGGGCCATAACCCCATGAAATTGCATATGAGCGCATGCGTCTTCATTTGGTCCCTATAGAGTTGTGTTTGTGGGTCCTCCAGTATCACCTTGGGTATCATTGTTGTTTTGGGCTTGCACAGGTTGTGCCCTTCTGTCTCGTTGGCCTTCGTGATCTCTTGTTTCTCACTCTGAGTGTCCTTAACTTCTTCTCTCGTGATCTTATTTTTGTCCTGGTTTCTTTCTTGTCATTTCCCTAGGTCTGATCCCAAGGTTCTTATTGTTGGTGCCTTGAAAACTACACCTCTTGGCCCTTTCCCTTTGTCCACCACTACCTATTTGTATGAGGGTGTCTCCTTACCCCCCCCTTTGGTCCTCATACTGCTTTCTGTTGTGGTCACGATTGTCAAACCCTAGCTCGCCTTGACCGTCAAACCCTAGATCCAAGAACCTCATTTTCAATCTGAAATGATTGTTTTGTTACATATGCTAATTAAAATTTAATAATTAAAAAGAAAAAGGGGTAAAAGGTAATTTTTCTACACTTGGTAATTTGAGTTTTAGATAAAAAGGGAGAAGAGGGAAACTTAAAAGAATTCGGAAACTAAGGGAAAAAGGGGAAACATAAAGAAAAAGGGAAACATAAGGAAAAAGCAGAATGACCAACTTAGTAAGGAACCTTGCCTTTAAAAACTTTCTAATTTGAACTCAACTAGGAATTTAGTAAGGGCGTAAGTCATTAAAATGTGTAAGGGAATATGGAGACACCTTGGAGTGATTCTAGGAATGCTTTTAGGTGGGTGAGGGAAATAGGAGTAATTAAATAATTAATGAAATTAATTTCGGGTGCAACGAAGGGGATGGATGACATGTGTATGGGGGAGGATTTTTCTGAATTAAATTATTGAACAATAAATTAAATGGGAATTTGGGAAAGAAAACACTTCGAAACTCTATATAAAGGAGGGAGGAGGAGGAGGATGTAACTCTTCCTTGATGCGTAACGTTACGCTACAAAATTTTTTACTGACTGACTTATCTTGTGGGAGTTGGGATACCCAGCTCAGTGACGAGTGGTAGCTCGGCGTTGCGAGGCAAGATGGGTGCTTGTTTTTATTTGGTTTAGTGTGTGTGGCCCCTTTGTGGCTCAGGGGGACAAGGGGGAAGAAGAGTGCCCCTAGCATTGGCTGGGAGGTATCGGTGAAGTTACATCGGTCGGAAAGCGTGTGCGACAAGGAACGCGTGGGACAACGACTTGGAGCTGTCACCTTGGGCTATGGTACACATGATTTAATTTTTCATGGTATATTACTATTGATCTTGTGCTTTCATTTCTGTACTTTTAATTGTGTAAAGAAAGTGTTTTACTTACCATTTTTAATCAAGAAATTAAATTCACCATAACTTTACGGTCGCTGCTTGAAATGATTCCCTTGGCAACCAATCCCTAATGGCTATGACTGTCTTGTTGGTTTTATTGATTTATTATAAAGAGATTGTTCTTTGTCTTTCATCCTCATCCCTAGATCATCAGTCCACACCTGAGCAGTCGACCAGGAGCCGGATCGATGATCGTCACTTTGGTGTTAATAGAACTATAGATCCTAATGCCCTTCTTTTTTGTGTGTGGATTATGAGCGAAGGATAGTTTTTCCCAACTGTCTACCCCTGTTGATTGTTCTTGGTTGAATGATTGTCTTGCACCTTCTTGTGATTGATTACCTTTGCATATTGTTTGTCTCTACTCCCTGCGAACTGCTTAATACCCTCGGCGTTTGATCTCTACATTGCATTGGGATCAACATTTATAAAACCTCTGCGTTTTATTATATCTATATGGAAATCTCCTCTGTATTCAATACATTCAACCAAAAAACCTTTCTTCTGCAATTTAGTAGATTGTGTAGGCAAATTTTACCTTGTGTATTAACACTTCTAGCCTGGGATTTTGTTGGAAGGTTTACAGTTGGGAGTAAGCTTGTCATTGATGGCAAGAACAGTGATGGAAAATATCAACATGATCAACAGCGCAGTGATAATAGAAGAGGAGGAGCAACAGTGAACGTTGGATCTTTTTCAGAATCCCCGATGACCGTCAGATCTGTTTATGGACAAGAAGAACGCGCAGAAGAGGAGGACAAATCTTAGGTGTCAGATCTGAGCGTAAGATCCAACCATCGTTGGATCAGGGAGAACCTGCACGTTCATTAAAGAGCATGAAGAGGTGAAATGCGAAATGCCAAAATATGTTGGTATGACTCCATTTAGGAGTTTTGTAGATCGGGACTTGAAGGCTCGAGACCCTTCATCATAAGTGGCGAAATCACGAAGTGGTGAAATCGTGAAGTGGCGAAATTGCGAAGTGGCGAAATCGCGAAATCCGATATGGCGAAATGATCCTAGCTATTGGATCAAGGAGTGATCTGGGCCATCAGATCTAGGAGGTGAATATGGTAGACCAAGTCAGAAAGGACAGTCATGGACTGTTAGATCAAGAGGATGCATGGCAAAATATCAGAGCACCACAAATACTCCATTTCGGAGTTTCGTAGATCGGGAAATCTAAAGGAAAGAGGTTCAAACTCATGATACGTGAGATCACGAAAATATCTTGACCATCAATTCACCAAGAATGTGGACCGTCGATCTGAGCTCCATCTTGGAGCTTCGCCTATCACGACTTGGAGTAACAAGAACATCCATCATAGGAATCGCAAGATGCGAATTCACGATAAGATCTAGACTGTCAATTCACCAAGAACGTGGACCGTCGATCTGAGCTCCATCTCGGAGCTTCACCTATCGCGACTTGGAGTGACGAGAACCTCCATCACTAAAACTGCGAGATGCGAGATAGCGAAAAGATATGGACTGTTGATTCATCGAGATCGTGTACTGTCGATCATGGTCAATGAAGATCTTGAGTTTACAGCGCCTGTTAGCGCAGCCTGTGGTCACTGCGTGTGGTCACATGGAGGAAGGACCTAGTGCAGATGAGCTCTGCCTCGAAATTTCAGGGATTGGGTCTGGGAGTGTCGAGACACTAGATCATACGAATGCCGAAATACCAAAAAGGTGAATTGTCAGTGTAACCGATGGTCACCGCCTATGGTCACATAGAGGAGGGATCTAGATCAGCCAAGCTCCTTTTCAGAGCTCGTGACATGGAGAATCAAGATGTCTCATCGAAGAATCTCTGAATTGAGAAAGTGAAAAATGGGTAAATAACGACAATACCCTTCACAATTAATCTAACGATGGAGGTGAACATGAGCATGATCAGAGGGCTAATGTTGATCCTCACAGTGTAACTGCTAGAAACCATTGATGGTTTCTACCAGAGGATGCAAAGAGACTTCTGTGTGATTTCTAGAGGAGTTGAAGAGTTACAAGGAATCTGCCAGTGAAATGAAGACGATTCGTGGAGGAAATTGATAGCTGGATGAGGGTTGGAGCTCATAACTGAAACAGAAAGGATAATCTCGACTATGCCAGAGAAGACGAAGAGTCTAAACTGCCAGAGAGGCTGAGGTATCTCAACAGAACACCCAGTGATGCTGGACGTGTGGTGGGAACCACTAGAGAAGATGAAGAGTTGTGATGATCAGGCAGAGCACTCGAGATGTTGAGGAGATCGACACGGTGTGAGTATGCAGAGGTATTGCACACATTTCATGCACAAGGAGCACAGAAGCTATAAGTGCACGATATAGAGAAGAGATGTTGTTGTTGTTGTTGTTGTTGTGAGTGATGGAGGTGTAAAGAAGGAGGTGGAGTGCAACAGTTGAAATGCATAGAAGACAAAAGGTGCATTGAAGAGGAATGGTGCACATAGTACAAAAGATAGAAGAACAGAAAGTGCAAGGTATGCATGTAGGATGACAGTAAGGCAGACAGAGCAGTGAAATCTTGCAGAACAATGATGAATCTGGTAAGCCATTGTTGAACATTATATCACTGTAATAAGTTTTAGTAGAAAATATTTATAAACAAGGGTGGAAGGGAGGTGCTAGGGAGGACCGGTGTCCTTAGAGGTTTAAGTGGGTGCTTGAACACAAGGAGTTGTAGCTTCCTTCTAGTTGATGCTAGAGAAACCAGGGAGTTGGTGCTTCCTTCTAGTTGGTGCTAGAGAAATCAGGGAGTTTGTGCTTCCTTCTAGTGGGTGCTAGAGAAAACAGAGAGTTGGTACTCTCAGCAAGTTGCATCTTGCAAAACAGAGGTTGTAGCCTCACATTGAGTTGGTGCTAAATTATAGATGATGTACAGAACTTAAAAGACTGCCTATCATTTCGAAGAAGAGGAGGTTTTCTCCCTTTATGGGTTTCCTCGTGAAAATCTGTCTTTGTGTGTATCTTATGTGTGACTGATGCTCATTAGTTTATTGTCCATATGTTGTATAATGTTGATGATCACTTGAAGAAAGAATAAAAATGTATTAAAAGACTTAAAATTGTTTAAGCACAATAACAACTGATTCACCCCCCCTCTCAGTTGTCTTAGTAATTTCAACAAAATTTCCCTCTTCCTTTTATTATATTTGGAAGATGATTTTATCTTGCGTTTTAGCACTTAAACCATAAAGAATTTACCCTTGATTGATTGTGACTGGAATTTTACCACCACAATTTGACATGGAATTTTTATGCATTTACCACAACGGTATTTTCCTCTACTTTTGAATGCAATTATTTACTCTACGTTTTATGACCATTGACTACGATTTACCATTTTTGAAGGTCAATGATTTAATGACAACTTTTTTATAATAGTTATTTAATGGTAGCGATTTTCTTTATATATGTGAATAAGTGACTACGATATTTGGTAAATTTTAGACAGCGATTTTATGGTTCTTACCCAGGCTTTCACCCATATTTTTACACAACAATTTACCCGCCTTATTCAAGATTTACCCATATAGTTATCCTTAGTTTTATCAACAGGCTTGGCAATAGATTTACTAGAACAATCGCAAACTCGTGGTTGTTGAACGACGAAAGGTTTTTCTTTCATGCATTCTTTTGGAGAAAAAATAAAACAACATACTACACTGCAAAGTTTGAACAACGAAAATAATTTGTTCATTACGCGCTGGTGAAATCCTTCACTCATGAAGCAAGAGATAGATATTTTGGGAATTTTTATTAAATATGGTCTAATTCTTAATTGACATTTTTTTTTATCACCTGGCCATAAATCCATGGTGACATCCTTCACTAATAATGTAATAGTTGAAGGATTTATTTTTATTTTTCAAACACAGAAGCATACGAATCTATTTCAACTCCGAGACCCCAAAAACTGAACCGACCATGTATTCAAATCAAACTAAATTTGAAATAGTTGTGCATATTTCCAATTCGTATTATATGTACAGTAGAAATGATGAGCCAGTTTCAGGCATTACAGTGCATTTTTATTACGTGAAGAATTTTACAATGAAAGATCGATGTCGATTATTAACTTTCAATGATATTATAATTTTCGCAGTGCTAATACAACAATCAGAGTTTTTGTACATTAATTAATTCAATCGAGGCACATCTATAAGAAAAAAATTACGTGAGAATAGGTGGAGGCACCAAACATTTGAAGCACAGGTCCACTGGTAGAAGAATATTAGATGTGTTTCTTTAGCTTTCAATTAGCTTCATCACTTCCTGCAAACTCTCGAGATCAATGGAGCTCTCAGAACCATTGCGAGAGTATAGCCTCTCGACTCCATGGCTTCCCATCTCCATGGTCGCGTCGACATTTTTGTTTCCCTTGCTCTTAGGCTTCTGCTCCAGCAGCCCATACATGATAGCTTTGTCAGTATAATTTCCGTCGACTGTTCAGTGGGTGGGGAAGGCCAAAAGGTTTCGGCTAGTCAATAAAATGAAACGCCGATTCACTTCTCTGCACGTTTATAAACTGTTATGACATAGTTTACAGCTATATTTGTGACAATGATTTCTTGCTTGGAATGGAGAGCGATATCCTTCCTTTATTTAGACCTCCAACTAATTGCTCTGTGTTTGACTGCAAACGAATTAGCATTTATATTAGAAGCTATCTAATTGCCTCTACGTTTTGATTGAAAATAGAATAGCATTTATTTTAGACAGCTAACTAATTGCTTCTGTGTTGATTGCAAATGGAATGGCATGTGTTTTACACAACGATTTGCTAGATAGTGTTTGAATTTAATGGAAGTGTATCGATTTCATTTATATCTCCTGTGATTACTGACCGCCAATCTATGGACAACAAATTTTATTATGATAGCTATTTAAATTTATCTACAGTAATTATTTTAGACAACAATACACAGTTAGACATCATTTAATTATTGTTAACAACAAAATTTATCATTGAACGATACTATTTATCAGTTAGTTATGGTTATTTACCCAACGATAGCATTGTAAGTATTAATATTTTATCCTTAGAATTATCCAGAGACTCGTTGATTTAGACAAGCATAATTGTTCTCTTTGATCTTTAGACAATGTATAGCTTTAGTTTTATTTAGCAAATTCATAAGATAACAAAGTAGTTTCAATTTAAATAGCGTTATAAGACATCAAATTCGTATAGTTTCAGTCTTACAAGATAGCGAATTCAATTTTAAGGAAAGCAATTTTACTTATCTGATTTTGGGATTGGGAAGTAGTTGCAACGAATTATTTGTTGATAATAATTATTTAATATGTACACATCGATGTAGGGTTGCAGTAGAATTGTTGCACAAGGAATTTAGTGTGTTGTATGAAGGTTACTGTTGTCTAAATTCCCTTGAGTCTTGTTAACTTGTCGTTTGGGTGTTAATTTGGTCTGGTAAGTTAAATTTTATTGGGTTATTGGTCTAGTTGTGTTGTAATGCGTCAGGGTTACTGTCACACCCATCACCTTGTGACGACATGATTCTTGATGAGGGGATCATTGCGCACCCTAATGGATAGAGGCGAATGATAACTTGGCCAGAGTTTGTGCTTCCCGTTGTGGGCATTTGTTCGTTGCAGTTGTTGTTGATGCTTGGGTTGTAACTCTTTCATGCGGTTGGTTGCACACCATACAGGTTCCAGTTACTAGTCATCGAGGCTGTTGTGTCGAGATTGTGGAGGTTTTCCTTATCTTGTAGGCATTGTCGTGTTTGTGTCAGGCAGGTAGTCATTTCCTTCTTTGTGATTTACACATGTTTCGCCCAATTGCTCGATGTGCCAGTGTACAGAGTCATTTTTGTCTATTGCCTGATATGCATGCGTGGAGTTCGTCGTCAGGTGGTGTGGTTCAACTAATGTCGTCATTTTCTTCTTGCGCAAAAACAAAAAAAATATTGCACGTTTTCTTCGCTTGTAGTCGTAACGATTGCAGTCGTTACAGGCATTTCATACACCTTTATGTTCCCTACATTTTTTTTTCTCCTTTTTACTAAAGATAAAAATCCAAAAGCACCACATATCCATGAGGAACTCACATATTTTTTTATGACATTTTTGTTTTATTTTTTATGGTATTTGTTTTTCTCCTAGTGGCTTCGTAATTGTGGAAAAAAAATTATGTATAAGTTTTAGAATAAAATAAATTAAAAATATAATATGAAATTGAAAGTTTGAAAATGATATGCCATTGGGTAGAAGATTCAATGATAAATCCATTGGCATCAACTCCATCGCATGAGAAGAAAAAGGTGAAGCAATTTCACTCTTTGGATGTTGTAGCTACAAAATGTCCTACAAAACGCCGGGAAAGAATTCTAATTTTTAAACACTTGATTGAGAATTATAACTTGATCCAAGGTTATTTTAAAGCTTTATTGAGCACTTGAAATAAAAATTTAAAAACCTCAATTGAGGGATTACCAAGCCCTCAATCAAGGTGTTCTTGGGCTAGAAAACATGCTCAATCAAGGAATGACATCGATCAAGGTACTGATAGAACAAAAAAATTAGGAAAAGAAAATGATTATTGACATATAAGAAATTAAATAAAACATATGTGAGCCTGTAGAGAAATAAACACTCACAATAAACCGACGAGGAAACATAAGACATAATTAAAGATGAATTAATCAATGACAATCACATAGTACATAGATATTTTATGCTACAAACTCTTAACCAGGAAAACCAACATTCATTGAGTGTTGCATGCTCTCTTGTTGTCTTATTCATTCATATAATAAAGAGTTACATGACTAACCTTGGTCTACACCTAAGAGAAAATTGTCATCTTTCTCTTTTTTTTTACATAAGAACAACCCTGCAACCAATTCAACTTACAATTTGATTTCTAAGCTAAAATTTATGGCTCTCTAAAATCTTCAGTTTCACCTATTTTTTCACTTGTTTCACTGGTACCAAAAACCTTGAAGGCTAACTTTTTCCTCTTGTAAAATAAAATATGTTCATAACGCAACAACTCTTATATTTATGATCTAATGTTCCATCCAAATTATGCATCCATATATATTTGGAAATTTTATCCTTTCACATTTCCTCCAGACTTAGAATTTTGAGTTGAAAATGGCTATCTCCCAATTGAAGAAAAAATGGAAAAAGTCCCTCAATAAAATGTTTTCCAGATCAATGTGTAGGTAAAATGTAGGCTACCTAATTTTTTTTGTATTGATGATCCGGTGTCCCTTTTCCTCCCATGAAGGCTTAAAAAATCCCCCCAAAGTGCCTGAGAATAGTGGATTTTTCCATGTTATGGCATCTCAACTCCAAACCCTTTTGATTTTTTCCACCATCCCAAATGGGTATCATCGTGTCTTATTTTTTAGCTATCTATAAAAATTTCACTGTAACATGGGTTTTAGTCACTGAGCATGACCCTAATATTCAAAACCCACTAATTAACATTTTTTTGAAAATAGAAGTAGAATTAGTCGGTGGCCCTCACTAAAATTCTTGTTGTATCCCTCATCATTGCGGACATACCCCTTAAATTTCACCTGAATCTGGGTTAAAATGTTCTTGGAATGACCAAAACAAGCTTTTGACTTTAGATTTTGTTTTTGTAGACTTTTCTATTTTCTCCTTTCATTTCCTCATATCCCCCCTCTTCTCTCTTCCTCTTATTATCTTCTTCTTATTTATCTGTGAAAGATATTCATTCGTCACCAATGTATGAACAACTTGGGAAGATCTTCTTTCCTCGACATATCGATGAAAGATCTTCATTCCTCCTTGAAACAATCATTTATCGACCATTCATTGACACATTTTATCAACGACTTCAAAATATCTTCATTCACCGACACACATTGTATTGGCAATATCTTCATTCCGCGTTTTCAAGCTTGTGATTGTCACGACTATGATGAAAAATGACTGACTTGATCGTCTAAGCCAAAATCATCCATCTATAGGCCAAATAGACCCCATAAACAACCATCGCACACACCCATATATATATAATATATATATATATATATATATATATATATATATACAAACTTTGGGTTTGACCCCAATTCGTCATGCTAGCCAAAACCAAATTTTCACCAAATTCTACACACAGATTGAGGTTCTTCCCTACTATAGGAGACCCAGGTAGGCCTAGTGTTGCAACCATGGCTTTGATACCACTCTGTAGCATCCTCACTACTAAACCCAACAAAAATTTTCTGATATCCATATAAACTAAATGTACACAACAAGATAAAAATGTTCAACATCTAACAACATTATTTAAAACATGGCCACAACTAAATTGACATTCATAAAGCATGTTATAATTGCTTGTAACTCTAAGTAAACACACATCATATAAATCCCATAAATAAAAACAAATAAATAGAGAAAAAAACACTTATTTTTATCGACAAATATGCAACTAGTTGCAGAGGAAGGATGTTCCTCTCAATTGTGGATTTATTGCTCCAAATATTATCATCAAATCACCCCCGAGCTAGGCTAGGAATCCATAATAAAATATTGTCTCTCTTTTGTCCACTCACAACCCATTACAATCCCACAACAAGTTGGTTTTCCTACAACTATGTCAATCCACTAGCTCTTTCCCCCTCAACATACACAACCCAAGGAATGGGATCCCCCTTCTCTACACATAGTCCCTAGGGTCGTCCCACTTCCCTCCAAAGCTCCAACACATGTTGGCTAGGAATCTCTCTTACTATGAATTATAGGGATGCTAGTTTCCACCGGAAAACTCACAGCTACAAGCCCACTACTCTAGGTTAATTTACTACAAAAGAATCTCACTCTACATGCCTAACGACCTGCTTCTTCATACATTTGGAGCTCCAACAAGCTTCCCACAAACCCTACTAAGGTTGTATTCAAGCTTCAACACCCCCTCCTCTCTTTTTTATACAAAAACTAATTGTAAAAACTACCTACACTACCCATTTGAATTTCCATTTTACCTCTACATGTTGACTCTCACATTCCTTAATGTTGATTTCACTCAACCCCCATGCTCTCATTAACTATGTGAAGTGACTTTTCAGACCCACCCTCTTACATGTGTTTAATGATTGAAGCTTTGATACACTCAAAAAGAAATTAGAATTTTTATATAGTATAATAATTTTAGAAAGTGGGTTGGAATTAATACACATGAATATTTTCCCTTTTGACCCCCTCTTTTGTGGAAACTTAGTTCCTATCTATAACAAAAATTCTATTTTTTATTATTATTTAGATATAGAATTTTTAAAAATTACATCACTTGGCCCATATCCATATATTGTATTTATATTATATATTTCTAAAACAAAGATTAAAACAAGAATGTTACAAGTATCTCCAATCAAAAAAAAAAAGGAAGGAAATAGTGAAAAATTTCATAGCATTAAGTCATCATTCCATTTGAATCAATGATCCAAACAATCAAAATGGTTATCTAACAAATGTGATGGCCTAAAGTACGAATTTTTGAATTGCAACTAAATTAACATATTGAATCTCAATCTTTCATTTAAGGAATAAAGCAATGAATATATTCAATTTTTATCATTTTTTTCCCATACCATATTTGTGATTAAAAATATAATTAATAAAGAAACACCTACCAATAAATTTTAATTAATTCTTTAATTTTTATGTATCCTTATTATATTTTGAAAATGTTTTCATTTCTATATATTTTTTGGTTCTCACATGCATACTCTTAAAATTTAGTTAGTTCCTTATACTTTCACGGGCTGCCCAACAACAATTTCTATTAAGTAGTTATATAGATACATTATAGTAAATATAGAATCTTCTATATTTACGTTGATAAGCCTTCCCTATTAGAATTGATAGATTAATCATTATTTTAATTACAAAATTTGATTTTGTCTTACCTCCTAATCAATGTATCATATTGTTAGAAGAAGTCCATTGCATTTATGAATAAGTCCATTCATCATGTTTACCTTTTCATTTTTACTAAATATGATTAACAAATTGTTAGACTGAGTTTTCAATTGCCACATAGCATAATGTAGCAAATCAATAGAAGATTACTTCAATTTTACTTATATCAAGTATTAGCATGGAAAGAAAGTGGAGCGCCGCCATTTAACATTTATTTTTTAATTTTTAATTTATGGGTTTCAAGAATTCTAACGCTAGGGAGATGCAAGGAGAGGAGTGGATTAGCCACTCCGAGAAGAGGAGTGGACAACGTTTAGAAATCAAGTAGATTTATTAAGCATAGTTTATGTAGCCTCCAGACCTCGAAGAGAAAGGGAAAAGGAACAGGCCAAATTCAAGAACCTTGAATAAACCTCGCCCACTATTCTATTATTACTCTTCGCACATGTTCTTTCATCGAAGCTAGAACAGGTCTACAATGGAAAATGAATCATGTTTAGTATTGTAAACCACTGATATTCCTATATTTTATTTTTATATATTTTGTATTTTGTATGACTAAAGGTCTGGGTGCCATTGCATTGGTGCAGAGGTGCTAAGATCGTGAGGTGATGATGGCATTTATGCAGTACTCCATCTCCAAAAGTAAGTAGGTTGCGGAGGCCAAGTCTGCCTACCAGAAGACCAACTTCATTTGTTGACCCCATCTCTAAGTGTTTTTGTAACCACTTTTTAACCAATAAACATTTTGCTTCTTTCACGTGCACGAATTCCAAAACATAGGAAATAGATATGGATATAAAGATAGAAAAATATTACATATGGATTTTAATGAAAGTTATGCTTTCAATATTTTAATGGATTTTAAATGAAAGTTGTGTTCGAAAATTATTGTTTTCTATATGCGTTTATATATGGATTTTAAGGAAAGTTATTCTCCAATACCTTAAATAAAAGTTAAATTCCTTCAAGATAGAAAAATATTGAAAAATATTATGTAAAATTTGTATTTGTTTTCAAGTATTTGTTGTCATTGTATAGTTGGATGAAGTTAGGGTTAATAAATCCAATCTCAAGTACGTTCTAAAAATTGTTAATTTTATTTTGGCATATAATATTTAAACTTAGAGAATTAAGTTTAATTGTGTCTAATGCATTCTTATTTATCATAATATTTCTCTTTATTTAAATGGTTTGAGAATTAATGTTTGTATGAAATTTATTATTTTCAAGATTAGAGTTAGGGTTATTCTATTAGAATTCTGGTTAGGATTATTTCTATAGAGTTAGGGTTAGGAACTTCTACTAGAGTTAGATTTAAGGTTATTTCTAAGTTAGAAGTTCAATATATTTTAAAATAGAAAAATCATAATTTTTATTATGAAAAATTACAATTTTAAATAAAATTTTCAATTTCATATTACAATTCCAATAATGTTAACTTAAAAAATTGAAACATTATTAAAAATATATATAGAATTTAGTATAGAATTGACTTATTTCAATAAAATGTATAATGATATATTTTCCTTTACTTCATAGAAAAAATTATAAAAATAATAAGATGTGATGTAAATACTAGATTATAATTCAACAATCTTAATAAAAATGGAAAATAATATAATAAAAAATGCATTGTTTATTATATAATTGATTTATTTAATAAAAAATATTATGAAATATTTAATCTATTTTGTAGAATAAAAAATAATTAAGAAGAGATTATAAAAATAATAAGATGTGATATAAATACTAGATTATAATTCAACAATCTTAATAAAAATGAAAAATAATATAATAAGAAATGCATTGTTTATTATATAATTGATTTATTTAATAAAAAATATTATGAAATATTTAATCTATTTTGTAGAATAAAAAATAATTAAGAAGAGAGAAATAAAGTTATTACAAAATTAATTTATTTTAATAAATACATTTTTACATAATGTTTTATATATATTTATAAAATTTTGATTTGAAAGGATTTGTAGGTATTCAAACTGAGCAAATTTCTTCATATATATA
>ML780418.1:48143-66361 GCA_009831015.1 Picea engelmannii | reverse complement strand
AATTTGTTTAATTTGTTTTTAAAATTTGTTATATTATTCAAATATAAAACATTTAAACATATAAGTTATAAAATAGCTAATTATTTTAGGATCTAAAATAATATTAAAGAAAACACATTAAATACTTAAGAGAAATTATAATTATATATATAGAGATAACTAAAAATATAATTGGTATGGTTATAAAAGACCATAACACTTCTCTTTATTTTAATGGTTTGAGAATATTGTTTAATGTTTGTGTGAAATTTATTCTTTTTAAATATATGAGTTTTAATGAAAGTATATAATAATAATAATAATCTATTTTTAAGGTCACGGCTAAGCCAAACCAAATTGGTGTATGAGACCCCCTTGTTTGTGGGACAAGGGACCCCCCTCCGCCCAACAATTTGACTGGTAAAGTCTACGAAGGTATACATACCCTACCCCCCTCTGGATTTATTGACTTTAATGAAATTTTTTTTTATGGGTGAGAGACTTGTTTTGTTAATTCTCCCACCCATGATAAATAGAATCAATGAAAAATATTTGAAAATTATATATGGATGTATAATGGTCATAGTTTGTATCATGGTGGAATGTATACACTCTATGATCCATGTGTGTTGTACTCAAATGTCCTTAGAATGAGTATAAATCGTCATTTTCAAAGTTTCAAATGATTTGCTAACAATTTTCATATAACAAGTATAAATTATTAAATGATTTTCTATCAATGTGATGAACATAGCCTTGTTGTCACAATCTGATGAACATAGTCTCGTTTTCACAATGTGATGCAAATATCTCGTCGTCATAATGTGAAAAAAAATTCCCTTCATTGCAATGTGATGAACATAGTGTTATCGTCGCAATAAATGTCCCATTGTCGCAACGTGATAAACATAGGACATTTATGTTCATCACATAGTCATTCGAAATACAATGAACATATAACATTTAAGTTCATCACTTAACTAATTTTTAGTTAATTTTTTTATCGTCGCAATGTGATGAACACAGCCCCATAATCCCAATATCCCATTCATCATTAATATGTCACAAATTGTAGAGACCCCCTTCGTTACAACTACAAGCGACACAAGTAGAATTATTATTATTATTGTTATTTTAAACACAAGCAGGAAGGAAATCAATGAAAACAAGTAATCAACATGACTTGATGACGAACATAACTCACACAATCAGGCAAAAAACAACCAATGACCTAGAACATTAGCACATCATGCAACCAGATGAACATGTGACATAAGACAAATAAAAATGACTACCTGCCCGACACAGGCAAGACAATGCCTACAAGATAAAGGACAACATCAATCACCTGACACAATTGCTTCAACAACGAGTAACTAGTAACATCTATGGCGCGCAAACCAAACACATTGGGGCGTTACAAAAAAAAGTACCAACATCAATTACAATGAACAACACCCACATCGAGAAGCACAGACTCTGGCCAGGCTATCATGCACCTCTATCATTAGGGTGCTCAATGATCCCCTCATTCAAAATCATGTCGTCACACGGCTATAGGCGTAATAGTAACCAAGGAAACACCACGACACAACTAGACCAAGAACCCAAGAAGGATTCAATGCGCTAGAAGATTGAATTAACTGTCAACCACATGAAGAAAAACCCAAGCACCCCAAATGAAAGGTCAACAAGATGCAAGGGAAACTGATGACCATAACAATCACACACCACATTAAATTCCTGGTGCACAAAGTCTAATCAAAACATACATCAATTAAAAGACTCGATTAGCCATATATGAAATATTCCCTTAAGAATCCATTCTACAATAACACGAATCAATAAAATCCTCTCTCTCACTTTTCAAGTCATGCATTAATTAATTAAGATCTTGTTAACAAGGTCTCATTGCTAAAGTCATTCCCTAACATATAATTCCTGGTAAGCCTAAGTTAAATCCTCCAACCCTATCATTATTATCGTTGTCTATAAATTCCGTTGTCCCATCGATTTCACTGAGCATTAATATATATATAGTATATTTTCTCTGTAAATATATTAATATCGTTTTCCATTCAATGTATGTAATAAGTGTATAAAATCGCTAACTAAAATTGATATCTAAAATTGATAGCTATCAATATCTGATAACGATATCTCTATTAACAATGATTATGATGTCTAATACTTATAATAATGATATCGCTATCTGATAACGATATGGTTTTATAACAATTTAATAAAATAAATGCTAAATCTCTATCTAAGAACCACTATAATCTATAACCTATGGAACAATTATAAACTATGAACAAGTAAATTAAAATCATTATTTAAAGAAGATCTTTTAAACTGAAACAAATATAATACAATCGCTATCTATGTAACTGAATATAATGATATAATACACTAGGTATCTATGAAACAATTTAAACTATAATCTATGAAACAAATATTAACTATGAAACATTTATAACCTATGAAACAATTTCATAACTAAACAATAATATAACAGTAACTAACATAATCCACATGATCCATAAATATCGACCATAACTGTCATACATAGCAAGCCACACAACCATTACCAACACCTCGCTTAAACAGTCACAAACGCCTATTACACAGCCATAAAACACATACAACAAATCGTTGTCACACCATGTGCAACCCGTTGTCAATCTAGGTAGAATTTTGTTGTCATTTGAAGGTAAAATTCCCAGTCAAACAATGAAATAAACTCGCTGTCATTCCATGTATGATTTCGTAGTCAATCAAGAATAAAATCGTTGTCCATACACGCTGCCTATACTCGTTGTATTAAAAATATCGTTGACACATTTAAAATGATGTCACTATAGAAGTAAAACGTTGGCAAACCCAGATCTAAAATGCAGTCACACACAGTCATTTATTATATGAAAACGTAGTCCTACTAATGCTAAACACATTGTGTATACTAGGGTGAAAATCGCTATTTACAATGCCAAGAAAAACGCCAGGGCACTACCTGTGTTGGGCAAGTTGCTCTGAGATTCATTGTGTAACTATATTTCAAGAGAATTTAAACTCTATATAAATTTCCATCTCAGCTAGGCAATTTTTTGTGTATTTATAATTAAAAGGGGATTTAA
The DNA here is from genome assembly GCA_009831015.1 of Picea engelmannii. Taxonomy (NCBI): domain Eukaryota; kingdom Viridiplantae; phylum Streptophyta; class Pinopsida; order Pinales; family Pinaceae; genus Picea; species Picea engelmannii. The sequence continues at coordinate 63,245 of ML780418.1, read as the reverse complement.
AACTCTATCAAATTTCATCTCTGCCAGGCTAAATCTCTATCAAGAATCGTTGTAAAGAAATGAGAATCATGTAACAACATAGACACATCCAACAACACAGTCGTATCATTAAAAACACAAACATTTCATTATCATGTCTCTATTGGGAATTGATTATAAATCGTTGTAAATAACATATGTAAAACACAATGATTATAACCTATGTAAAGCACAGTGAGAATAACATATTTAAAACATAGTGAATGCAAATGTTGTCTATGTATTAGAAACGTTGTCTAAATTTTTGTTGTCATTCACAGGTTTAAAAACGCAGTCATTCAAAGGGTAAATTCGTTGCCTTTTTAATCAAGAACTATGAATTGATGTCGATACATACTAAATCATTTATGAATAGTAAAATTGCCTTTGAGAGTTAAATTCATTCTAAATAGTAAAATCGTTTCTAGAAATTAGATTAGTTCTCCGGATAGTAAATCGCAGTCACTAAAATGTAAATTGCAGTCCATAAACCAACAAGCGTTGGTATTGGTGTAATAACATAGACGCATAAAAAAAAATGCAGACAAACATTAAAAGAAACATAGAGGGTTTACCATTCAACACTGAGATTACACCCAAAAATAAAACACAGAGTTATACCAATCAAGCACTGGCTAAAATGCCCAGAAATCATAGATATAAATCATAGAGATAATCCAACAAAAGACACAAAGATAAACCATTCCACAATGAAACAGTCAAGGCAAGGACAATCATTCAACCATGAATCAATCAACCACAGGGATAAGTAATGGGTAGACATCTAGGAAAGGATTTATCCTTCGCTCATCATCTATGCACAGAAAAGAAGGGCAATAGAATCTATAGGTCTATCAACACTGAAGTGACGACCATCGATTCATCTCTTGGCTAAATTTTTAGGCATGCACTGATGACCTAGGGATAAGGGCAGAAGATAAGGCATAAAATCTTCAAAAAAATCAATAAAACACACACCGATAAGTGATTGAAATCATAAATTGGGTTCGCCAAGGGAAATCTACTTAGAAAACAACAAGCAAGGGGATTATAATACTAAAGGAAAGAAGGTGCAAGGAAGCGCATGGAAATGAAATATTAAATGAGAACAGAGAAATAACATGAGTAAATTTAATTCATTACAAGTAACAATTAAATCGGCGTACCTTAGCCAAACGCGACTGCTCAATAGTTCCTGTCCCATGCGCGCTCCATCCAGCCTCCACTTGCCGACCTATGTGACCTCACTGGTACCTCCCAGCCAATGCTATGGGTACTCTTCTTCTCCCTAAGACCCCCAAGCTGCAAAGGGACCATGCACACTATACCATAGAACATCTAGCACCCAACTTGCCTTGCAAGGTCGAGCTACCACTAGTTTCCTGAGCTGGGTATCCCAACTCCGACAAGATAATTCATTCAAGACAAAAATTATGCAGCATAACGTTACGCATAAAGATCAAACCCATACTCCTCCTCGTCCATCCTTTTTATAGAGTTTTTAAATGATTTCTTTCTTAAATTCTCATTTAATTTTTTTTTCATTACTTTAATCAGCATAAACCTCCCCCATACACATGTCACCCATCTCCCTAGTTGCACCAGAAATTAAATTCATTATTTATATAATTATTCCTATTTCCTTCACCCACCAAAAAGCATTCCTAAAAACGCTCCTTGGTGTCCCAATATTCCCTTACACAATTTAAATGACTAACGCCTTTACTAAATTCCTAGTTGAGTTCATAATTAGAAAGATCTTAAAGGCAAGATTCCTTACTAAGTTAGACATTCAACTTTTTCCTTAGGTTTCCCTTTTTCTTTATGTTTCCCCCTTTTTCCCTTAGTTTTCTATTTCTTTTAAGTTTCCCTCTTTTCCCTTTTTAACTAAAACTCAAATTAACAAGTGCAAAAAACACCACCTTTTACCCCTTTTTATTTTTAATTAATAAAATTTAATTAGCATATGGGGATAAAATAATCATTTCCCTTTTAAAATTTTAATCCCCTGATATAATTTGATTTTAATAAATTAATTGAATTTCTTACCCCCTTCTCGTCACATGTTTAATTATCATTTTTGTTTTTGACCACAAGTGTAACTTAGACTCGAATTTCAATTTTACTAGGTTGGGCGACACTTTTATTATGGAATTCTTTTTTTTAAATATTACTTCTCACATCATTCGTTCCAAGGTCGTCTAGGTTTATTCACTTACCAGTTAAAAATGTGACGTGCCCTTCAGGATGCACTAGGTGCTCCAATGGTGCCACTCACCTCCTTCTGTTTTCCTTGCACGACATGCCCTTCAGGAAGCACTATGTGCTCCAAGGGTGCCACTCGCCTCTTTTCGTTTTCCTTGTGCGACATGCCCTTCAAGATGCACTATGTGCTCCAAGGGTGCCACTCACCTCTTTTCGTTTTCCTTGCATGGCGTGCCCTTCAGGATGCACTATGTGCTCCAAGGGTGCCACTCGCCTCGGGAATGACTTGGTAGACATCAAAAACCCCTAGAGTCAATACTCTGCCAGGTGATTGTGTGGGAGACTAAGGGCCTCTAAGGAATAAGGCCCATTCCTTATTGTGCACCCCTTAGAATCATCGCAGTCTTCCCTCACAACATCATGGGTCTTCTCGAACTAGGTCATCGTTAACCTATAGTTCGAGCCACAATGGGAGTGCTAGTAGGTTGTAGCAAGGTCGTTGTCGACACCTCTCCCTCACAATCTATGGTCATTGTGCATGGCCCCTCTATTCCGCATTTGAGTCTGGTCGGTAAGCTATCGTCAACCTACATCATCAATGATCATGTCAAAAAACTAATCAATCATCATAACATATAATCATATGTACATATGTCACATCAATAATAATCAACCCAACAATCCACTCCCTGACTTGATCCAGAGTCCAAGGGGTTTCATCGATGCCTCTGCATCCTTGAGGTCCAAAGTCCTACACACTTAGGAGAACCTAGTCAATATCACCTGTCTATGTCAATACAACAAAATAACATATCATCATATCCATAATTCCTCATAATCATAATCAAACGACCAATAGTATAATAATTTGGATCACTTGCAAGCAAGTGTCCTCAAAGAATAAGCTCTCTCAGTGCATGCAAGAGAGGGATGTTACACAAAAAATATCCTATCATCACAATGCTATGAACATAGCCCTATCATAGTAATGTGACCCAAATATACATTCATCAAAACGTGACACAAATTTATTGTCCCCACAATGTGAAGAACATTGCCCCACTGTCGTAATGTGGCAAACAAAACCATATTGTCATAATGTGACAAACATAGCCTTATACGATAACAATACAATGTGACTAACATAACCATATTCTCTCAATGTGACACAGATAACTATGGTTGACCTTGGTTCACCATGACGATGGTCGATCGTGCTTTACCATCGTTGACAATGGTTAACCATGTTTGGAACTTGTATTACATAGATGAACAATGGCCATGGATGTCCATAACCATATTATCGTAGTGTGATGAACATAGCTTTGTCATCGGAATGTGATGAGCATATCCTCACCGCCTCAATGTGACGCAAATATATTTTTGTCATAATGTCACAAGCAATGTCTTGTCATCACAATTTGATGAACATAGCCTTGTCCTCAAAATAAATGTCTCGTCATTGCAATGTGATGAACATATGACATTTATGTTCATCACATAGACATACGACATACAAATAACATAGGAAATTGATGTTTGTCACATAGCCACGAGGCTATATTCATCACATAGACACTTGTTACTTAAATGTCATGTCGTCAAAATGTGATGAACACAACCTCATTATTGCAATATCCCTATTGTCATCAATATGTGACAAAAAAAATCCTATCATCACAGTGTGATGAACATATCCCCATCATCGCAATGTGATGAACATAGCCCTGTCATCACAATAAATGTCTTGTTGTCGTAATGTGATGAACATATGACATTTATGTTCATCACATAACCATATGACATACGATGTTAATATGATGAATATAAAACATTTATGTTAATAACATAGTCAATTTTTACATAAATGTCATGTCGTCCCAGTGTGATGAACATAGCCCCATCACTGCAATATCCCCATTGTCGTAAATATGTGACAAACATTATCTTATCATTGCAATGTTATGAAAATATCTTAGTCATCGCAATGTGATGCAAATATCCAATAGGCATTATGTGACACAAATATCATATCCTCGCATTGTGACAAACATATTCCCACCATTGCAATGTGGTAAACATAACCATATTGTTGCAATGTGACAAAATTAGCTGGTTATGATGAATATGAAATGTGACGAACATAACCATATTGTTTCATTGCGACAAACATAACTATGGTTGACCTTGGTTGATATTGTTATGAACATATCCCCATCGTCGCAATGTCCTAAGAAAAAATATAATTCATCATCTACTGAGTTCAACATGATTTTCTATCAATTTCATGAACATAGCCTCCTCGTCGCAATGTGGTGCAAATATCTTGTTGTCATAATGTGACAAACAATGTCCTTTCATTGCAATGTGATGAACGTATGAAATTTATGTTCATCACATAGCCATACAACATACGATCGTCATATGATGAACATAAGACATTTATGCTCATCACATAGTCACTTTTTACTTAAATGTTATGTCGTCCCAGTGTGATGAACATATCCCCATCGTTGAAATATCCCCATCGTCGTCAATATGAGAAAAACAATATCCTGACATTGCAATGTTATGAACATAGCCCAATCGTCGCAATGTGATGAAAATATCCAATAGACATAATGTGATGCAATATCCTATCCTTGCAACGTGACAAACATAGCCCGGCTATCACAATGTGGTTAACATAACCATATTGTTGCAATTTGACTAACTTAGCCTTATATGATGAACATAAAATGTGACGAACATAAACATATTGTCGTAATGCGATGAACATAACTATGGTTGACCTTGGTTGACCATGATCATGGTTGATTTTGGTTGACCATGGTTGACTATGGTTGACCATGGTTGACAATGGTTGACATTAGTTAAGAGTGCTTGATAATTTTTGTCGATAACTGACCATGGCTTGCTATAACCATATTGTCACAATGTGACTAACATGGTTGGCCATAACCACATAGTCACATTGTGACCATCACTTTCATATTTCTGCAATGCGACAAACATATCCTCCTCATCGCAATGTGATGAACACAACCTTGTCATCGCAATGTTATGCAAATATCATGTCATCATAATGAGACAAACAATGTCCTGTCATTGCAATGTGGTGCACACAACCTTTTCATCAACACAAATGTCATGTCGTCGCAATGTGTTGAACATACGACATTTATGTTCATCACATATCCACATGACATATGATGATCATATGACATTTATGTTCATCACATAGCCACTTTTTACTTAAATGTCATGTTGTCGAAATGTGATGAACATAGGCCCATCATCACAATATCCCCATTGTCACTAATATGTGACAAACAATATGTTTTCATTGCAATGCGATGAACATATTACCCTTGTTGCAATGTGGTGAAAATATCATTTCATCACAATGTGATGCAAATATCCTGTCGTCGCAATTTGACGAACATAGCCTCTTTGTCGTAATGTGAGGAAAATAACCATATTGTCGCAATGTGATACAAATATCCTATCATCATAATGCAACAAACAATTCCAAATGTCACTATGTGAATGTCATCCATAGTCTTGGTCAACCATTGTCATGGAAATCCATGGTCCCTTATGGACAACAACTATCAAACATTGTTAACCATTTTCAACCATTGTCAACCACAATAAACCAAGGTCAACCATAGTGAAGGTCTATGAAAGCTAACCACGGTGAAGGTCTATGGAAGTTAACCATAGTCATGGTCAATCATCAACCACAATTAACCATGGTTATGATCAACCATAATTATCCATGGTCATGGTCAAGCAAGGTCATGATCAACCATAATCAACCATGTGAACCATAATGATGCAGGAGCATCACCTTCAAAGTCAAAGACACAAGAGTGGAGGTAGGGATATGGCATCTTAGCATTTAATTCAGAAGGAAAACGAGTTGTTGAGATATTTTGGGAAACAACTTTTTTTAATGTATTTTGTTTGTAAATTCTTATATGACTATAAGAAGTTGCATATAGGGAGTGGGAGCCCTTATCGAGTAATAACTGAAAGTTATTTTAATAGGATAAAGTAGGTAACTGCCAGAGTTTGAGAGGATAGGTTGCAGATAAGATAGAGAGAACTCCTGGAGGCAATCCTTAGATAGTTTGTGTTGTATTGTAATAGGATAGAGGATAGGGAGATAGAGATCAGTAGTAGTGAAGAACAGAGTAGAAGAAAGAAGCAATGAAGAATTGCAATATTATGTAATATGTTTCATGAATGAATAGAAACATACAAAATTATCCCAATTCTTTGGACTCTGTTCATTTTGATGTGTGATTGAATGACTTTTATATTATGTGTGTGTGATTTAAATTTATTTCGTTCATGTGTGATTGTTCAAGAGTTGATTGTATGAGTTCATGACGAAACTGGATAAGTTTCAATTGTTTCTCTTATGAAACTCGTATGTAAGATGTGAATCTCGTATGTAGGGAGTGCGTCGATAGAGTCTCAGATTGAATCAAAGGAGTTCAGAGAGGACAAGGGGGACTTGGACCAGGTGTAAGGAGTTCACAACGACGAGGAGAGACCAAGAGTCGAATAACCAGAACAGAGGAATTCCAGGAGGGAGAGAAGATTTTATTTTCAAGAAATATTTCGATCTAAGTTTGACGAAATCCCAAGAATGCAAGGAGTGCGTGGGAAATCAGAATCCTCAAAGGATCAAGCTCAGAAGGGATAATATTTTTCAGAATTGTAGACGAGGTCCAAGAGACAGAATTGAAAGAGGAGAAAAGTTTGAGGCCTTTGAACACTTAGAAAATATTCTAAGCCATAAGAGATCAAAAGATCAGGAGGAGGAGTGACAACAACCATTAGATCACAGTGTGGAGGATCGATAGTCATCTCATCAAAGCAAGGTGCACGAACCTTAGCGCGATGCACACGCAAGAGAGATAAATTACCAAAGTTTCGAAGTCCAGAAGTAGTTTGGGACCATCCATCGTTAAGGGAGGTGTGGCGTAGATCCGTGGACTCCGGGTAAAGACCCGAAGCAAACCTCAGTCATCCGATTCAATTGGACATGTGGTAGAATTACGCACACTTCGAGGGAAGGTAAAAGTTGAGATTTGAGAAATCCGAAGTCCGAAGACCAAGAGAGATTGCAGTCATTGATCTACGGGATGACATGTGTCAGTGGATTATAGCTTTCAGATAAAAGGCCATGGAGAAAGGAGATAACTGAGATTTGACATTCCTGAAATCCGAAAGACAAAATTAATTGCAGTCGTCGATCTGGGAGGAGACACGTGGCAGCTGACCATGAGCTTCGGATAAAAGCCAGTGGGGGAAGAGTTGAAAGTTGAGATTTCCAAAGTCTAGAAATATGAAACAATCAGAACCATTGATTGGAGAAGACATGTGGCAGAATATCTTTCATTGCGAAAGGAAGAAAGGGTTTGAGAGTTGAAACTCCTGAAACTCAAATCACGAAATAAATCACAGCGATTGATTTGAGAGGTTTAGATCTAAACCGTTCAATTGGGAGGGATGGATCTGAGCTATCAGTTCAGAAGTACCATCAAGATCGTGAGATCGACGGTCGCATCGCATTGTGGGGATAGAAGATGCTCAAACTTTAAAAAGGTGAGGGTGGGCCGCAATCGAGACCATGGTATTTGCAGGAGGACACGTGGAGGCTCAAGGTGAATTGCAGGGTTAAACGTAGTTTGGTTCCATACCACTCGTGGTCATGCCCACAATCACATGGTTACGTGAGGTCATCACCCAAGATCACATCTAGGAGGGGACTAATCAGAAAAGGAGCTAGCACCCAAAACTCTGAGATTTCGCAGGCACGAAGGGCAAGAGGAACATATAACAAGTTGAAGATGAAGAATATAGGACCATGAAAAATTCTCAGAAAAATCGTAGCCAATGCTTATGAAATTGAGTTGCCAGACAATGTTGGGATATCATCGATATTCAATATTGCAGACCTGTATCCTTACAGGAGAGATGAGGCAGGAGAATCATATGATCAGAAATAATTTCAGTGGGAAGAACAATTTCCCATAGCATAAAAACCCCATATGGAGAAAATCATTGAACAAAGAGCTCGAAATAAGACCAGGAGGAAGACATATCCTGAATAGTTAGTGAAGTGGAAAAATCATCTAGTGGAAGATTCAAGTTGGGTCACTGAACCTGATATTGTGAAGCATGGAAAGACAATACAAGAAATCATGGACAAGAGTCCATGAATATTCTAACCAGAGGAGTATGATGCAGGAGCATCGCCTTCAAAGTCAAAGACGCAAGCATGGAGGCAAGGATATGACATCTCATAATTTAATTCAGAAGGAAAACGAGTTGTTGAGATATTTTGTGAAACAACATTTTTTAATATATCTTGTTTGTAAAGTCTTATACGACTATAAGAAGTTGTTGATAGGGAGTGGGACCCCTTATCGGGTAATAATTGAAAGTTATTGTAATAGGAGAAAGTACGTAACTGTAAGAGTTTGACATGATAGGTTGCAGACTGGACAAAGAGAGCTTGTGGAGACAGTCCTTAGATAGTTTGTGTTGTATTGTAGTAGGATAGAGGATATGGAGATAGAGATCAGTAGTAGAGAAGAATAGAGTAGAAGAAAGGTGCAGTGAAGAACTGCAATATTATGTAATTTGTTTCATGAATGAATAGAAACAAACAGAATTGTCCCAATTCTTCGGACTGTGTTCATTTCGATCTGTGATTGAATGAATGTTATATTCTATGTGTGTAATTTAAATTCATTTCATTCATGTGAGATTGTTCAAGATTTGATCGTATGAGTTCGTGATGAAACTGGATACGTTTAAATTGTTTCTCTTCTGAAACTCATATGCAAGCTGTGCATCTCGTACGCAAGGAGTGCATCGACATAGTATTGGGTTGACTCAAAGGAGTTCAAAAAGGACAAGGGGAACTTGGACTAGGTGCAAAGACTGCACAGTGTCGAGGAGCGACCAAGCGTCGAAGAACCAGAACAGAGGAATGTCAGGAGGGCGAGAAGAATTTATTTTTCAATAAATATTTCGATCTGAGTTTGATGAAATCCCAAGAATGCAAGGATTGCAAGGGAAATCAGAATCCTCAAATGATAAATCTCAAACGAGATAACATTTTTCAGAAGTGTAGATGAGGTCCAAGAGACAGACTTGCGGGAGAAGCAAATCTCGAGGCCTTTTAACACTTGGAAAATATTCTAAGCCGGAAGAGATCAGAAGCTCAGGAGGAGGAGTGACAACAGCTGTTGGATCACAACGTGGAGGATCGAAAACCATTTTATCAAGGCAAGGTGCACGAGCCTTAACGCGTTGCACACGCAGGAGAGAGAACTTACCAAATTTATGAAGTCCCGAAGTAGTTTGGGACCGTCCATCGTTAAGGGAGGTGTGGCACAGATCCATGGACTCTCGGTAAAGACCCGAAGAAAACCTCAGTCATCCGATTCAAGTGGACATGCGGCATAAATCTGCACACTTCGAGGGAAGGTAAATGTTGAGATTTGAGAAATCCGAAGTCCGAAGACCCGAAGAGATCGTAGTCATTGATCTACAAGAGGACACGCATCAGTGGATTGTAGCTTTCGAATAAAATCCAGTGGAGAAAGGAGAGAACTGAGATTTGAGACTCCCAAAATCCGAAGGATGAAATTAATCGTAGTCGCTGATTTGTGAGGAGGCACGTGACAACTGACCGTGAGCTTCAGATAAAAGCCAATGGGGGAAGAGTTGAAAGTTGATATTTTCGAAGTTTGGAAATCCGAAACAATCAGAACCGTTGATTGGATAAGATACATGGCAGAAGATCTATTATTGCAGAAGGAAGCAAGGGTTGGAGAGTTGAAACTCCTGAAACCCGAATCATGAAATAAATCATAGTCATTGATTTGAGATGTTTAGATTTGAACCGTTGAATTGGGAGGGACGGATCTGAGCCATCGGTTCAGAAGTACCGTCAAGATCGTGCGATCGATAGTCCCGTCACATTGCGGGGACAAAAGATGCTCGAACTTTAAAAAGTTGAGGGCGGGCCGCAATCAAGACCATGGTATTGGCAAGAGGACACGTGGAGGCTCAAGGTGAATTGCGGGGCAAAAATTAGTTTGGTTCCAAACCACTCTTGGTTGCGCCCACAATCACGTGGTTACGTGAGGTCATTGCCCAAGGTCACATCTAGGAGGGGGATTATCAGAAAAGGAGCTAGCACCCAAAACTCTAAGATTTCATAGGCGCGAAGGGGAAGGTCACAGGTACCATAAGACCTGCACCAGAAAGCCGAAAGAGCCTGTGTATAGATATAGAATGAGACCATCAAGGTTTCAGAGAGTTGTTCGACTCAAGAATCGAAGATCCTTGTCTGGGAGGTCATGTAGCCCTACGGGGGAGTAGGGGGGTTGCATCACATATTCAACCTTTCCTTCTCAAAGTCAACCAAGGTCTACCAAAGTTAACCGTGCTCATGGTCATTATCTTCGTTAACCATAAGAAACTATGGTCATGGTCCAGATACTTTAATTTATACATTACATTAATGTAATAATATATTAGTAATGTATTAAAACTTTAATAACGTATTAATGCTCTATTAACATAATATTTTATTTGTATATTTATACTTTATTAATATTTTAATGTATATATACTTTAGGAATGTATTAATTAATAATGTGTTAATGTATTAATTAATTAACACATTATAGTATACATTAAAACATTAATGTATCAATACGTTATTAATGTTTTAATGTTCTAATACTTTAGTCATATTTTTATCAATGCATTTAATGTATTTTTTTTATGCATTATTACTATAATAATATATTACTTTATTGGTGTATTAATTATTTAGCATTGCATTAATTAATTAATTAATGTACATTTAACTTAGCTTATACATTAATGTAAATTAATATATTAATTTATACATAACATTAATGTAATACTTTATTACTACTTTATTAATACATTATTATTGTATTAATTTATTAGTGGACTAATACTTTTTTAATGTTTTAATAATTAAAATTGTATGAATGTATTAATTCATTAAATTAACACATTACAGTATACATTAATGTATTAATTTTATTCATAATAATGACCATAAGAAATCATTGTAACATTTATTCAATCATGGTCAATTCCACTTAATATGTTATTAATGTGTTACTACTTTAATAATGTATTATTACTTTAATTATTTATTATTAATTATTACAGTAGTATTGTATGAATAGAGTACCAATGTATTAACTAATTAATACATTACATTATTAATATATTAATCAATCAATTAATATATTACATTATGCACATTAATAATTTAATTTTTACATTACATTAGTACATTATTACTATATATTACATTACTACATTAATGTAATACATTCATACATTAATATATATTAATACATTATTAGTAATTATTATATTAATGTAATAAGTAATTAATATATTAATGTTGTTCTTTTATGTAAAATGTGATTGGTATAAGGGGTCATTGATTTTTAAGGGTGGAAAATAAAGATAATCAACCTATATCAATCACTTTTTACATAATTGTGATTGTTGCTATTGCTAGTTTTACCTACTTTCATAATCTAAATGATTTTGTAACATAATTTATTTTCATAATTAAATTATTTTCAGAATTTCAATCATTTAATCAATTTTTATACATTCTAGTGGAAAGAAATCTTCTCACTTTTTTTGACATATATAACTTAAACTATTTGGACTTATATTACTTAAACTACTCCATCAAAATTTGAATGATTTTGTAACATAATTTATTTTCATAATTAAATTATTTTCATTATTTTAATAATTTAATATTTTTTATACATTCTACTCAAAAGGAATCCTTTTATTTTTTTAAATTATATAACTTAAACTACTCCATCATACTTAAATTATTTTCATAATTTCAATAATTTAATCATTTTTTATACATTCTAGTAAAAAAGAATCCTCTTATTTTTGTGGAATTATATGACTTAAACTACTCCATCAAACTTTGAATGACGTATATGATTTAAATGACTCCATAAAAATTTTTGACTTAAAATTAATTACTATTTGGATTATATGACTTAAATTATTTGGACTTATATGATATAAACTATTCTTCTAATTTTTTGGATTTATATGACTTAAACTATTCGAATTTATATTTGAATTTATATGGCTTAAACTACTCCATCAAAATTTGAATGATTTTGTAACATAATTTATTTTTATAATTAAATTATTTTCATAATTTCAGTGATTTAATCAATAATTTTTTTTTATTTGAATTTATATGGCTTAAACTACTCCATCAAAATTTGAATGATTTTATAACATAATTTATTTTTATAATTAAATTATTTTCATAATTTCAGTAATTTAATTAATAATTTTTTTTTTTAATAAGTATATTCTTATATATAGGGGCTTCCGTAGTGCAAGATATTAGATATTATTTTGGGGATTAACTGCATCACTCGATGCAATGAGTGCTAAGTGGATTATTCAAATCATGAAAATTATTGGTGAGTTGAGACTAATACTCATGAATATGGGTCATAGATTAATGACTTACACTACTCATGAATATGGATCATAGATTAATGACTTATACTACGCAGTTAATCCCAAAAATAATATCTAAGTATATTCTTGTCAAAAGAAATATTCTAATTTTTTAAACTTATATGAATTCATTTTTTTTTTTAATAAATATATTCTTGTAAAAAGAAATATTCTAATTTTTGGACTTATATGAATTCAGGCAGACCCATTACAATCCAAAAATCCAAAGAACGTGTATTACGGGCATGGAATAAAAAATAAAAACAACTGATCTTTATAGGAAGAACCCATAAACGATCTCTATACTTTACAGCTATTCAAATCCCTTGACTATTTAATTCTTATCCAGAATATCAGGTGGGCCGGGCCACCCGTGGTTTAGCTGTAGCTGTAATTACAAGTTATATATCAAGATATTATGGTTTCTCTTCCTATCCACACTCTTCCTCCTTAACGCTCTTCTTCCATATGCTCGTCTGTGTCTGAAGCCTGTCACGAGTCAATTGAGCCCAATGGATCTTGGATGTTTGTTTTGGTATTCAGTGCCGCTGTTAAGCACTGTTATCATATTCCTGGTTTTCGATGTGTGGAGGAGGAAGGCGTACTGCAGGCTTCCTCCCGGTCCTCCGGGATGGCCTGTTCTAGGAAATCTGTTGCAGCTGGGTAACAAGCCCAACGAATCATTCTTCCAACTTGCTGCAAAATACGGGCCGCTCATGACCGTCTCTCTTGGAATGAAAACCACAGTGGTGGTCTCGTCTTCTGCCATGGCAAAGGAGATTCTCAAAACCCATGACCACATATTGTCAGGCCGGATGTTGACAGAGGCAGCCAAGGCTCTTTCCCACTACAAGACCTCCATAGTCTTTAGCCAATATGGATCCCACTGGCGCATGCTCAGACGTGTATCCATTAACGAACTCTTTTCTGTGAAGAGGCTGGAAGCTCTGCAACATGTCAGAAGAGATCAAGTAAATCAAATGATTCATCAGATTTTTGAAGACTCTGTGAAGGAAAAATGTGTGGATATTGGACACACCGCCTTCCAGTCGTCCTTTAATCTGTTAGGGAGAATGGTGTTTGGTAAAGACGTGTTGGATCCTCAGTTCGCTCGAGCTTCTCAAGAGTTGAAAGACGCCCTTTCTAAAGTGATGGTGCTTTATGCAACTCCCAATCTGGCAGACTTTTTCCCCTGTCTTCAGTTCTTGGATCCCCAGGGCGTGTACCGGAATACGGAAATCTACTTCAAAAAGATGTATGACGTTATGGACAAATTCATAGAGGATCGACTGGTTACGAGATCAGACGAAAGTAGGGACAGAAGTTATAGTGAAAAGGATATGTTGGACGTTCTGCTGGAGATGAGAAGCGACGAATTTAATCTCGACCATATCAGAGGCTACTTAACCGTAAGCCTTTTGTTGCTTATTCATTGCAGTTTATTTCATACTAGCACATGTCCTTCCTATTGTAAGATATATTCTACGACGAATTTAGGGTCCTCTTTCTGATGTTTACTTCCTTTTTATTGCAGGACATATTTACTGCCGGGAGTGACACCACCGCAACGACAATAGAGTGGGCGATGACAGAACTCATCCGCAATCCGGAAAAGATGAAACGAGTCCAAGCTGAATTGGACGAGGTAGTTGGGCGCGAGCGAATGGTGGAAGAAAGTGACGCAGAGCGTCTCCCTTATCTCCAAGCAGTGGTGAAAGAAGTGCTCCGATTGCACCCGGCGGTTCCTTTTCTCATCCCTCACAGAGCAGATAAGCGTTGTGAGATTGCGGGATTCGTGATACCCAAGCACACTCAAATAATAGTAAACGTGTGGGCAATCGGAAGGGACGCTTCGATCTGGAAGGAGCCCTTGAAATTTATCCCAGAGAGATTTATTGATAAGGAGACGAGTGGTGTGGATTTCAAGGGACAAAACTTCGAGCTGATTCCGTTCGGAGCAGGAAGGAGAATGTGCGTGGGGCTTCCCTTGGCCACTCGGATGGTCCATCTGCTGTTGGGGTCCCTCCTCCATTCATTCGAGTGGGCACCTCCACAAGGCATGAGTGCCGACCAGGTGGACATGAGCGACAGGTTTGGAATCACACTGGTGAAGGCAGTGCCACTGGAAGCGATTCCCACGCCACGGCTACCCTCCGAAATGTATTGATATTAGATTAAACTAGAACTGAACTCGCTCTGCAGCAGCTCTTTCATTCATTCTCTTACATATGTATTGGTGTGATGAGTTTAATTGTATCTGGTAATGGCCTTCTCTATTTT
>ML780418.1:19528-48093 GCA_009831015.1 Picea engelmannii | reverse complement strand
TAGATTAAACTAGAACTGAACTCGCTCTGCAGCAGCTCTTTCATTCATTCTCTTACATATGTATTGGTGTGATGAGTTTAATTGTATCTGGTAATGGCCTTCTCTATTTTGTTCTATTTTGTTGGTTCCTATATGTTTTGTAAAGTATTATCTCGGTGGCATATCCCGTGACAAGATTTTATGCTTCTTCCTGTGGAGTCCGTGGCTTGGGCCTTTCCATTCCCAACGCCTGGTCAGCTCATCAGAATCATACTGCAGAAATCATGTTCATATCCCTTTAAAAAAAAAAAAAAAAAACCTAAAAAGTATGTCCATTATTTCTATAAATGTGATTATATTTTCCATATCTGCTTTTCATGTGAAACATAGTATTATATTTATTCCTTATATGTAAATGGTAACATTTAATGATATTTTAATTATAAATTCTTATATCTATTTCAAATGTGAACATTTAATGATATTTTAATTATAAATTTTAATTTTATTGTTAGTAATAGAAGATGCTATCATATTTTTGGTAGTCCTTTAAGATTATTAAATGAAATTTAATATTAATAACTTTCTAAAATTTTTTAAAGACATTAAATTAATCAAGTTAAAAAATTACCATATAAACATTTGATTGCCACTTCTAGCTGATTAAACATTTACTTCACTAATAACTTTTTACCTTTTACACCATTGGATTTACATTCCCACCATGTTTATCCATATCTCCCATACAACTATATTGGCCAGATCCATGGTAATGGAAGATGGCAAGCGTAGTGTTGGCCAGGTACATGGTAATGGAGGATGGCATAAGTGTGAATTTTCGTATTATGAGCTCCTTTCATAAGATGGCGTGTGCTTCTTCTACCTAGGACACTTTAAATTAGCTTTAATGTATTAAGATTTACAATGATATTGACCACATACATGGTAATGGAGGATGACACTTGTGGTATTTCATATTAATGGTACGCGTCATGTTGGCTAGGTGGACACTTGGTCTAGAGGGCATGGGTTTAAACATTCTTTGATCAAAACCCGCAGTGCTCGTGGTAAGGAGGGAAACTCTTTTTTATATCTATCAGGGTCTTGTTGACGGGCGAAATTGACCGCTCGTCAACTAGAAGAGTGAGTCCGGTTCGGGGTTGTCTAATTAACCCAAACCGTTTGAATTGAATCACTCTGATGAGTTTAATGGCTCTCTTGGCCAATCTAAAGTCCTAAGGGAAGCCAAAAATAACTAAAAGAAATGCAATAAATTACTAAATAACAATCATTGAAATATATATGTACAACTAAATATATATTCGCAGTTTATCTAATACTATTTGTTTTTTGATTTGTTTTCTTACTAACCTATTAATGCATCCAACGTCTCTACAATAGAGAATATCGAGCCACCTTATCCAAGAAGTAAACCTACAACGAATCTTAAGATCGCTCCGAATAAACGCGAAACGATATGCTGGAAGCTGAGTTTTGATAGCAGAACGTATTATGGAGACAGTCACAGTGATCTTATGATTTACAAGTAACTACAACGAGATAAATCTTATTATAAGAACTTGTATTTAAACATTCAACAGAAAATTAGATATAAATCTCATATTTTGAATTGAATCGATGATCAACCTGTATTATATCTTAAACATGAGATATGGACAACATGTAATAATGGATTATTTCAACTCACAATAAATTATGAAGACAAAAGATTTCACCATCTATTATCACATCGAAATAAACAGAACTTAAACTAAAACATAATACACAAAAGCTAAAGTTGTAACATGCATTCTATTCCATTCAAGTCTGTGTGTAATTGTCCATACTCCAGCCCCAGGCCGAGATGAGGAACTGTTTACAAAATGATAGGTTTATAAAGGCCTCAGGAAAGATAATTGTTTCTGTTCCTGAGATCAAATTTGTTTCGAAAATAAAGGGGGATGCAACCACCCTGATTTTACTAAATCCTTTAAAACTAACAACAGTTCATTTATGTTCATTTAAAATACATCATAGATATGACTGGAAGGTATCAAGAGTGTCTCAAGTCAATTTTGAAATCATGGATCCCTGAATATCCTCAAAGAAAATGAAAATAGAAAGATTTCAGATACATTTTTTGTCATTAATTTACACAAATCGAATTGATATAACTGGATACAGAATCTTATGATTATGTAGCTAGTTATAATAGTAAATGAAATCTCATTTTATTTAATAAATAAAACAAATTAATTTAATAATGAAATATAGCTTATCCAACAAACCAAATAATCTAACTTAAGAACATGCTATTAATTTAAGAGATCATACCTGTAACCATGTAATCAAATCGTATCATGAAACCTTGGAGTTTACAATGGCTGTAGCAGCCTCAACATTTTTAAATATCACATGACCTGTGGTCTTAATACGTTTTTCTTTCCCTTGGATGATGGATTCAAGCCTATGGTTTTCATTTGTTAAAACATCGATCTGCTCTTTTAAATCCTTAACCTGTGACTGTAGAACTAGGATATCAATATAATATCTATCAATCCATGATAGACAGACCTCACACTGTGACTGTGTGGCGTTTGCATTAGAAAAAACAAGATTTTTGACCGGAGAGCCCTCCATACGGATAGTAGATTTATTGTAAAGCTTGACACCAGGAAACTCTGGATTGTCTTTCAAACAGGGAGGTAAATTATCGACAAATTTATAGGGTCATTCAGGGTGTGGCCCGAATGACAAAGGGTCTTCCTTTGCAAGGAATTTGTCAATTTTAGAGTCCGAGCTTTCGTTAACCTCGATCATGTTGATCACGTTTGCATGAGAATTTGTCTTATTACGAAGACTCCATGATATCAATCTCCCAACCCTTTTGTTCTTAAAATTTACATCAACACTGCTCTTAGATTTCTTCCTTGTAGGTTTCTTTAAGTTTTTAACACAGTCAGTTGGATGTGTAATCTGCTGACAGGCCTGTTGAATGACCTTGGGATCGATCAACGGTTCATTGTTAGGGGAAGATACTCAATTCTGGGAAGGTTAGAGAGATGCCATCAGGTGGACAAGGGTCTCCTCAACAACGAGTTTATCTACTTTTCCCAATTCAGGGTTACCATAGCCATTTCAGGCTATAAATGAATCCTAGCTATCATTCTGTGACTCTAATTGATGTATGAGCAGGATTTTAACTAGGCCATGATGAAAAAGGCTAGAGTCTGACGGGTTTTTCTTGTATCTTTTCCCCATTTTATAAAGACTCCTAAGTAAATAATATGGCATATTCAAAGGGAAACCCATAAAACTCATAAGCATGCGTAAATGGTAAAAAAATACAAGCCCAAACCATCCCTCACATGTAACAAATTGCTTTACCACAGCGAGCAAATCATGCCACCGAGCTTTTAGGAATGAAATGGGCATACCTTTATCATAGCTTGTTATTTTCCAAGATGTAAACAGCAGGGTCCAAGGAACTTCCTCCACTTTTGCGTTTTTAAACCATTTTTTACTGCTCGTTGGTAACCTTGTGGCTTGACTCAAGAACTCCTCGGTAAACTCCATTTGCACATCACCAACTTTCACTCTACAACCATCAAAGGAGAAGGCGAATTTTTGGGCAACCTGTAAATCAAAACCTTGAAACTTCCTAATAAAAACGAGCCAACCACTTCTCTCCAAATCTTCTCTAGCATCGTCATATGAGAGCAGAGTTTGCATACCGTTTGGTTCAATTCTCACGATAGGAGCCATACTGGATGGGAGGGTAATCAAACAAACACAACATACATGAAGGGTTTGTAAAAACAAAACAGAGCCATAACCCCAAGCCCAACAATGAACGTTGCAAAGACTCATACGATGGGATGGATGTTTAATTGAAATGTGTGCAAAGAAGTTTTGCGAAACCCAAGGCCATCCTTAGAGATGATGACAGTCTGCAAATCATAGGCTACCTCTGCATTCAGTATGAGCTAGGACCAAATCATTAAAATGAGAATAAGTGCACGCATCGTGGGTTTGATTACAAAGTTTGGGTAAGTCAAAAATCGAAAAATCAAAATTTTTGTAAAAGAAACGTAGCCAAGAATCAAACCAAAACTATACAAAAAATCAAATCCTGGGGGTTCTTTGTTCATAAAACCAATAACCTCTTAAGCATGCTTGGAATTGTAAGGATCAAAACAAAGAGAGTAACATCTTCATGGCAAAGAATCAAAATTCCATTATAAACTATATGAACAATTTGTCATTAATGAAATTTTAAAACATAATGGTAGTCACAATCGCAAGTTTTCATGCTTTCAGTCATGAAAACAAAGCCTAAATAGACAATAGGGAGAAGTGACAATTTACAACTGTCGTTTCAAAAACTGTTCATGAAGAGTAAAAAATTTCATGACCCTAGTTAGGCAGCTATGTGGATATTTTAATTGATATGGAAAAAATAACAATTATATTATTGCTGCCAATAATGGCGACATGCTGGGAGAAGCAGTTATCTCTGTAACACGAACGAGTTTAGGTTGGAAAAATCTGAAAAAATTCAAATCGAAGAACAACTGAAAAGTCTTTTGAACATCTCAAATAATCATGACACAGTCCAATTTTAGATAACTTTTATTTTTAAAGAAACGAACACTGGTGACAAACTTGGCAAAAGAAAGCCACGATGTTAAGTTCAAATCTCCAATACTGTTGACAGGGCCACTTCTTCCAACAGACATCCGTAGCCTCGACAGGGATGTCAATTAACCCACTCTGACGTCTATATCTTATCCAAGAAATTTCAGATCAGAACGAAGGACGCTTAGGGCCAAAACAAAATTCATATTTGAGAATTTTCTTTTACCTGACATTGCTTCGCTGCCAGAAGGCCTGTTCAGTACCCCGACGAAGTTGTCTTGGTGTCATGCATGTATTTACCCACTGCCAACAGATCTGTTCAGTGTCCTGACGGGTTTACAAACACTTCCCACAGCTCTTTGAGATTTTATTCGCATTCTGACATAGCTTTAAAGATATTCAATAGAGCAGGGTGACGCTGAAAATTCCAGTTTTTTTTTAACACAACTTAATATTTCCACAAGCCTTTAAATTTTTCTACCAAACCTTCCTCAAGATCTGAAAAACAGTTCATTGATAAAACCGATTTTCAAGGATGGGGAGACGTCGTTGAGTTTCTCTCTTAAAGAACAGGGACAGCATAAAAAGATTTTTATAGATGGTCGTGAATACTTTCAAGTGCAATATGAAACCGAGAAAATGCCTTTCAAACAAAAATTCATCTTTAACCAGGCTACAAATTCAGAGAAATACAACAATTAATGTTCTGACAACCTTTAGCAGCTATTTTCGAGGGGAAGTATTATGTTTTCTTTGTCTGAGCTATCCCATGGTGCAGGCATGTTTGACTAAAAAAGAAAGACTGATAGACAAAAATGAAAACAAAAACAAACCAGAAAAGAAAAACAAACAACAAGGAAAACAAAATAGAAAATATTTACAAAAGGTGTATGGGAGAGTCATAAGGTGAAATAATTTTTGAGAGCTTGGTCGTTCACCGGGAAGGTGTCTGTATGTCCCTCTAAATTTTGCAGGCAAAAGGAACTGGGACCTAGTTTTTTAGCAATTAAAAATGGTCCCAACCACAAGTTTTGAAATTTAGTATGTTCTCCTTTCCCCTCATGAGGTTTATCCCACTTAAGGACAAGATTGCCTACCTCAAAATTTCTGTTAGAGGCAAAATTGGAATCAAACCAGTTTTTAACAATGAGTTGATGTTGATCCAATTTTCATTTTTCTTGATCTTTTACCTCCTCTAACTTCAACAAAGCGTTAATCCGACTTTCCAAGGGAAGACAGTTTTCTTCTTGCACCTTATGCAATAACTGCAGAGATGGAAGAAGGACATGTGGTGGAAGAATTGCTTCCCTGCCGTAAACGAGAAAAAAGGGGGAATTACTAACAACAGTTTTAGGAGTTACCCTTTCAGCCCAAATTGCATTAAATAGTGCATTATGCCAATTTTTGTGGTTTTCGGAGACCGTTCTCTTGATGATCTTGATCAGGTTTTTATTAGTTGATTCAACCAAACTATTTCCTTGGGGGTAATAGCTGGCAGAATAATTTAATTTTATTCCTTTTTCTAAAGAGAAATCACTCATTTCAAGAGATGAAAAATATGAAGCATTATCAAATACTAGGCATTTAAGGATACCGAAATGAGTGATAATATTTTCATTTAGGAAAGATATTACCTGGCTGGTGTTTACCACTTTTAATGGGGCAACCTTAGACCATCTGGTGAAATAATCTATGGCTGTTATGATGTATTTATGTTGTTGCGAGGATGCTGGATTGATTGGACCTATAATATCTAGGCCCCACTGCTGAAAAGGGGAGTCTACCAAAACTGGTTGCAGCGGGAATGCTGGCTTCTGTACTCGCCCAGATGCTTTTTGACAGATCACACACTTACGGCATAAGGCATGGGCATCTTTGAAAAGAGTAGGCCAGTAATAACCTGCTCTTAATATTTTGTGGGTAGTGGTGTCTCCACCGAAATGTCCACCAGCTTCCCCTGCATGTAATTCCAATAAGACTTTTTCTACTTCATCTTTTTCAAGACAGCGCATAAGTATTCCATCGAAATTTTGGAAAAACAAAATATCGTTTACCAGCTGAAAAGAAGCATATTTTAATCTCAGTGCTCTCCTCTTTTTTGGATCCAAGTGACGGGGAGTTGATCCATGTGTAAGATAAAACTTGATGTCATCATACCAAGGACTAATAAGGTTTGTGCACAACATATTTGATTTTGATTGTGCTGATCTTGAATTAACATATCAGTTTCATTTTGTTGTCCTATAACTGAATCAACAACCAATTTACATAAACTTTGGCCTCTAACAATCTGTGCTCGGGTAATTTCTATGTCGTATTCTTGTAAGGAGGTGACCCAGTTTGCCCTTTTTTCACCTAGTTCTTTCTGTACTAACAAATTTCTGATAGCAGGGTAAGGGACAATGATTTTCATCCTAGATTTCAGTAGATAAGATTGAAAGTGTTTTATCACTTTAAAAACAACATAAGTCTGTTGATCTACTGCTGGGTAATTAAGTTCTGCTCCCTTGAAGGCTGAGCTCATAAAGGCAATTGGGACTTCGTTGTTTTCAACATTTTTTTGGGTTAGGACAACAGCGTAAGACCGATCAAAGACAAATGTGTAGAGGGTAAAGTCTCACGAAAAATTAGGGCTCATTAGAGAAGGAGCATCTACTATAGCCTTTTTTATTGAGTCAAAAGCCTGACTTTCTAAAGGTCCCCAATGGTATTGTACATCCTTTTTTATTAAATTTTGTAATGGTATGATCATTTCTAAAAAGTTGGGGATGAACCTCGTAACAAAGTTTATCTGACCTAAGAAAGATTGCATGAAATTTTTGGAAGAGGGAGGGGGCAGTTTTGAAATGACTTGGGTCCTTTCAGGGTCAATAATCATCCCTTCATTTGATACAATGAATCTGAGGAGATTACCTTGTTCTACTGCGAAGACAAATTTTTTAGGATTTAAAGAAATGTCGTACTTACGACACCACTGTAAAACAGATCTTAGATGAGCTAGATTGATGCAGGAGCATCGCCAACTCATCAAGCGAGCTAGAACATCAAGCGAAGATCAGCTGGATAAACAAACCCAAATTTTGAAAGTGCTTTGGGGATTGTAGCGCAAGTCTTTAATTAAGCGCCATATCCTTCAATGAAACATTTATGAAGGAGCGCCTGTTGTATTGTATCAGAACTCGAGCCTTACGCTCTTGTCTGAAGTAGATAGGAGGCATTTACTTTAGTTAATGCAGGTAGACAGGATTTTAAGTCTAGATTAGACAGTTTTAGATTGAAGGAGGGAAACCGGATATAGACACCCTCATTGTATCATTGTAACATTATTCATGAGAAAGAAGAAAAGAGAAATCAGAGAAATTTATGAAGAACACCCATGTACAGACATTTGAATTAATAGAAGGAAGTTCTCGTTCAAATTCATGATTGGTGTTATTTCTCTGTGTATGTGGTCTCTGATGTCCGAACGCGCCACCCGCTCGTCTGCTACCACCAGGACCTTCTTATTCACTGGCCCGAAGAGCTAAATGCTCTTCAAATCCCTTATCGGGACTTTTCCGCACCCACAGAATGCTCTTTGTGACCTCCCTGCTGTCTTATCGGGAAATCGGACCTCGCTTGATTGCGAGTCCTGAACTCACGGAATCGGGTCTCTCCAATCCCCGAATCCCGATGATCACTCGTCCACAGCTTTCCTTGTTCCTTATCGGGAGTTACCCCTTCAGAAGATCGGTACTCACGCTGTCGTGAGTCACTACTCTGGTGAATCCCCAATTCCCAATCTCCAACGGTACTTCTGTGACCTTTAGCCTCCGGCTAACATGTGACCTATCAATCCACAAGCCCACGGTCCTTCCCTCCTATCGGAGTTCGGACTTCACATAATTGAAATGCGTGGAACTTATGTTCACAGGATCTCCGATCCTCCGATCCCCGATGACACCTGTCCCCCCTTTACTACGCTCTGGGGCCCACACACTAACCGGATCCATTCAGACATCAGAGTGGTATCAGAGCAAGGAAATCTCTCTGTTTTCTGTAGCAGAGGAGAAAAGAAGATTTCACCATGCCGCCCAGAAGGGAAAGACAATCGCCTGATCCAGAGGACAGGGATGTGCGAAGAAGAGGTAGGCCGACAGGGAATCCAGAGATGGAGAGGCAGATACGCGATCTTCGAGAAAGGTTGGAAGATATGGAGGCAACGCAGAGACGCACAGCTAGTGCGGGAGATTTGAGTGACTCCGAAGGTGGAGTTGAAGCCGAGCCACAAGACGAAGTTGCAGCTGAAGATGCAGCCAATGAGCGGTTGATTAAAGCCATTGCTAGGATGAGCTCAAAGACAAAAATGGAAATTCCAACTTATGAAGGGAATCTGGATGCACAAATAGCTATTGGACTGGATCCGAGCTCTTGATACCTACTTCGATTATGAGGATATCGAAGAGGACAAAAAGGTAAGGCATGCTGTCACAAAATTGAAAGGACACGCAACATTATGGTGGGACGAGCTTCAGGCAGATAGACGTTCCAAAGTCAAGAAAAAGATCAAAAGTTGGGATCGAATGATTGCGAAGATGAAGGAAAAGTTCATCCCAAGGGATTACCAAATCACACTGTTCAGGAGAATGCAGAACCTGAGACAGAAGTTGATGACGGTGAAGGAGTATACCGAAGAATTTTACAAGATCAATATCAGAGCAGGTCATCGGGAGAGTGATGATGAAAAAGTTGCCAGGTATATGAACGGCTTAAGATACGATATCTAGGATGAGATGAGCATGAAAACCATCATAACGGTGGAGGATGCGTATCAGATGGCGTTGAAAGCTGAGGAAAAGCTAAGCCGTAAGCCAGCACAGCGAGGCCGAGGTAGGAGCCAGCCAAAGGGTAAGTCAATTGCCCAAGATAGGTTCCAGAAGTCTAAGGATGACTGGAAAAAGCCTCAGGCAAGAACATAAAGAGGTGGAAGCTCACAGCGAGGCCAACACGCTGAACAACGAGGGCAACACGTTGAACAGGGTGAAGGATATGCAGACGCAAATACAATTCCTCGTACCATAGGTAGAGGAAGAGGCAGAGGAGGAGTCATCACATGCTACACATGTGGGAAGAACGGGCAAAAAGAAGTTGATTGTCCAGATAGGAAGACAGATAAAGGAGAAGCTCACATCGCTGAGGCACAGAGGCGAGCTACTGAAGCAGAAGACACAGAAGACGGAAAGTCGTTGATGATGCGTAAAGTTATTTTAACACCCGAGAAGGAGGTGGAGGACACAGCTCAGAGAAGCAGACTGTTCAGAACCGCATGCAAGACCAAAGACAGGAAATGAAAAGTTATCGTGGACAGTGGAAGCACCGATAATCTCGTTTAAATTGAGATGGTGGAGAAACTAGAGCTGGAGACGACTGATCACCCGAGTCCATACAAAGTTTCATGGCTACAGAAGGGACATCGGGTGAGTGTCACTAAACAGTGCTTAGTTGACATTAAAATAGGAGGATATAATGACAAGATTTTATGTGATGTCATTCCTATGGATGTTTGCCATTTACTGCTGGGAAGACCATGGCAGTATTATAGAAACGTGATCCATGATGGGAAAATGAATACGTATACCCTAGAGAAGAATGGGAGAACACATATGTTACTTCCAATAAAAGATAAGGAGGAAAAGTCGGAAGTGAACAATAGGGTACTTCTCATGAGTGGGAAGGAGCTTCTTATAGAAGTTAAGAAGAAAGAAGATCCACAATTCTTTGTAGTCAGAAAACCAAAAATCATTTTGACCAGCACAAGAGTGGATGATATGCTGGAAGAAATTCAGGAACTACTTGAAGAGTTCGCTGATATAGTGGTGGATGAATTACCTCATTCGTTGCCGCCAATGAGGAGCATAAGTCACCACATAGATCTTATACCAGGAGCTAGTTTGCCAAATAAGGTTGCGTACAGGTTGACGCCTCAGGAGAACGAGGAAGTCAAAAGGAAGGTACAGGAACTGTTGGATAAAGGACTGATCAGGGAGAGTTTGAGTCCGTGTGCCATTCCAATGGTACTCAACCCATAGAAAGATGGAGGCTGGAGAATGTGCACTGATTCCAGAGCCATTAACAAGATCACCATCAGGTATAGGTTCCCATTGCCAAGAATGGCTGACTTGATGGATTGTTTAAGTGGAGCCAATTTTTTTTCAAAGGTCGATTTGAAAAGCGGATACCACCAAATTCACATGAGGGAAGGCGATGAGTGGAAGACAACCTTCAAGACCAACGAAGGGTTGTACGAATGGCTAGTCATGCCATTTGGTTTGACGAATGCACCGAGTACATTCATGAGGCTGATGAATGAAGTGTTGAAGGAATTCATTGGTAAGTTTGTCATTGTTTATCTAGATGACATATTGATTTTCAGCAAAACTAAGGCAGAACATCTGAAGCATTTAGTTGCAGTAATGAAGAAGCTACAACAAGAGAAGCTGTTGATCAACGTGAGGAAATCTTCATTTATGAAGACAAAACTCATTTACTTGGGGTTTTTCACATCGGCAAATGAATTGAAGATGGATCCAAGTAAAGTGGAGGTAATTAAGAATTGGCCATCACCAAGAAATGTTTTCGAGGTGAGAAGTTTTCATGGACTGGCTAGTTTCTACCGAAAATTCATTAGGAATTTCAGCGGAATTAGTGTAGCGATGATGGACACAGTCAAGAAAAGACATAAATCTTTTCAGTAGACTGAAGAGGCAGAGAAAATATTCAATCTGTTGAAGCGTAAGATCACAGAGCAACCGGTGTTGGTGTTGCCAGATTTCCGAAAGACATTCCAGGTGAAATGTGATGCGAGTGGCTTTGCCATAGGAGCGGTCTTGAGTCAGGATGATAGACCAATTGCTTATTTCAGCGAGAAGCTGAATGAGGCAAAGGAAAAATACTCCACATATGATAAAGAATTTTATGAAATCATACAGGCATTGAAAAAATGGAGACAATATTTGATTCCAAGGGAGTTCATTTTATATAGTGATAACCATGCATTGCAATATGTAACTCAGCAGGAGAAATTAAATCAGAGGCATGTTAAATGGGTAGAATACATGCAGAATTTTACATTTTTTATCAAACATATTTCAGGTACTGCTAACAAAGTGGCCGATGCTTTGAGCAGGAAATGTTTGTTGTTGCAGGAGTTCAAAGTCAAGACTTTAGGCTTTGATGATCTCAGGGAGATGTACGCAGGTGATGCAGATTTTGCAGAGGTGTATGGAGCAGCTGAGAACCCAGTTCTTAGAGACAGAAGTCAATGGATAAATTACATGATCCAAGATGGATTGTTGTTAAGAGGAAATCAATTATGTATTCCAAATTGCTCCATGAGGGAGAACTTGTTGAAAGAAAATCACAACGGAGGCTTAGCAGGGCACTTTGGCCATGACAAAACATTCGCGAAGCTGAGCGAGTCATACTTTTGGCCAGGGATGCGGTCAGAAGTTAAAAGGTTTGTTGATAGATGTAGAATTTGCCAACATTCTAAGGGCAGAAAGCAGAATGCAGGTCTTTATCAGCCATTGCCCATACCAGAAAGACCATGGGAGGCAATCAACATGGATTTTGTACTTGGATTGTCGAGGACACAGAGAGGTGTTGATTCCATCTTTGTAGTAGTTGACAGGTTTTCAAAGATGGCACATTTCATTCCATGCTAGAAGACCAGCGATGCGACTCACATCGCGAATTTATTTTTCAAGGAGGTTGTTAGACTTCATGGACTGCCGAAAAGCATAGTTTCGGACAAGGATACAAAATTCATTGGACATTTCTGGAGGACACTCTGGAACAAGATGGGAACTAAATTAATGTTCAGTTCTACCTATCATCCACAGACAGATGGGTAGACAGAAGTGGTCAACAGAAGTCTAGGGAACTTGTTGAGGAGCTTAGTGACAGAGCACCATAGCAACTAGGATAGCGTATTGCCACAGGCAGAATTCGCCTACAATGATTCGGTGAATCGAAGCACATGGAAAAGTCTGTTTGAGATAGTATACGGTAGACAACGAAAAGGTGTTTCGGAGCTGAGGGATTCAAAACAAATCATGACTCAGAGCGCAAGTACTGAAAATTTCGTAGAGGCGATGGAAGAACTTCACAGCAGGGTGAAGCAGCGACTGACAGAATCGAACCAGGAGTACAAGCGCAGAGCGGATCAGCATCAGAGACAACTTCAATTTGAGGTTGGCAATCTGGTTTTGGCACATCTGAGGAAAGAAAGGTTCCTAAGGGGAACATACAACAAATTGAAAATGAAGAAAATTGGACCATACAGAGTCCTGAAGAAACTGGGAGAAAATGCTTATGAGATTGAATTGCCGGATGAGATCGGGATATCTCCGACATTCAATGTTTCAGACTTATATCCAGAAATCCAGTGGCAGAAGCAGATGTCGATTGTAGAAAAGCCACATATGGAGCATATACTTGATAAAAGGGTGAGCAAAAAGACCAGGCGAAAGCAGTATTTTGAGTATCTGGTCAAATGGAAGAACCACCCAGTGGAGGATGCCAGCTGGGAGACAGAAGAAGTGATTCAGAAGCATGGACAGACCATGAAAAAGCTCATGGATAGGAGCCCATGAAATATTTCAAGCCGAGGAGTATGATGCAGGAGCATCGCCAACTCATTAAGCGAGCCAGCACATCAAGTGGAGATCAGCTAGATAAACAAACCCAAATTTTGAAAGTGCTTTGGGGATTGTAGCGAAAGTCTTTAATGAAGTGCCATATCCTTCAATGAAACATTTATGAAAGAGCGCCTGTTGTATTGTATCAGACCTCGAGCCTTACGCTCTTATCTGAAGTAGATAGGAGGCAATTACTTTAGTTAAGGCAGGTAGACAAGATTTTAAGTCTAGATTAGACAGTTTTAGATTGAAGGGGGGAAACCGGATATAGAAACCCTCATTGTATCATTGTAACATTATTCATGAGAAAGAAGAAAAGAGAAATCAGAGAAATTTGTGAAGAACACCCATGTATAGACATTTGAATTAATAGAAGGAAGTTCTAGTTCAAATTCATGACTGGTGTTGTTTCTCTGTGTATGTGGTTTATGTGCTCATGAATGTTTGTTCTTTGTTATGCATTTGCTTTGTATAGGCTGTGCATGTGATTTCAGGGTTCGAACTGAAGTCTGAAAGAGAAGAGAATAAGTTTCAATTGTTTCTCTATCTGAGCCAGGAGATTCCTGCAAAGAGTGCAGTTGAATTCATCCACAAGGAGTGCGTTGATGAGGGCTCGATAGTTTAACTTTTGTTCGTGTACACCTAGAAGTTGAAGTGGGTTGTTGAAGCCATGCAAGGAGTGCACAGGCTGAAGAAGAAGAAGTCTCAGTTGTTAATCTGAGCAAAAGGAAGTTGAAGACTACTGCTACAGGAAGTGCGCAGAGTCTGAAAGATTCAGCACTTGAAGTTGTTGAACGTCAAGCGCAAGGGGTGCGCGCAGGTTTCTCTGAAGAATTAGAGTTGAAAAGCTTAGGAGGTGTAGCACTTTCGTGGTATTGTCAAAGGAAAGCACTGGGAGTTGTGCGTGGACATTTCAAGAATGAGTTCCAAGCACAGGCTTTGAAAGGCAAAGTGCGAGAAGGAACACTTAGTCATTTTCGAGAAATATCCAAAGAGGAGAAATCGACAGTCAGGATCCACAGAGGAGATTGATGAAGTCCCATCAGCCGTCAGATCTCGGGAAAATTGCGCAGGATTTAAGCCTAGCGAACAAGAGAAGGAGCCAGGGAGTCATCGGGACTTGACTCATCGGAAGATCGGGGTTTCTGCGGTCGCGAACTCTCGTAGAAAGGAATCGCGATCCGCGAATTCCCGAAAGGATCTCAACCATTGATCACAACAGGGACACGTGGCAAGAGATCCCAAGGATCGTGAATCGAAGATCGAGATTCCGGAGACAAGAGCCTTGTAAGTTGACATCGCGATTTGCGACTTTCCGATACAGTCAGAGCCGTTGATATGTTGGACGTGTGCCTAAGGATCTGGAAGAGTGGGTATTCGACGTTTCGAGATTTCCGCAGGCAAGGAAATTGTTGCAATATAAATTGTGATCCCGCGATATCTGATAGTGCGACGAGGACAGGGTGACGTGGAGGAGAGCTCTCACGTGCACAGGATTTCGGCATATCGTGAGCTCGGAGGTTCGCAAGCTGGAGCCGCCAAGAATTGCGTCCAGGTTTGCGAGGTCGCGAGAGGCGATACCTTGGCACCATCGATTAGCGTATGGGCCCCAGAGCATAGTAAAGGGGGGAAAAGTGTCATCGGGGATCGGAGGATCGGAGATCCCACGAACATAAGTTCCACGCATTTCAATTCTGCGAAGTCCGAACTCCGATAGGAGGGAAGGACCGTGGGCTTGTGGATTGACAGGTCACATGTTAGCCGGAGGCTAAAGGTCACAGAAGTACCGTCGGAGATCGGTAATCGGGGATTCACTAGAGCAATGAATCACGACAGTGTGAGTACTGATCTTCCAAAGGGGTAACTCCCGATAAGGAACAAGGAAAGTCGTGGACGAGTGATCATCGGGATTCGGGGATTGGAGAGACCCGATTCCGTGAGTTCAGGACTCGCAATCAAGCGAGGTCCGATTTCCCGATAAGACAGCAGGGAGGTCGCAAAGAGCATTCTGTGGGTGCGAAAAAGTCCTGATAAGGGATTTGAAGAGCATTTAGCTCTTCGGGCCAGTGAATAAGAAGGTCCTGGTGGTAGCAGAAGCACGGGTGGCGCGTTCGGACATCATAGGTGATCACCTTTATTTTTTGAGAAGACAATGACGTCATCTATATAAACTACTGCATATTGATTGATTAAGCCACAAAAAGCGATATCCATCACTCTCTGAAAGGTGGCACTTGCATTTATGAGCCCAAAGGGAATATTCCTATAAGCGTAGGTGCCCCATGGGGTACGGAAAGTGGTTTTGAGCTGGTCTGGGGGAGACATAAGGACTTGGTTATACCCTGAAAGACCATCCAGTAGTGATAATCTTTCAAAACCAGATACTTGTTGAAGGATCTGTTCCATGGGAGGAACAGGGTAGTTGTCTTTATCAGATTCTCAGTTTAAATTTAGGAAATCGACACATAGTGAGATTTCACCACTCTTTTTCCTTACAGGGACAAGATTAGAGACCCACTGTGTATGTCTTACTGGGAAGATTATTTTAGCATTCAAGAGTTTGTTTAATTCTTTCTTGACTGTTGGTTCAAGTTTCGGGTGCATCTTTATTAACTTTTGTTGAAAAGGTTGGGTCTGGGGTTTCATGGGGATAATGTGTTGTATGATGTTAGGATCAAAGGTTTTTAAATCGCCGTACGTCCAAGCAAAGACATCTTTAAATTCCTTAAACAACTTAATAAACGCCGTTTTTTCTTGCTCAGAACATCCCAACCCCAAATTGATGCACTGTGGGTTATCTTTCGTTCCTAGATTTACTTTTTCATATGTCAAGGAAGAACTGTTTGTTTTACAATTCATTGATTTTTTGAATTTAAGATCATAAATTTTTTCTAATCTAACCACAGATTTTTGGATAGATTTTACCATGTTCGATGCAGACTCCGGGGATCTTGGATCTAGTATTACCATAAAATCACGAAGGTTTTCGTCGTGGGTACCTTCGTCGATAACTGCGCCCTGGAAAGTCTCTTCCATGTGCAGAAAACTAATGATCTGTTGATTGTCATCAAAGACTCTCCAATTTGTGATGTTGTCCGGGATGGATGGTTTGAACAACAACTCGACGAAAAACGCATTCGGAGAAAGTCCTTCTATAGGAAAAAGTTTTGAGGCGACATTAGCTAACAAATCAGCCTCAAAATTATTCAATATGGGAATAGAATTAATCTTAAACACATAAAATTTGTTCATTAAATTCCATACCTCAGTCTGATATCTTTTCAAGTGTGGAGATAGACAGTAGATAGAATTTTTTACCTGTCTAACTGCAATTTCTGAATCACCAAAGACAGCCAAATTCTGAATCTGCAAATCTAGTGCTTTCTTGAGACCTTGTAGGAGTGCCTCGTATTTAGTCATATTGTTTGTGCATTCAAATTCTAACTGGTAAGCGATCAAAATTTTGTTACCTTCTGGATCAATGAGCATGCACCCTGCACCAGCTCCTTCCTTAGATTTAGATCCATCGAAGTAAAGAGACCAGATTTGATTTTCGTCAGGTGCATGTGACCACATAGAGAAGGCTATTGACTGTGTGCATGTCATAATTTCAGACTATTGTTCTGTGTCAGTAATGGTGGAAGTTTCATCCATGAAATTGCTGAAAAAAAGTGCCCATCCCCTGTATTTCAGGTGAATTGGCGGAAGTAGTGAATGGTTCATTTAAATTAGTTACCGTGAACTTAAGATAACGCTCACAATTTACCTTGATTCTGTTAGTCTTTCCATTATCGGGTAGCCACAAGTGGGACCAATCCGTTGCAAAATAACCATGTAGTTGTTCGGACCAATCTCTACTTAAAAACAAGCCATACACTTCGGGTATATCAACGACAATAATATCAATAACTTGATGGACTTTAGGATTAGATGATAATCTAATAAACACATTTTTTAATTCACCCATTACTTTAACACTAGTTCGATTGAGCTGAATAATCTTCAGGCTGGAAGGTTGAACTTCGGCATTGATTTTCTGGCAGACAAACCAAGGCATTACATTTGAAGATGCACATGAATCTACCATATAGTTATGTACATTCCTATTGAAAATTTCAAAAGTCAACAAAAAGGGTGGAACATTTCTGCAAGTATTAACAACAGAAGTTTGTTGTTTTTTAATCGCACCCCCTGAAACTAGTTTATCTACATTTGTTACACTTTTTACAGCAAGGTCTCTTATATCAGAAGGCTCTGACGTCGTTTTGGTGGAGACCTTTTGAGTTGTTTTGGGGTTGTTTTAAGCAACTTTGTTGTTGTTCATATTGTTATTTTTGTTGTTTTTTGTAATATTTTACAACATCTTTTGCAGAAGAAAAATGAATTTTAATAATTCGTAAACATAAATGTTAGCTCTAAGTTTTTTTAGATCCCCAATCAAATCATACTCTAAACTTGGGGCTACTGAATTCTGTTTAGTTTCAATTGATTTAGACTGTTTTGGAGGTGCATTAGTTACGATTTCAGAAAAAGATTTATTTGTTGTCTTGCTCCTGGTATTGTAAGGATGCACTGTTTCGAAATTAGCTTGAAAAATGCTATCCAAAAAATGTCCGAAAATGTTGGGAGAGGATTCATCCTCTTCCACTATATCTTCTTCAGCCATGTCTTCAGGAATCTCGGGAGGGATGAAGTTATCATGTGCCTCTAGAATCGTCTGAATAGTGAATTGTATGCTGCCTAGATTTAGGCCTTCAAAATTTGAGTTAGGCCCGTTTGCAGGAAAAGGCTTTCTAAAAGGGGGTTTGTAAGGCCCTTTGCTCGAAGAAGCTTCTTCAACTGATCTTCTCAAATCTATAACCTGATTAGATAACTTTTGAATGACCTTCTGTGAGATTTCTAGATCCGAACTATCTGATTGAGTTTTGTTTTGGGGAGGTCTAGGAAGAATTTTGATTTTCTTCTTGGAGGCTGAAGTAGTTTCTGCCTCATTACAGACATTGTCTTTTAGGCTGAGAATATCTTTCTTGATTTGACTCACCTCTTCAAAGGCTTCTAACAATGTGGCTTTCTTGGACCTTTTTACCCAAATGGCTATGTTTTGGTTTAAGGCTTTCGTGTAGTATGCGATGATAAGATTTTCGGCAAGCATCGAGTCCATGGGGATTCGATTCTTTAATGTTAGGAACCTTTGATTAAAGTCTTTTATCTTTTCTTTGGGGTTCATATTTAAACTAGAAATTTCCACGACCAGGACTGTAGGAGATTTTTCGTCTCCGAATTTCTCAAGGAAACATGACTCGAATCTATCCCATGACATGATGGTGTGAGGTTGTTGGGAAAAGTACCAGGTAGAGGCATTGCCTTCAAAGGTGTAAGGAAAAAGCCTCCATACTACATCTTCATGTTCAACACTATGGAGCCTAATGGATAGCATGAATTTTTTGATATGATCCTCAACAATCTGCTTGGAATTTGGGTCAAATTTAGGGAGCCATTTCTCTGGATGTTTAGGAAAAGGATGTTGGGGCCCAGGTATGGCCATTGCATCTTGATCGAGCCAAGTTCTGGCGGGATTTTTTGGATTGGCCATAGGTGTGGGAGGTGTTGAAGGCTGAGATAAGGAACTGCCTTCATCTGATGATTCTTCTCCAAAAGAAGAAGGAGATGAAGGGGGTGGTGATGGTGGAATACTAGATCCTCCTGCTGCAGGAGTGAGGATGTGATCTGGATTCGTAGGGTTTAGGGTAAGATCAGTACCTTCAAGTTTCTCCCTGATATCATATAAGTCTAATGGTTGTTTTAAAGGCCGACCTAGTTTTCTGATATGGGCCAAGGCACTGTGCATCGTTATGAGGGATTGATGAACAATTTCTTGTACATCGGACCCTGGGGGGTTTGGAGTCACTGGTTCAACGATGATCCGAGTATTGTCATTTGATATGGTTGCTATTTGAGGGACAATGTTGTCGTCAGAATGAATTCTTGTTACTATAGGTGAGTGGGTCGGTGGGGGAGGAGTCTTGCGACCTCCTCATGCCATTAATAATATTCAGGCCTTCCTTCTAGCACCATTTGTTGACGGGCAAAATTGACCACTCATCAACTGGAAGAGTGAGTCCGGTCTGGTGTTGTCTAATTAACCCAAGCCATTTGGATTGACTCACCCTGACGGGTTTAATGTCTCCATTGGCCAATATAAAGTCCTAAGGGAAGCGAAAAATAACTAAAATAAATGCAATAAATTACTAAATAACAATCGCTGAAATATATATGTACAACTAAATATATATTTGCAGTTTATCTAATTATAATTTATATAATAGTATCTATTTATTATATATACAACATATACAAATAATGAGTTTTAATCTGAACTCATAGAAAATCAAATGTTTAATGGTTCTTTTCAATGAAAGTAATACAGAAAGTGAAAATACTATTTGTTTTTTGATTTGTTTTCTTGTTTGTATGCATTCATAAAATCAAATATTAAACTACTTAATTAAATAGAAAGATATAGATAGTAAAAATTATACTATGTAAAAAAAAATATAATAAGCAAGTAAATGAAATAAAATAACAGACTAACCTATTAATGCATCAAATGTCTGTACAATAGAGAATATCTAGCCACCTTATCCGAGAAGTAAACCTGCAATGAATCTTAAGATCGCTCCGAATAAACGCGAAACAATATGCTGGAAACTGAGTTTTGATAGCAGAACGTAGTATGGAGATAGTCACAGTGATCTTATGATTTACAAGTAACTACAACGAGATAAATCTTATTATAAGAAATTGTATTTAAACATTCAACAAAAAATTAGAGATAAATCTCATATTTTGAATTGAATCGATGATCACCCTCTATTATATCTGAAACATGAGATATGGACATCATGTAATAATGGATTATTTCAACTCACAATAAATCATGAAGACAAAATATTTCACCATATATTATCACATCGAAATAAACATAACTTAAACTAAAACATAATACACAAGAGCTAAAGTTTTAACATGCATTTTGTTCCATTCATGTCTGTGTGTAATTGTCCATACTCCAGCCCCAGGCCGAGATGAGGATCTGTTTACAAAATGATCGGTTTATAAAGGCCTCAAGAAAGATAACTCTTTATGTTCCTGAGATCAAATTTGTTTCAAAAATAAAGGGGGATGCAACCACCCTAATTTTACTAAATCCTCTAAAACTAACAACAATTCATTTCTATTCATTCAAAATACATCATAGATATGACTGGAAGGTCTCAAGAGTGCCTCAAATCAATTTTGAAATCATGGATCCTTGAATATCCTAAAAGAAAAGGAAAATAGAAAGATTTCAGATACATTTTCTGTCATTAATTTAGACAATTCGAATTGATATAATTGGATACAGAATCTTACAATTTTGTAGCTACTTATAATAGTAAATGAAATCTCATTTTATTTAATAAATAAAATGAACTAATTTAATAATGAAATATAGCTTATCCAGCAAAACAAATAATCTAACTTAAGAACATGCTATTAATTTAATAGATCATACCTGTAACCATGCAATCAAATCGTATCATGAAACCTTGGAGTTTATAATGGCTGTAGCAGCCTCAACGTTTTTAAATATCACATGACCTGTGGTCTTAATACGTTTTTCTTTGCCTTGGATGATGGATTCAAGCCTGTGGTTTTCATTTGTTAAAACATAGATCTACTCTTTTAAAGCCTTAACCCGTGACTGTAGAACTGGGATATCAGTATAATATCTATCAATCCATGATAGACAGACCTCACACTATGATTGTGTGGCATTTTCATTAGAACAAACAAGATTGTGGACAGGAGAGCCCTCCATACGGATAGTAGATTTATTGAAAATATTGACACCAAGAAACTCTGGATTGTGTTTCAAACAGGGAGGTAAATTATCGACAAAGTTATAGGGTCGTTCAGGGTGTGGCCTGAATGACGAAGGGTCTTCCTCTGCAAGGAATTTGTCAATTTCAGAGTCTGAGCTTTCGTTAACCTCGATCATGCTGATCACATTTGCATGAGAATTTGTCTTATTACGAAGACTCTGTGATATCAATCTCCCAGCCCTTTTGTTCTTAATATTTACATCAACACTGCTTTTAGATTTCTTCCCTGTAGGTTTCTTTAAGTTTTTAACACAGCCAGTTGGATGTGTAATCTGCTGACAGGCCTGTTGAATGACCTTGGGATCGATCAAGGGTTCATTGTTAGGGGAAGAGACTCGAGTCTGGGAAGGTGAGAGAGATGCCATCGGGTGGACAAGGGTCTCCTCAACAACGAGTTTATCTACTTCTCCCAATTCAGGGTTACCATAGCCATTTTGGGTTATAAACGAATCCCAACTATCATTCTGTGACTCTAATTGATGTATGAGCAGGATTTTAACTAGGCTGTGATGAAAAAGGCTAGAGTCTGACTGATTTTTCTTGTATCTTTTACCCATTTTATAAAGACTCCTGAGTAAGTAATATGGCATATTCAAAGCCAAATGCATAAAACTCATAAGCAGGTGTAAATGGTACAAAAATACAAGCCTGAACCGTCCCTCACATGTAACAAATTGCTTTACCACAACGAGCAAATCATGCCACTAATATTTTGGGAATGAAATGGGCATACCTTTATCACGACTTGTTATTTTCCGAGATGTAAAGAACAAGGTCCAAGGAAATTCCTCCACTTTTTCATTTTTAAACCATTTTTGACCGCTCGCTGATAACCCTGTGGCTTGACTCAGGAATTCCTCGGTAACCTCCATTTGCACGTCACCAACTTTCTCTCTACAACCATCAAAGGAGAAGGCGAATTCTTGGGCAACCTGTAAATTGAAATCCTGAAACTTCCTAATGAAAATAAGCCAGCCACTTCTCTCCAAATCTTCTCTGGCATCTTCGTATGAGAGAAAGGTTTGGATACCGTTTGGTTCAATTCTCACGATAGGAGCCATACTGGACGGGAGGGTAATCAAACAAACACAACATACAGGAAGGGTTTGTAAAAACAAAATAGAGCCATAACCCTAAGCCCAACAATGAACGCTATAAAGACTCATACAATGGGATGGATGTTTAATTGAAATGTCTGTGAAGAAGGTTTGCGAAACCCAAGGCCATCCTTAGAGATGATGACAGTCTGCAAATCGTATGTTACCTCTGCATTCAATATGATCTAGGACCAAATCATTAAAATGAGAATAAGTGCACGCATCGTGGGTTTGATTACAAAGTTTGGGTAAGTCAAAAATCGAAAAATCAAAAGTTTTGTAAAAGAAACGTAGCCAAGAATCAAACCAAAACTATACAAAAAATCAAATCATGGGGGTGCTTTGTTCATAAAACCAATAACCTCTTAAGCATACTTGGAATTGTAAGGATCAAAACAAAGAGAGTAACATCTTCATGGCAAAGAATCAAAATTCCATAATAAACTATATGAACAATTTTCCTTTAATGAAATTTCAAAACATAATGGTAGTCACAGTCACAAGTTTTCATGCTTTCAGTCATGAAAACAAAGCCTGAATAGAAAATAGGGAGAAGCGACAATTTACAACTATCGTTTCAGAAACTGGTTAGGAAACTATGTGGATCTTTTAGTTGATATGGAAAAAATAACAATTATATTATTGTTTCCAATAGGTCTTCACACACACCTACTGATATTGGGGTGCTTAGAGGCATGAAATCCCTAGGAAGAGAAAAGCCATGATTTTTCTCTCCCTCAACATTAGAGGGCCCCCCCCCACCTCAAAGTTGTCTCCTTCAGAAGACATATTGCTCTTACTTCACCTGACATCATCTTCTTATAGGAAACTTTGGCCAATAACAACAAGGCTCGTTTATTTCTAAAAAAAAAACATTCTAGCTGGCACATCTGCTTAGTCAACTCCCTTGGCACCGCTGGGGTCTAATAGTGGCTTGGGATCCCACCAAATTTGATTTCCTCCCTTTTCTTTGTTGTGAATGCATATTTCTCATGGGTACCTGTCAAATTAACAATAAGAGGATCAATCTACTCAACTTATGTGGCCCCTACTCCAACATACAGACTTTCTGGAAAAAGGTTGAAGCCCAGGGAATTCATGACCTTCAAAATTTTATTTTAGCTGGATATTTAAATCTTACTCTCTCTTTTGGGGAAACTTGGGGGAAAAAAACCAACCAAGATCCTCTGGATGACTGTTTCACAACTCTCTTCTCAGCTCATAAGTTTGTTGATTATGCTCCAAATACATTAGCACCCACCTGGCGTAATGGAAGGATAGGTGTTGCTTCTATTGCCAAAAGGCTCGACTGCTTTCTTATCTCAAATCAACTCATAAAAAAAAAAGATCGGATCCGCTCCTGGGTGGAACTACCATTCTTATCAGATCATGCACCAATTATATTACATCTCGATTCTACAGCTCACAAAATCGCTTATCCATTTAAATTAAATTTTGATTGGCTTAATGGAGACAGGTTTAACTCCATTGTAATTGATTTTTGGTCGGACCCAATCTTTCTCTTTAAAGCTTGTATACAACTTCATTTCAATTGGAAGATTAGGAACCTAAAGGAACGCATCAAAGTGTGGGCAGCCACCTAGAGGATTCACAATACTCAAAGACTAACTGAACTCGAATCTGAGATTCAGTCACATATATTTACAGCTATCAGTTCATGGACTGTTGGTGATAAAAGTCACTTTTTAAAAGGCCTAGAATTGGAAAGGAACTCACTGCTCCTCAAAGACGAAGCCATCTAGCGACAGAGATGCAAAATAAATTGGCTTAAGAGTGGTGATCTAAATACTAAGTTTTTCCATCAATATGTCAACTCCTCTAAGAATAAAAAACACATTTGGAAATTAATTGATGATTTGGGCATTCTCCATGAGCGACAAAAAGCCTTAAAAATAGTTGTTGTCAACTATTTCAAACCATTTTATGAGGAAAAAACTCCTAATCATCCACATCCTATTGTTACAGTGGTCAGACTTTACCCTCATGCTATTTAGGATGAAGACTCTCTCTTATTAGACAAACCATGCAGGAAATTTTGACTGCTCTCAAGCCTTTCTCAAAGGACAAAAGCCCTGGTCCAGATGGATGAACGATAGAATTTTACCTTCATTTTTTTGATCTGGTTGGCCCGGACCTCCTGGAGCTTGTGGAAGACACTAGACTTAGTGGGAAGGTGACGAGAGATTTGAACTCGACCTTCCTCACTCTTATTCCTAAATATGCCTCCCCCACTACCTTTGGTGATTATAGGCCTATTTCCCTTTGCAACCTTTGTTACAAACTCATCTCAAAAGTTATTGCAACAAGTATCAAACCAATCTTCTCTTGTTTTATTTCACAAGAGAAACTAGGGTTTTTAAAAGGTCGACAAATCATTGACGCTATTGGAACAACCCAGGAATGTTTACATAGCATCAAAAGAAAAAAATCCAAGGCACTTATCCTTAAACTTGACCTTAAGAAGGATTTTGATAAAATCGACTGAGACTTCCTCCGAATGATCCTAATCTAGACTGGTTTTAGTCACTCGATGAGGAAGTGGATTATGATCTATGTGACTAGCGCAAATATGGCTATCTTGATTAATGGTGAATATATTGATTTCTTTCACATTGGGAGGGGTCTGACACAGGGCTTCCCCCTCTCCCCCCTACTCTTTATTTTGGCTATGGAAGCCTTGAGTCTGCTTCTCAAGTATGGTCAAGCATAAGGTAAGATCACTGGTTTAAAGGTGTCTAGGACTATCAAAATTTTACATCTTCTTTTCGTTGATGATGTCCTTATCATGACGAATGAATCATTACAAGAATGGAAAATGATTAATGAGAGTTTAAAACTCTTCTGCAATGCCACATAATTGTCAATTAATTGGGATAAATATTCTTTCCATTTATCTAATCTGCAACAACAATCCTTGGACCAACTCAAAGATATTTTTCCATACACCTTCTCACATATCTCTACTGGTCTTAATTATTTGGGCTATTTTTTAAAACCTGACTCCTACAAACCGAGGGACTGGAACTCGCTTATTGAAAAGGTCTGAAAGAAGATCATTCACTGGTGTATGCACTAGCTCTCACTTCGAGGGTGTTTCACTCTCATAAAATCAGTACTTGAAGGGTAGCCCATGTACTGGATGGATCTAGCAACAATACCTGCTATAGTTCTCACAAATCTTCACAAACTGATTTACAACTTCCTCTGGTCGAGTTGCTCATAATTTCCTCGCCAACACCTCTGAAATTGGAAAATTTTGTCTAAACCAAAACATAAAGGCGGATGGGGGCTTCGAAACCTATACCATTTCAGTCAGGAACTAGTGGCCTCTACCCTTTGGCGCATGCTGACTTCTACAAGCATTTGGCACTCCATCATTGCTGAAAAATACCTTAGCCATTTTTTTGTCAACACTTGGCTCTAGAACGATTTTGTTCATACCCGTGCGAATAGGGCATCCTCTTATTTTTTGATACATTTAAAAGAAGTGAAACCCTTGATCTCTCATTGGCTTTGCTGGACCCCAGGCTCAGGGTATTCGATTGAGCTGGGGCGCGATCATATTCTTGGTCTAG
The DNA here is from genome assembly GCA_009831015.1 of Picea engelmannii. Classification (NCBI taxonomy): domain Eukaryota; kingdom Viridiplantae; phylum Streptophyta; class Pinopsida; order Pinales; family Pinaceae; genus Picea; species Picea engelmannii. The sequence goes on along the minus strand of ML780418.1, from coordinate 22,180 downwards.
GTGACCACTCTCTTCTCCCTCAATGCTTGATATCCCACCTTCACACAAAAAACGTGTGGTATCTTTATTAGGCGTGAGTCAGATCTAGGTTGGTCCTTATCCCAGGTAACTAGATTATGAGTGATGCTCTTGGCCTCAGCGCAGAACACACTCCTTTATGGAAAAAAAATTGTCTCTCCCTCACCCCCTCGAGCATCCACCTAAAAAATATTGTCGATTCGCTCCAATGGTTTCGGGGGAATTGCTCGGGTCACTTAACAGTTAATAACATATACTCAGAAATTGCAAATACTCACTGGCATACAAATATTCATGGATGGAGAAAGAAAATGTGTTCCTGGAAGCTACCGCTCAAAATAAAACTTTTTACCTGGCTTCTGACTAAGTACAAACTAAATACTTGGGACATTCTCCGAAAGAAAGGATGGACTGGACAAAATTTATGTCACTTGTGCCACACCGATGCAGATCATATTTTCATTAACTGCACTTTCACCAGAGAAGTTTGGGGTAGACTTACTTGGACTCTCAATATTAATTCCACCTAGGACAGGCTGAATCTCTCCAGTTGTTTTGACCATTGGACCCACCGAATAAAACATATTCCTTCTTTACAAGCATTTTCCTTCTTTGGTCTACTGGTCTATTTGGCTAGATATGAATCAAATTGTTTTTGAAAACAAAACTCCTTCCACTAACATTGTAGTTTACAAAAATCTTGGGTTATTTAAAACCTGAAATGAAGTTCACTTACACAAGACTAGACTGCAACACAAGAAACAACTTCCTGATCTAGAGGACAACCCTACAGGTTGGTTTGACAGAGAAATGCAATCAACGGGTGAACTGAGTGGAGCTGGAGGATTGATACAAATTACAAAAAACTCCATTTATAAATGGACCTTCAACTGTGGCCTGAGTACTAATACCAAGGCTAAATTGTTGGGGGCTTGGGCTATGCTTTACTTGGCCTCTAGACTTCATATAGATACCATCCATATTCTTGGGGACTCCAGGATTATTATTGAGTGGTTGAATAAGAGGAATGATCTTCAAACAATTTCTCTCTCATCTTGGAAGGATAGAATAAGATTTCTACAACTGGCTTTCAAAAAACTCAATTTCATTCACATCTATCGCCAGCACAACAAATTAGCAGATCTTCTCTCAAAGGATGCTCTCCGGAAAAAAGTGGGTATCATAACATATAATCACTAGGTAGATGGGCATGACGGCCCTCCACATTTTCTAACTCTTTTCTAACTCTTGTATTGTTTTCCTCCATTGGTCTCACTTGATCAAAATCTATATTTACCGTTGGGATACATTAAAATCTCGATTTCTTGTACTTGCATGTCGGGACACCTCTCCCCCTACAATAATCTTTGGTTTTATCCTCTTTCTATTTTCTTTTTTTTTGAACTTTCCATCCTCATTTGTCGATAAACAACTATAGACGAAAATTGTTTTGTTACCCCCATCATACTAGTGCTATTCGACTACTTTTATAAACTTCTATTTAAAAAACACATTATATTATAATGGTGCAATTTTCCCATTAGAAAAAAAGGTCGATGGTAATGGAGGATGATACATGGTAAAAGCATGATCTTTAATTAAATCACTCAAATGTAAATGAAACTAATAAAAATCTCATATAAAGTGAACAAGCATTTTTTAAGATTTTCAAGACATATATAAAATGTGTTTGTAGATTGTGTTTTTTATATGTTTCATTTATATGCTGGGTTTTATTTATATATATATATATATATATATATATATATATATATATATATGTATTTGAAGTTTTGTTGTTTTAGTTTTAATTGATGTATTTATATGACAAGTTTTAATTGATATATTTATAATGCAAAGAAACTAATAAACGTCTCGTTTTAATGGATGTATTTATATGACAAGTTTTAATTGATATATTTATAATGCAAAAGAAACTAATAAAAGTCTCGTTTTAATTGATGTATTTAATGACAAGTTTTAATTCATATATTTATAATGCAAAAGAAACTAATAAAAGTTTTATATAAAAACTCAAAAAAATAAAAACATATTTTAAAGATTTTCATATATAAAATTTGAGTAAAAAAAAACATATTTTTAAGATTTTCATATATGAAATGTGATGGGTTTTAATTGATATATTTATATAACACGTTTTAATTGATATATTTATATGTGGCCAGTTTATATTATATACAATGACTTTCATATATATGGGTTTTAAATATTTGATGCGTTTATAAATGATCCAAGTATTTTAATTTACTTATTATACCTATTGATAGGCATGGTATATAGCTTTGAGTTAGGTTTGACTTTCTATTAGTTCATAGTTGACCATAAAATATACACTCCTCTATCCAAAGTTTTAAAAAATATTTATTTATTTTAAATTTTAAATCTCATTTATGTGATATCTTATTGGCCAAAAACTTTAAAGTCTTATTGTTGCCTTCACTTCCCCCAATATATATTGTCAAAAGTTGGTGGCCCATCTTGTTAAATAAATATGGTTGTTCTCATGGGTACCTTTTTCCTAGGCACATTTAAATAAAATAAAATAATATTTTGTATGTAGGATTTAAATGGATGACAATTGTACTTTTTCTTTCACAATTATTTGAGTGTTAA
>ML780418.1:7195-19478 GCA_009831015.1 Picea engelmannii | reverse complement strand
TAAGTTTTATTTTTATATTACAAATTTTGAGTGTTAACCTTAAATATAAGTTTGAGCATTTTACAATGTATATCTAAATGTTTTATGAAATTGGGTTTTTTTAGATCATTCAAAATAATGTGAAGGGATATTGGTTATTATACTTGTTGCTTGCCGTGGTATATAGTATTGGATATCCTATTGATAGTCTATTAGCTGGGGTTTGACCAAAATAATTTTAAGCATTTTTAAAGGTATAACATTACAATTTGATTTTTTAAATTATTTTAATTATTTTAAAACATTTTTCTAAATTGTAATTGGTTGTTCAAATGCATCTCTTATTGCCCACTAGTAAGGACTTGATCGGCAGGTATAAGTTGCCATACAACCTTATTTATATGATGAATTTATATACTTGATTTCTTATTAAAGATATATTTTAAAATTTAGTTCAACCAAAACATCTAAAATAAACTTATAATGTTATGCATGTATTTTAATCATTTTCTACTATAATATTTTTTTTTATTATTATTTTAATATTATTGATTCATGTTTATATGTTTGATTTATATATTATATATGTGTTTTTTTTTATTTATGTTATTTTTTATATGTTTGATTTATATGTTNAATGTTGATTTTTTATATGTTTGTTTCTATTAATTATATATGTGTGATGTGTTTTAAATATATGATTAGTTAAATATGTTGAGTTTATAAATGATTTATTTATAGATTATGTTTTAATTGAATTATTTATATGATGAGTTTATATACATTTGTTTGCATAATTATTTATATGATGGACATAGTAATGTTGTAATCTGAAAAACATAGTAACGTCGCAATCTGATGATCATAAATAGATGTTTTTATGTGATGAATATATCCTCATGTCACAATGTTACACACATATCCCAATGTCACAATGTGACAAACATTTCCAAATGTTGCAAAGTGATGAACATAACCCCTTTTCGCAATGTGACAAACATATCCCAACATTCCAACGAGATGAAAATTTCCCAATGTCGCAATCTGACGAATAGAAACCACATCACAATGTGACATTGACGTTGAAACCACGTTTTGTTACAAAAGTCTTTCATTTGTCACATTGCTACAAACTTTGTAACATCACAATGTTACGCACATAGAATTGTCATCACTATGCGACTAACCATAGCACCATCATGTGATATACACGCATATGCTAACATCACAATATGAAAAACATTTCCAAATGTCACAATGTGATGAACATAACCCCTTGTCATAATGTGATGCACAAAACCCAATGTCACAATGTGACAAACATAGCCCCAGATTGTAATGAGATCAACATTTCTCGACGTCGCAATGTGAGGAACATAACCCACATCTCAATGTGACAATCATGTTGAAACCTCGTTATGTTACAAAACTCTTTCCTTTGTCACATTTCGACAAACTTTGTAATGTCACAATGTTATGCACATAGGCATGTCATCACTATTTGAAGAACCATAGCAATACAGTGTGATATACGCACATATCCTGACATCACAATGTAACAATCGTTTAAGAAGTCGTTGATATATGTCGATAGGCCTCATTTTCGAAGTCAGATTTCGAAGTCAGAATGTGACAAATAAATATGAAATTTAGATTGTGACATTGTGCTGATCATTTTCTAATGTCGTAGTTCCACAAATATCATTCTTAACATCGCTTTGTGAAAACTCACTGCCTTTCTCGCATTGTGACAATCCTTTCCCATTGTCACTTTATTGCAAACATTTCCATATATCAATTTCAAGATATAAATCTATAGAATCATAAAAAAATTAATGATCTGCATACCTTAAACCCCTCTTGAATTGAACTTGTAATCTCTTAGGAGGAAACACATGTTCTTAACCATTACACCCATGTTATATATATATATATATATATATATATATATATATATATATAACACTACTTTAATAATATATATTTTTATTATTGTATTAATACTTTAATAATATATTACTAAAATCATTCAAAGCGTTTGTACTTTATTAATCCGTTATTAATATATTATTATATTATTGTATTAAAATTTTAGTAATGTTTTAATGTATCATACTTTATTAATGTATTTATTAATGCATAAAATTTATGAAATTGATTTTTTTTTAATTTTAATAATGTATTACTTTATTAATGTATTAATACTTTAGCAATGTTAATTAATGTCTTACTACTTTTTAAAATTAGAAATGTGTTATTACTTTAAAAATCTATTAACAATGTTCCATTATATTATTAATTTATTAATCAATGATTTTGTATATATATATATATATATATATATATATATATTTTAAGTAAATCGGTGGGACCTGTTATATTATCAAAAAGCAAGAGTATACAGTGACTATAGGTGACGCCAACTGTCCTGCCTGAGCAGGAAACCAGGACAGCTGGGTCACCTGTGCCATGTGTAATTCAGTTATCAAAATATACATTTGCGCGCCCTGCCCGAGGGAAACCAGGGCGGCAGTGCTACCCAGTTTTTCAAAAAAGTGATCATGTCTGACCATAAGGAAACTTGACAAATGAACTAAACTGAAATGACATAAAAAAACTCCTAACCAGAGCCCCTGCGGGACTATTTGCTCGAGCTCACTCGCTTGTAACCCGCCCGACGCCAACCTGCTGGAATCGAGTACGCCTGCACACACGTTGGGCACTGCTTCTTTGGAGCGTTCTTCGAGAGTGCTGCAAAGAGCATGTCTATCCTTTGATCCATTCTGGCTAGACGAAAGGCCAGGTCGTCCAGCATGCTTCGGAGCTCAAAAACTAGTGGTAAGTGCCAAAGTTCCGAGAAGGTGGCCTGGTCCCATCCTCCCTTGTCGCCGGAGGTCCGCACTCCGAAGTTCTTCGCTGCACTTCCGCTGGGGTCTCCCACTGGTCGAGTCAGTGTCCGCTCTTCCTCCTCCATTCCCGTGGTGTCGCCGGGCACAGCCTCCTCCTCCACGATGCAGGGTGGGAATAGGTCCTCCTCGCTAGCGTCTCAGTGTCTCCCCGGGTGAGCTTCTGGCTGTGGCTTATGCTCTTCTGCTTGTGGAAAGGGGGTAAGGCTCTGCCTGGCCTCCTCGAGGCTCATTTCTTCAACAATTTCCATGGGTGGCGACCAAGGACTGCGCATCCGTCGGATGGATGCCAGTGCAAGAGCTCATTCAAATTTATGTATGCGCTTACGTTGGGATTCGACTCTATACCAGGCTGCCCCTCGACGCGATTTGCCTCTGAGCCTAGGCATGGTGGGATCCCTTGGAGGAATGTGTATGGGTGAAGGTTGGAGTTGCAGGTCGGCCTCTCCCTTCACTGTTGTTGACGGAGGTCGGAAATGCCAATCGAGCAGAATGAACACTGCGTAGGGAAAATACAACTCGACCCTGTCTCTTGTCACTATAAAATCCCGTAGTGCTATGCTCGCGATCGCCATTAACGTTAAGCCGATAGTGCTCTGTCGCCTGGTACCTCTCTCGCGCGCGAGAGGGATCATCACATTAAGGGGGCGGATGCAGGCCATGGTTCAATTAATCAACAGAGGGATCGCGCCGGTTGATGCCATAAATGGGCATCCCGGCAGCCTCCCGTGTGTCCTCGTCTGAGCACGTGGCACCCCATCCGGGGGATTTTGTATATATTTTAACGTCTTAATACATTATTAATGTATTAAGAGTTTAATATGTTACATTATACATTAATGTATTAGCTATTTAATTTATATTTTATGGTAATGTAATAATGTATTATTGAATACATTAAGTTCAATGTATTAGTACTTTATTATTGTATTATTAATAAATTAGTTTATTTGTGTATTAATACTTTAGTAATTTATTTATTGATACATTTAATGTATTGATATATTCAATGTTTTTATCAATAAATAAATAAATTTTCCATCAATAATATTACATTACATTATTAATTTATCAATCAATTAATACATACATTATTGTATACACTATTATAAATTAATACTTTAATTTATACAATACATTAATGTGTAATTGTGTTATTAATATATCAATAATGATACATTACATTATTAATTTATCAATTAATCAATATATACTTTAATGTATTAATACCTTATTAATATATTAATAAGGTTGGAAGAGATAAAAGTGCCTCTCGAGTTGAGGGCTTCTGCAATAAGGATGTATGAGAATGTTATTGCTAAGTTTAAAAAAACTGAGGGCTAATCAAAAGAGATAACTACAATATCAGAGTCAAACAAGGTTGTCCCTTGTCCCTTACCTTTTTTGGCATATACATTGATAAGTTAGAAGAATGCTTGGAAAAAGCAGGCTGTGACGGCCCTACTCTCACTGGTATAGTCATCAATCTTCTTCTTTATGCCGATGATATCATTCTTATGGCGAGGAGTCCACGTGATCTTGAAAACCAACTAAGAATCCTCAAGGATTTTTTCTCCAATATAGCTATGACTATTAAAACTGATAAGACTAAGGTCATGATTATTAAATCTAATAATATCCCTTATGATACCTTTGTATATGACAACAACAACTTGGAGGAAGTGACTTCATACAAATATCTTAGAATTGATATTCACCACAAACTCAATTAGAATTATAGCATTGAGAAAAGGATTAATGGGGGATGGAAAGCTTATTATGGGCTTGGAAACAAGTGTAAATCAGTTGATCTTTGGAGTTGGGATAAGAAGAAACTCCTCTTTGAGACTCTTGTTACACCTGTTATTCTTTATGGATGTGAAGTCTGGGGCTGTAGTATCTCTCGTGAATCCTAGAGAAAGATAGAGAAAATACAAAAGAATTATATAACCTATAATCTCAAAATTAAAGGAAATATGCCCTATCCCATCCTCCTCCTATAAACAATCCTCTCCCCCATTGAGAGCATGGATATGACTAGATACCTAATGTATAAGAACAATTTAAACAACATGGAAGACAAGACACTACCTAAAATTGCTTCAAAATCAAATCATAACCACCATCAACTCAAGCAAGGATGGCATAAAGACACCCAGTCTTGGCTAAACTATTAGGGAATCATGGAAGAAACCATTTTGCAGAATAAAGAAACTATTAAAAAAACGTCAAATAAAAATTAAAGGAAAAAAATTGGTGTGATAAAGAGTTAGAGGAAAAACCAAAATTAAGGTATTATAAAGATGTAATCAACCCTAATCTAGAAGATCAAAATTTCTATCTATTTTTTGAAGTGTAAAGAAAAAAAAAGCATTGATAAGATAAGAATAAATTCTCATGAGTTGCATAGTGAAACCGGGTGTTGGTCAATTCCTAAAACACCATGGGATGAAAGAGTGTGTCACCTTTGTGACACTAAGAAGGTTGAAGATGAAAAGCACTTTCTCTTAGATTGTCCAGCCTATATCCATATTATATCTCATTTTCAAAATATTTATCACACTACCAACCTTCCTAACCTCTTAACTCAACAAAAGTATGGTGATCTTGGAAAGCTTCTCTTAATGCTTTTCGAGCACATAAACAAAATTTTAAAGAATCACAAGTAATCACTTACCCTCTTAAGGTCTGATAGACCAATTCAGTCTTAGTGGACATTAATCATCATCATCATAATATTAATAATTTAATATATTACATTATACATTAATGTCTTATTACTTTAATTTATACATTAAATTGATGTAATAATATATTACTACATAAATTTAGTTCACTACTCTATTAATGTATTACTTTTTTTGTGTATTAAAAATTTAGTAATGTATTTATTAATGCATTTGTTGTATTAATATATTTAATGTATTGCATTAGTAGTGTATTAATATTTTAGCAATGTATTAATTAATTCTATTATATTATTAATGTATTAATCAATAAATTATAAATGTAAATTAATTAAGTTGATGTGTACATGAAATTTATATATTATTATTATATATTAAATTAATATAATACAATACATGATAGAACATTAATTTATATACATTAATGTATTAATTTATTAATGTATTACTTTATCATTGTATTACTTTATCATTGTATCAATACTTAACATTAAAATATACTATATCAATAAAAGGCAACAACAACTTTCACAACTATACAAGTTGGATCCTAAGAAGTTTTGGAGACAAATTCTAAAACACAATACTAAAGAAAATAATAGGATTCCCTTAACGGACTAGAATTCCTACCTTAAAAGTCCTTAAGAGTTCCCTAATTATTGTCCCTACAAATGAAAAAGTTTTTTCTTTAGATGACATAGAGTCCGAGGTTAAGAGGCTTGCAAATGGGAAAGCTAAGGACATTGAAGGCTACCAAGATGAAAATTTTAAAATCGGAGGGCCAATCCTTATCCCTCACATACACAAGATCTTCAATTTAGCAGTCAAGCAGGGCTTCCCTAAACCCTGGACGCAAAGCCTCATTGTTCCTATTTTTAAAATTGGGGATAGAAACATTCCCTCTAATTATAGGACCATTATGATTAGCCCAATTTTAGCCAAACTTGATGGAATTATTTTGGAAAAGAAGATTGGCATTTGGATAGAAAGTCACGGTAAAAGAGCTAAAGGCTAGGCTGGGTTTAGGAGATATCATTCAGCTGTGGACCATCTTGTTACCTTTAGGATCATTGCAGAGGAGTTTCGGAATACTGAAACCAATCTTTTTTGTTGTTTTGTTGACTTTAGAAAAGAATTTGACATGGTTCCTAGGAAAAACATTTGGAATAGGTTGGAAGAGATAAAAGTGTCTCTCAAGTTGAGGGCTGCTACAATAAGGATGTATGAGAACGTTATTTCTAAGTTTAAAAACACTAAGGGTTGGTCAAAAGAGATTAACTGCAATATCAGAGTCAAACAAGGTTGTCCCTTGTCCCCTGCCCTTTTTGGCATATACATTGATAAGTTAGAAGAATGCTTGGAAAAAACAGGTTGTGTCGGCCCTACTCTCACTGGTATAATCATCAATCTTCTTTTTTATGCCGATGATATCGTTCTTATGGAAAGGAGTCCCCATGATCTTGAAAATCAACTAAGAATCCTCAAGGATTTTTTCTCCAATATGGGTATGACTGTTAATACTAATAAGACTAAGGTCACAATTATTAAATCCAATAAGATCCCTTATGATACCTTTGTATATGACAACAACTTAGAGTAAGTGACTTCATACAAATCTCTTGGAATTGATATTCACCACAAGCTCAATTGGAATTATAGCATTGAGAAAAGGATTATTGGGGGATGGAAAGCTTATTATGGGCTTGAAAACAATTGTAAATCAACTGATATTTGGAGTTGTGATAAGAAGAAACTCCTCTTTGAGACTCTTGTTACACCTGTTATTCTTTATGGATTTGAATTCTGGGGCTGTAGTATCTCTCATGAATCCTGGAGAAAGATAGAGCAAATACAAACGAATTTTATAGCCTATAATCTAAAAATTAAAGGAAATACGCTTTATTACATCCTCCTCTTAGAAACAAGCTTCTCCCCCATTGATATCTTGGCTATGAATAGATACATAATGTATAAGAACGAGTTAAACAACATGGAAGACAAGAGGCTACCTAAAATTTCATCAAAATCTAGTCATAAGCACCATCGACTCAAACGAGGATGGCATAAAGACGCTTGGTCTTGGCTAAACTATTGGGGAATCATGGAAGAAACCGTTTTGCAGAATAAATATATTATTAAAAAAAAATTCAAATCAATATTTAAGGAAAAATTTTGGTGTGATAAAGAGTTGGAGGAAAAAATAAAATTAAGGTATTATAAAGATGTAATCAACCCTAATCTAGAAGATCAAAATTATCTGTCTGTTTTTCCAAGTGTAAAGAAAAAAATAAGCATTTCTAAGATAAGAACAAATGCTCACGAGCTCCATAGTGAAACTGGGCATTGGTCAATTCCTAAAATGCCATGGGATGAAAGAGTGTGTCACCTTTGTAAGGTTGAAGATGAAAATCACTTTCTCTTAGATTGTCTAGCCTATACCCATATTAAATCTCATTTTAAAAATATTTATCACACTACCAACCTTCCTAACCTCTTAACTCAACAAAAGTATGGTGATCTTGGAAAGCTTCTCTTAATGCTTTTCGAGCACAAAAACAAAATTCTAAAGAATCAAAAGTAATCACTTACCCTCTTAAGGTCTGATAGACCAATTCGGTCTTAGTGGACATTAATCATCATCATCATCATCATCATCATCAATGTATCAAATTTTTAGTAATGTATTTATTAATGCATTTAATTTTTTAGTAATGCATTTATTAATTCATTTAATGTAGGAAATGTAATTTTTTAATATTTTTTAAGTAATTTATTACTTTATTAATGTATTAATATTTTAACATTATTAATTAATAAAATATTAATACATTAGTAATTAATTAATACATGAATGCATTGATATAGATTAATACATTAATAGTTTAATATGTTACATTATACATTAATGCACCCTGAGTGGGCGTAATGGTTAAGAACATGTGTTTCCTCCTAAGAGGTCACATGTTCAAATCCAGAGGGGATGGATTATTATTATTATTATTACTTTAATTTATACATTAAATTAATATAATAATATATTACATTATTAATGTATTAATATTTTAGCAATGTATAAATTAATATTTAATTATTGCATTGCATTATTAATGTATTAATCAATATACTATAATGTAAATTAATTACTTTCATACATTTATATTATTATTATTATTATTATCATATATTACATTAATGTAATACATTATATTAATAGAGCATTATTTTATATACATTGATGTAATACATTAATATAATATATTAATGTAGTACACTATTAATGTATTATTAATGTATTGCTTTAGATTGTCCAACCTATACCTATATTAGATCTCAATTTCAAAATATGTGTCACACTACCAACCTTCCTAACCTCTTAACTCAACAAATGTATGGTGATCCTGGAAAGCTTCTCTTAATGCTTTTCGAGCACATAAAGAAAATTCTAAAGAATTGCAAGTAATCACTTACCGATTCGGTCTTAGTGGACGTTAATAATCATCATCATAATTAAAACTTAATGTCTTGATGTATCAATTCATTAGTAATGTATTTATTATTGCATTTCATGTATGAAATATAATTTTTATTATTTTAAAAATGTATTACTTTATTAATATATTAATACTTTAGCAATATTAATTAATAATTTATAAATACATTAATAATTAATAAATACATTATTATACTAATTAATATAATAATGTATTTATTAATCAATTAATACATTAAGATGCATCTGAGGTAAGATTGTGATCAAGACCCACAATCGAGTTGACTTATGAGCACATAAAATCAGTACTATAGTGACGCGTACGAGTTATTAGAATCCACAATGTGTAGTTGGGAAAGATTTTCACACCTAAGGAGATAGGAGATCTAAAGAAAGGCCTTTTCTAAGTTACGTCTCTCTCCAACAACTTTTTGTGTAAGAAAAGGGGTACTTATTTCAATTTATTTTGAGTAGGACCCCAGATGTATGCATCTTTGTTAAATATGGGCGTTAGGATAGGGTTTTCACAACCCCTAGGGTTTATACAGTTGAGGACTAAGTGACGATGATGGGGTAGTTAAGGCTCTCATAAACCCCTTGGGTCCTTGCCGTAGACTGAATAGTGTTCCAGATTGTCTTAGTAGATTATTTCCCTGTTGCTACTTTCTAGCCTACATGGATTGTCCTTAGATCCTGATGGCCTCACATGTCAACCTCTCCTGGGATAACGAGGTTGAATTGTGGGCTATCAATGAAGTGTTTCTAGTGAACGAGACTTACAAAATTATTTATGATTATCGAAGACATGTAGCGATCTCTCCATTAAATGTCCCCTTGACCGCATTTAACTCTTCTCCTCCTGCCCCACTACACACTCAGGTCTCTTTCAGAGACCTTACTCCATATATTAAATTCTCTACTAAAGAATGACAAGTTCCCACTGTTGCTAACATTTATTTCCCATCTGGCACACTTCATGTGAATAACACGCTCCCAGATGTTGTCTGTCTTAATTGAGGTTCCTCTCAAGATGGTATCCCATTAACTGACCCTCTTCCTATCCCTCCACCCTCTCCTGAGGTCTCTCTATCAAATACTTCTCCACAAAACACACATCTGTGTGGTGGTCATCCATTGAAACATGCCTCACATAACTCTTTTCTTTCCAGCTATGGTGTAGGACATAACATATCTTGTGGTAGTTCGGCTCGGATAAACTGCAAGAATAAATGTTGGAAGGTTCGCTAAGGAAAATCAAGTTGTGTACTTGGTCATGACATTGCAATGGATAGGGTGAAGGTCCTTTCGAGGAAAGCACTTGTGGGTAAGTTGTTTTACTTGAGGATGAACAGATATCAACTATCTGAATGGAATTTTAGATGTTGGAAACCTATCTTAGGTTACTGTCTGCGGTTTAGTTTATTGTCGAACCATTGGTCTGTATTTCATTTTCTCTCTGAAAATGACCTTCTGAATATCTTGGGATCTCCATGGATCATTGGAAGAGGATTTCCTAGTTTAAAAAGATGGTATCCGAGGTTCAACCCTTTCCTGGAAACCTTCGAGAAAATAAGTTTCTCAATTCTTTTGCCCAACTTCCCTATAAAATTTTGGTATGTCAGTATCTTTAAGTTTGTGGAAAATTATGTTGGAAAATTCATTTTCTTCGACGAACACTTGCTTAGATGGAATAAAAAGAGACTTTCTTGGATTTTGGTTGAGTTAGATCTGGATAGAGGTCTTCCTGATATCATTGATATCATCATTGGAGAAACACATCTCTTACAAGTTGTGGACCTCTGGAAGGAAACCTTTCGTTGGCACACCTACTGGAAAACAAGTCATCTAAAATCAAAATGTCCGGCCTCCATGGAACAAACACTTATAGGTGGTCAACCTCTTTTTGAAAGTGATCAAAATGAAGATTTTGGTTTAGGTCCCCTCGACAGAGATACTTTCTTAGGTAAGATACAATACTTTTTTCCTTCCTTCTTCAACAATATTTCCTCTAACGAGCTGGATTATTTAAAATGTAATTTAAATTTGGTGTTAGATATTTTCGGTGACTTCTGGGTGTAACATACCCAAAAAATAAATTTATTTTTAAGTTTGAAATTGCTTAGGAAATTATTTCCGTTTTTCGTAAATTCCAAATTGGAAAATTATTGTCAGTTATGGCAATTCCGAATTTTGAATTTATTAATTGTAATTGATGATTATGATTGTTGGGTAGAGATCTGATTTGACCCAACTAACTATTTGACTATGACACTTGTATGAAACAAAATATTTTATATTTATTGTTGATGGACAAATGGAACAACCAGGTTAATAAAACTGACCATGACTCCATGAGAGGGGAACATGTTGGAACTACCTCAGGGATGAATGTGACAAGTGGAAAATCAGGAATTTGACCATTCTCAGCCCCTGAAAATTAGGGATTTGGAAAGCTGCGAAAATTCCCAAGGGGGAAAAAGACCTAGGAAAAATGGCTTTTGATATATAGCATATGAGAGGAGGTAGGATGTTGTTGAGTATGCTAGCAAAAAAGGAATTATCTCTTGTTGTTATGAACACTAATTGCTAAGTGTGAGGCAAGGAGAAACTGTTGAAACTGAAGGACTATTGCTAAGGAGGAGTTCTGAGTTCGCCCTCATGGATTCATGGTCAGGCTAGGGGGTGAACGAGACAAGTAAATTGGATGTTCCATTCTAAGGTTGGGAGGAAATTGGTTGTTCCATTTGTTGTTCAATAAATTGTTCAGATATGTCTACCTACTCCTTCTCTGGTCAAATGTTATTTGAATTATTTAACTGACAGAATGCATCTGTTTAAATATGAGTGAATTGTTTTGTTTCATTAAATTCTATTCAAATGGGATGAACTGTAGGGTAAACCCTTACATATTTGTTGTAGGTGTTGAGCATAAATTTTCTTTATATCTTGGTTGAGTATGGAATTTAATTATGGAAATATTAGAGGATACATTTGTGTTAAAAAACCGAGATCTATATACATAATTATATATGTACCATTCATATAACTATAGGGATCATATTTATATATATGTACAGTCATATTCTTTAAAATCTAGACAAATCATCCTATTGATTATCACTGTTAAAATGAAGCAAGTATAATATACTCCTTATGATTTTTAATGCATCTTATTAATAAGAAAACTTAGGAAATACACTTGAGAACTTAGAATTTCATAT
>ML780417.1:483976-501268 GCA_009831015.1 Picea engelmannii | reverse complement strand
GTTATCAAATGTTGAAAAATGGACGTTCAAATTCGATCACCAAATGTCAAACGTTCAACCTCAACGTCAAATGCCAAACATCGATGTTCAACATAGAACGTTGAATGACCAAGCCCACGTGGAGAGATTTTGGGACTTCAGGGAGTATGTGTGTAGTAAGAAAATGGGCATTCAATGTCGAACGCCGAAGACCCCAACTAATAACACTTGGATAACCTTGAAAGGTCGTATCTTGCAAACCAGAGGTTGGATAAGAGCCGATAGTAGTCGTTAGAAAGCTATGGATGAGTAGAAAGGATGAAGACCTTGGAGATATGATTTGAGATGATTTGAACGAGCAAAAATTTGATGCCCCATCCCTAGAAAGGGTATTTAGGGGTCGAGTGTGTTATAATTACAAATAAGCTAAATCAGGGAGTCTCTCAACTTTTATGTTTCTTTTAAATAATCTGATTTAACTTCATTCCTTTTAATCATTGTTGTAGCTGAGATTTTTGAATTTTTGGTTTGAAAAAAAAAAGTCCAATCAACTTCATCTTTGCAAGACATAATTTGTTAAGACCTCAACTTAAATCAGAAAAACATGATCACTTTTCTGTTGAGATATAGTTTCATAAGTTATCGTGTTGAAGTCCATTTTCAAAATTGGCTTTTTATTTATATTTTTCTTCAAATTTTATATTTTCTTTTTTTGTTTGCAATGATCAAATTTTTCTGATTTTATTTGTTTTGATTTTGATTGGATTTTATAATATGAGGGAATCATTCCTACGGAACATCATTTGCCTTACATGGGGAAAATGTTTCTCTATTCTTTTATAGGATTTCATTTATCTAAAGGTCATCCATACTGAGTTTTCACTTTTCTTGTACATTAACCATCACCCATGGGGAACATTATGATATGTATCTAGTATTATAAGCTTATCTTTAGAAAGGAAAGAATTTCCGACATTCTTTACATTGAATCCCTCCCATCCCCTCCACAATTAAAGCCTCTACTTTGGTAGATGAAGAGAAATTAATGGGATCAAACTTAACTGGTATTGCATCCAGTCCTTTAAGTAAAAACCTCTTGTACCACCCCGCTCTCTTCACTCAACTGCTAAAAACAATTTTCCAAATATATTTATCAAAAGGGTAGTATTAGAGAGTTGAAATCACATACGTGTGGGAAATGTGTGTAAACTTGATGGGGTACTGAACAAACTCACTGGCAGCAAGTAAATGAACACATGGTACCAAAACAACTTTGTCGGGGTACTGAACAAACCTACTCGCAACGAAGCAATGTTAGGAAAAGAGATAAAAAATAGATGCATGCTAATTTTAATAACCTCATAGCTATTTTTATTGTGCAATACGAGAGATGTAATTTAAAGTTAATGAATATTCCCTATTTTTGGATTCATTGTCTTGGAATTAGCCATTCAAGTACTTTCATTTTTAAAATCTTATTTCGCTTTGTTTCTTTCTTATGTGGGATCCTAGAGAATGGTGTCGTGTGTGAGAAATTTTTGAAACAAACTCACTAGCAGCGGGTAAATGCACACATGGTACCAAGACAACTTCGTCAAGGTATTGAACAGGCCTGCTCGCAGCGAAACCATGTTAGGAAAAGAGGTAAAAAATAGATATATGTTAATTTTAATAACCTCATAACTATTTTTATTGTCCAATAGTAGAGATGTAATTTAAAGTTAATGAATATTCCCTATTTTTGGATTCATTGTCTTGGAATTAGCCATTCAAGTACTTTCATTTTTAAAATCTTATTTCCCTTTGTTTCTTTCTTATGTGGGATCCTACGGAATGGTGTCGTCTGTGAGAATTTTTTTAAAGCTTTCATTTCGATCTTTGATAAATTTAGTCCTATTATCTTAACTAGAGATAATTGCTTCGTCCCCCTGTATTGCCAATTGTTGTGGCCACAACAATCCCCTTAATTTTTCAAAATTAATGGGACCCTCCATTCAGATTTTTGCTGATATCGCCTTTAAAATGCTTTGCATTTTTTTATTTTGTGAAATCTTCAATTTGTTTGAATTCTCGTTTTGATGATTCCATTGAGTGAAGTTTGTCGTCAGCTTCCCAACGACTCAAATGTTGCTAAATTTGAACTTACAGTTTGGAAATTATGTTTCGTGCGTAATAATAATTAAAATATATTAATAATGGGTGAATTGGAAAGCACCCGAGTTTTCTCGGAAGTAATGACACTTCATCATAATTCCCAAAATCCAAAGAAAACACATAAAAGGCATCAAATAATATGAAGGGGAGTATGCAGTTTTTAAAGTTTTAAACATAATGGAGAGGGGGCCCACCCTCCACTCACATGGACTCCCGTCTCCCTCTCCCTCCTCCATGTAAGCCTACCTTAAAAATATAACAGCATTAATATATATATTTGATTTTGTTTTATTTTATTTTTTTAATTTATTTGTTTTTCATTATATTAAAATCAAAACTTTAACAAAATGGCCCAGCAGTATGAATTTTCCAGCGAACAATTAGTTTTGCAACCGAGATTTTGGAGGCTGATATCTTTAGTTATACTCGACGAAATTGAGCAAATAAGGGGTCGTTGGAAATCTAATATCGTGGAGAAAGATCTGGAAGTGGTTGCATGACCATACTGGTCATTAACCACTCCAGAAAATTAGCAGAAGTAATAGATACGCAAAAATGGATTTCTGAGTTTGTTTTGGAATGTTTTGGTGGGCCAGAAACTTCCTGTTGTTGCAAATCCATTCGAGTCTGCCATCTTTTGCCAAAGAAATCTCTACGGGAAGCAACGGAAACATAGATCCTCTTTTATTTAATTTATTAGTTTTGCTTTTAGTTAGAAGAATTTGTTTTGACAGATTGGTATTTTGGATTTTAATGTGAAAATTTGATTGGTCACAATTTTAATTCTGATTGTTTTGCAGGAGATTTGTCGAAGAGATCAAACCTAAAGGATTTGGAGTAATGAGAAGGGAACAACAAAAAGAAGAAAAAATATTTTTACAGCTCTCAAATCTGTATCTAAAACTGCCTTGTAACAATTCTCCTATTTGGGGATTTTATTCTGTAATTATAAATAATAGTTTGGAGAAAGAGTATGTGTTCCTCTTTTCTGCAATTGGGAGGCTCTGAACACTTTTGTAAAGGGAATTTCTCTGAGCACTTGGGAGGCTCTAAGCACTTTTGTAAAGGGAATTTTAGTTGTAGGTGAAGAGGAATACTCAGATCTGAGTGTTGGCGGTTTTCTTTCAAAGATTCAATCTTTGTATTTTATGGCAGAGCTTGCACTATTGCAGCTGTTTTCTTTAGTGACAAAGTTCATGATTTTGGAAGGATTGTTGAGGAGATTTACTGAAAAAATAGATCAAGGAAATCAGGTTTATTGTTTGTATTCATATACTTTTATTTGTCAATACAAATGATCCTCATTTAATGACAGATCTATATTAATTATTCTATGTTTTTCACTTTTGTTTGATATGAGAATGATTGTCTTCAGGTTTATTGTTTGTATTCATATACTTTTATTTGTCAATACAAATGATACTCATTTAATGACAGATCTATATTAATTATTCTATGTTTTTCACTTTTGTTTGATATGAGAATGATTGTCTTCTAGATCAGCTATATGACCTTGTAGTGACATTGGTTTGTTATTGATTTTCCCATATGCTCTTGCATTAAAACAAATTTTTGAATAACTATTTACTTATAAATTTGTCACCTTAAATTGAGTTAGTCATTAAAATTATGATAAATACTTATGTATTTTAATGATCTATATTTCATTATTAGAGTATGTATGGCACTTATAATATCAGTTTTATAACTTCTTCAATAACTAGATATTCATCATAAAAATCATGATAAATCCTCATCATAATTAAATCCATGCACTTGCTATTTAGGAGCTATCTCCTAGGAACTAGGTTAGATTAGTTTCCTTTACTTTTTTGCAATGCACATAAATTTAGATTCATAGTTAGATTAATTAATTGCACTCTTAGAAGTCCCTTTACATAGGGAAAACTCTAGTGTGGCTTGGTTGAGCCCTTGTTTCAGCTTAAGGATTTCTTTTTGCAAGAGCTCTGTAAGAGGGTATATCTGAGATTTCTCTTTCTATTGATAAGGGCAAAAAATGACCATGTTAAACATCATAGGGATATCACCCGGTCAGGGTCGCAATTAGACTCTTATACATTGAAATGGTGATTCTGATTGGTTCTATGGGTCTCCAGTCACCATTGTCCTAAGACTAGGCTAATCTGATGTTAATCTAATCTGGACTATTTTATGTATATTCAAAGTTATATACATAACCTTCTATCCCCTAATGTATATTGTTACCTGCTTTTATCAATAGACAGAAGGAAAGTGATTACTCTCTTGCAACATACTTGCAAGAAACCAACCCTAAGGCTGACACAAGGGCTCAACTACGCCACAATGGATTTCTCTCTTGCGAAAGGAGACTTTATGGACTTAAATGAAAATGAAACTTTAATCTATCATGTAATTTAATAAAAAGGAAAACCTATCTTAATAAGGAGAAGGATAGCCTTACTCCTAATCAAGAGAAATAATATCTAATAAGAAGAGGGAATGATTGTAATTGTGATTGGGGTTAAGATGGACCTACAAATCATCAAAATAGTTCAAGGATTTATATGTTGTTCAAGAAAATACACAATGGAATAATTCTGATAAATAGTTATAAAAAAAACTCATGTATATACCCAAATACAATCATGTAAAATGAATTCATTGTGAGATTTATATTGAACAAATGAAATAGTTCATTTTAATCAAATATAAAGGGAAAGCAAGACAAGTTTGAAAATGATCAATAAATAGTTATTAATCACTACAAACTAATCTCCATGAATTCATAATCAATCTTGATTCAAATCATGTGCAACCCTGGAAAGATAATTTTAAACAAAGAATTCACCAACATAAAACAAATGAGATCAGAAGTAGTACTCATACATATCAATTGTCAATACACTAATGAAACATAATTCAAACCAAATTGAAAGTTGTCATACAAAGTCCTCTCCAGTTTCAGATATGGAACCCCCATTACACAAGAATAATCATAGTTTTATACATTATTTTCCACCTAGGTTGAATCCCTCTTGAGTCAGTCAAAACTTGCTCAAGAATCATCTATAGAATTCGGAACAGAATCAACTACAAAATTTGCAAAAATTATGGAAAGAACCTTCTCTCCCATGAGTTGGCATAACAACAAATCTAGTCTGCCTCCTTCGTGATAAGATTGATGTGTTTCCAATATGGGAAAATCCATGTCCCTCCGATCATTATTTCTCCAAAAATATTCAACTTTTGAAATAATCCTCTGGAGGTTAAGCTCAATAACTTCCAAAAGGAATTTTTTGAGAAGTTGATGCATATAAAAACTTAGGGCATACCGGAAGAAAACCGTTGGACTCCATAACACATTGATCCACACCATGAATAAACTTCTTACTCAATATTATTTAACCACCCACAAACATCATCGATTCCACACAACAAAAGATCAATGGATAATAACATATGGCATTGTTCTCCTAAGGTGGACCTTGTTGGAGAAAGTAGGTATAATGTTGTCATTGATGTCAACAAAATGGAAATATTAAAAGGGAGAGTGCATTGTAGATATCAGGATCGAAATCCCCACAGTAAAGCTCCAAAAGAACCAAGGAAGAATCGTGTATGTTGATGTAGTTTTCCGGACAATCCTGGACCATCAGATCACGTAAAAGCCAAAGCCTAATCATTAGATCAAGCATGCTTCGGGAATTCAGAGCTTCGCCACTTCAGAGATTATTGAAGACAAGGCAGAGGCATGAAATCCCCGAAGCCACGAAGTGTCGAAACCACAAAGGGTAAAACCCATAATCGCAAAATCCCTCCGACTGTTGATCTGGAATGAAAATATTGAAACTGTCAAATCACACTAAAAGGAAGAAGTTGGTCAACTTCATCATTGACCTACTCTGATGATAAGAAGCTTAGATAAACCAAGAAATCCCAAACTCTGAATCCCTAGAGTTAACATAAGTCGTCGATCAAGAAAAGGAAAAATCTACAATGATAGATCTATTCATCACTTTAGCAATGATCGAAGGATGGTATAAAAGTGAAAAAACTCTTGAAGTTGCAAAGTAATGAAACGTCAAAATCCTAGTCAGCAAGACCATGTCAACAATTGATGACATGTGGCTCAATCAAATAGTGACAAGTGCCAAGGTTGATGTGGCACATAAGGAGTGGAAAAATCGAAAATCAGGTTGATACGTGGCACACCCACCAAGGGTCCACATTATCATAGGTGACGTCAACACGTCACGTCAGTCCAAGACGATAGGTTTTTAAATTTTTTTAAAATGTGAGTGTGTTAGCCTCATCATGATAAGAGGAAGACAATTCAATAAATGTTTAGTACTAGTTAATTGTGGTTTTTGGAATGAATAAATGCAACATCTACATACCCATGCATATGTTGGGTTTTGTGGATGTGTGCTAACATATGTAATAATGGTTGGAACAAATGCAAATCTTAGATAAGTTTGAAAAGATAAACACCCCACTCATTGCTTCTCTAAAATGTAAGTGACTAAAACCCAAATATACCTCAAATATGCTCTATAAACCTTCTCCATAATTCCTTTATAAACATCTCTAATAGAAACATTAAGATCATGAAACACTAGATGGTTTTCAATATCCAGAAAAAATAAGAATGTAAAAAAGTTGTATCAACTTCTTCATATCAATAAGGTCAGTATTTGTTATTAGTAAAATTCTTAGACAACTAAACTCCAAAAAAAAATAATACTTTTTATATAAAAGCTATAAAAACTAATCAATAAGGTTGGTATTTGTTATTAGTGAAATAATTAGACAACTAGAGTGCAAAAATAATAATACTTTTTATATAAAAAAATATTAAAACTAAAATCAATCAAATAATGAAACTAGTCAATAAAGTTGGTATTTGTTATTAGTGAAATACTTAGACAACTAAAACTGTAAAAAAAATACCTTTTATATAAAAGCTATAAAAACTAAAATCAATTAAATAATAAAACTAATGCAAGAAAATGAGAATGCAAAGAATTCGTGGCAGTAGCTTATTATTAGTGAAATAATTAGACAACTAAACTGCAAAATAATAATAACTTTTATATAAAAGCTATAAAAACTAAAATCAATTAAGTAATAAAACTAATGCAAGAAGCTGAGAATGCAAAGAATGCGTGGCATAGCTTAGTAATATTTTGTTTATTAAATACAATTTTATATATCAAATCTTATATAATAAGAGAGTAAAGATTCTTATTTTGTTTATTAAATAAAATTTAATATATCAAATGTTATATCGATATAATAAAAATTTTATATAATAAGAGAGTAAAGATATCTATTTTGTTTATTAAATAAAATTTAATATATTAAATCTTATATTGATATAATAAAAATGATGGTTTTGAAATTGAAATTAAAAATGAGAGGAACATCATCATTATTGTGTTTATTTAGGTTTTTGTGGTGAGAGATTTGTTTAAAATTTGTTGGAAAAACCACAGTGTTATTAATAGCTTGTCATCCACGTTTCGGATCACAACAGGATCCATCATCATTATTAACTAATTTTAAGTGAATATCATAGATGCCAATTGTAAATTGAAAATTAACCAGCCTAATGGTAACATCGTCTCTTTCACTGAAAATGTGGTAATAGAATATGAAGAAAGAAAAAGCATTTAATAAAATATTTATATAATAAGTTAATAACATATTCATATGAGCTGTTTTGACAAAACAAATGCATTAAAAACATTATATTTTTCCATAGGTGGAAGAGTGGATCTGATCTCATTTCAACCATGAAAATGTTAACCGACTATGTTGGATCGATGGTTGAAATGTAAACCGACTCTGTTAATCGGCTATGTTGGATCGATGGATCTGCGACTGAGCTTTCAACATCATATCGATACCAACGACAAGCTGCCGATCGTATCAACCGACTATGTTGGATCGATAGTTGAAATGTTAACGGAGTATGTTAATCGACATTTTTCAATCGATCAATCCGCGATTGACATTGCAGCATCATATTCATACCAACGACAAGCTGCCGATCGCATCAACTCGAAAACTTTGAGCCCTTCCACGTTACAAACTTTACTGTTCAACTTTATTAGTCATATCATCAATTTCTCCTCTTCACGGCACTGCTGTTAAGCACAGGGAGGCGAAGCGAGCGCATTCCTCACGGCATCGCAACATCATGTTCGGTCGCATCAATTCGAAAACTTTGGACCCAAAGCCACCGTCTGCGTCGCATCAATTCGAAAACTTTGGACCCAAACCCACCGTCTGCGTTATAAACTATACTGTTTAACTTTATTAGGCATCATAATTTATCCTCCTCACGGCACCGCTGTTAAGCAAAGGGAAGCGAGCTCATTCCAGACGGAATCGCAGTTATAAATAATAAACAAGCTCTACTTCATTCAATCACTCCGCCTTTACATAATCCAATCTAGTTTACACCGAATTCTTTACTCATTCTGCTATTTATATATCTGAATTTGTTGATTGATAGGTTCAGGTTTTCAAATTAGTATTACTATGTCTGGAGAAGTAGCAACCTCTCCGGCTGCACCGGCTGAAGAAGTAGCAACCTCTCCGGCTGCCCCGCAGTCCCAGGAACGTGGTCTGTTCACTTTGTACGGTCTCTTCGACAAGAAGAAAGAAGAGCCAGAGGAAAGCCAGGACCAGCCTGCTGCCAACGCCGAAACTCCGACTTCTGAGCATCATCCAACCGATCCTCCTCGTGCTGCTACTGAAACTCAAGTAGAGGAGGGAAGGCATGGTGATGAGATCACACCCCACACCGACACTCAGACCGAAAGCGCTCATCTTTATCCAACGGATTCTCCAGATGCTGCTCCTGCAGTAGTCGAGGAGGATGAGGGCAGGAATCCTACTCGTCCTCGGTATGATGATGATGCTCCAGCAGTAGAGGAGGACAAGCATGATGATCAAATCGTGCCACCTGCTACCACCCAGGCAGACACTCAGACCAAGCTAGCTGATCTTTATATTACTGATCCTCCGCGTGCTCCTGCTGCAGCAGAGAACGGCCAGGCCCATGCTTACAGTGACGAGGGACAGCATATCACTGGGGAAGATGAGAAACAGCACACAAATGGGTCCAGCTCAAGCTCTGCATTTGTAAGTCTTTTTTACTAATTTCTTTATTGAAATAGATTGAAGTATCAACTTCTTCTTCGAGAAAAGATGGAAATTAAGTTGGATTATGCAGATAGCACATCCTACCCAAACTATAAATGTATTTCTCTACTCTCAACGCAGTAATATAGTTGTGATGATGAGATAGTTGTTTTTTATATTTCATCTTTTGGATCAAGCCAGTGTAACGTAGTAATATAGTTTTGAAGCCAGTGTAACGTAGTAATATAGTTTTGATGAGATAGTTATTTCGGATTTGTTTTTTATATTTCATCTTTCCTACCGAACCAGTGTAGTCCAAACCAATGTAATCCATCCTCAGAAAAAGTATTATGAGATGATGGATCACATATGCCATATCTCATAATACTTTTTCTAATCTCATATCTCATAAGACTTTTGACTTTTCCTGATGATGGACCACATTGATCTGAAGCTTCCATTATAAAAAAACTAATGCTATGAATCACAATAATGGTCTGTTGTCACTAAAAGTATTATGAGATGATGGACCTCATATCTCATGTACTTTTCTTGATGATGGACCACATGTACTTTTCTTGATGATGGACCACATTGATTTGGTCCAAAACTTCAAATATAAAAAACCAAAACCAATGCTATGAATTAGAAAGAACTATGTCATCACAGCAATGGTTCCAAAAATCTTAGAAAAAAATTAATATATATAGTTGTTATTCTTATAACAATGGTTGCAAAAATCTTAGAAAAAAATAATATATATAGTTGTTATTCTCAATGCCCTAATATAGTTGTGAATATATGTAATTACAGTCCAGTGAGGAAGAAAAAGACGACGAAAAGAAATTACAATCTAGCGATGTAGAAGAAGATGGCGAAGAGAAGAAGAAAGAAAATGTAAGCATCGGCGAAAAGCTCCCAGAAAAAAATCCCTATGCAAAGCTCCCAGAAAAAAATCCCTATGCAGAACCTGCAGTTGAAGAGAAGAAAGAACCTGCAAATGAAGAGAAGAAAGAAGAAAACGGGGGGTATAAAATGTATGAGAATCTTTCTCCACAACCTAATAAGAAGGAAAGCGTTGCTGAAGAAGAGAAAGGAGTGAGGAAGAAAAGAACTGTGAAGGACAAGATCAAGGAAAAGCTCGCCGGACACGTTCCAGATCAGAACGAGGGTGAAGGTGAAGAGGATAGGAAGGAGGGTCTGCTGGATAAAATCAAACATAAGATTCCTGGACACCATGCCAAGGAATGAGG
Source organism: Picea engelmannii (assembly GCA_009831015.1). Lineage (NCBI taxonomy): Eukaryota > Viridiplantae > Streptophyta > Pinopsida > Pinales > Pinaceae > Picea > Picea engelmannii. The sequence goes on along the minus strand of ML780417.1, from coordinate 490,748 downwards.
AAGAGGAGGAAGTTCTGCGAGCACTAAAGTTAGTCTAAACAAGGCTTCTTTCATCTGTCCGGCTTGTGCTTAATGCTTCCTTCGTTTCTGGAGCACTAACGCCTTGACCGATAGGAGTTAGTATGCATTGTGTGATTTGATTAATAGCGTTTGCAGTGTAACAGGGAATAAAGAAGTGAATGTCATCAGATTCGCATGTGTAGTACAGTATCTGGCTCGCAGGAGATTTGCTTTGTCAGAATTAGTGGACAGTTTTTTGTTAAAATGTTTGTGGTAGTTAGGTCATATTGATCGCAGTGATTAAATTTTATTATTGGATAAGGCTAGTCCATGCCATTTGTATTGTAAAAATAATGTTAGTGGCTATCATTTGTATTGTATATCAAATCCAATATAGGTTGAAATGAAAAGATTATTGTAAGTGGGTCGAAGTGAAATTATTATCAATTTGCAGAGACTGGATAGGTCCAGTATGTGTATCAGTTTGTTATACTTATATAAACGAGAATTTGACGGTATCATTTGTTAAAATATCTGTGGTATTTAGTCCAGGTCGAAGTGAAATTATGATCCATGTACAGAGACCGGATATTATCCATGTACAGAGACTGGATAGGTCCAGTACGTGCATAATTAGTTTGTTATAACTTTGTAAATGCAAATATGACAGTATTATTTGTTAAAAGATTTTCGGTATATACTCCATATTTATGGGAATGTTTAAATTTTATTACTCGACCAGGCCTGTCCATGCCATTTGTACTGTAAAAATAAGGTTAGTGGATTTCATTTGTATTGCATATTGATTGCAGTGGCGAATCCAATATTTGTATTGCATATTGATTGCATTGGCCAATCCATTATAGGTTGAAATGAAAAGATTATTGGAAGTGCTCGAAGTGAAATTATTATCCATGTACAGAGATCGGAGAGGCACAGTTGTTATAATTTTATAAATATGAATTTGTAATGAAATTTAATCAGTGTTTGGTTGATTTTTTTTTAATGTGAAATATATAGGAGAGATTTATGGAACGTTTTTCCATATTATTTAGTTATAATATAAACATAATTATTTGTTAATTTTTAAAAAAACGGAATCAATTTTTCGTTATTCTGCAGATTAATCTTATTTATGACAAACATATATAGCAACCTTCAAGATCAATGTTCTTGACATCATATACATAAATTCAAAAAATTGTAAATCAAAATGCAAGGAAGGACTTCAAATCACTACAAAATACATGATAACAAGTTTTCATAAAATACATGATAACAAGTTTTGATAAAATACATGGATAACCAGCTTTGATATTATATGATTATTGTACATATAAAATAATTCTTTAACAAAGACATTAAGATTATAGTTCATAAGCAACACAACAAATGAAAGAACTAAGATGGTAATGAAAGCATTTTAAATTAAATATCAAAATATATAAATAAATCATTATTAGATATTAATATCATCTACAAATATGTAAATATAAAAGTTCAAAGAAAGATATCAAATCACAAAAGTTTTGATATTATTATGTCTTCGAAAATATGACTTAGAATATGTAAATGTTCAAAGAAAGATATCAAATCACAAAAGTTTTGATATTATTATGTCTTCGAAAATATGACTTAGAATATGTAAATGAGAATATGATTATTATAGCAATCATATGTAAAATGGTAAGTGAAAACATAAATTGATATGTAAGTGACAATGTGATTATTATATAGATAAAATAGTGATTGAAAACATAGGTTGTATAGCTCATGTAATAAAGAAAATAACTAAAATAATAATAAGAGTATTTTAAGTGGTAGTTTAAAAGTTTTATTAAATGATTTTTTTTAGTTATATTTTTTGCCGATTTTTGCTTGAAATCTGGTGAGAAATTGTTAGATTTTCAGATTTGAGTGATTATTTCTATATACTCCAAGTGTTTTAGGTGTTTTCAACATATTGAATCTATTTATGTATTCAAAAATGGATTTTAAATAATGATTTTGTGCAGGTTATGTCTCCGGATTTGAAAAAAACTATTTCTTTACCCTATTTTAAATGTAATATTAGAACATGAATTATTAATATATATATATATATATATATATATATATATATATATATATATATATCAAATAATTTGATTCATTATATTTTCTCTATTATTCTACCCTCACCCTCACCCTCATTTGTATATGGGGGTGGACTGAGGAATATTAGAGAAAACATATGAGTGTGGAGATAATAGCACCCTCATATAGAGAAATAATAGAGAAAACATATTAGGGGAATAATAGAGAAAACATATGAGGGTGAGGGTGGGGGAATAATAGAAGAAACATATTAGGGGAGAATAATTATTCCCCCACTCATATGTTTTCTCTATTATTCCCCAATACACCTAGTCCCACCCCCATATATAAATATGTTTTCTCTATCATTTTGCCACCCTCACTCTAGTATACCCTCATATGTGAGAGAGAGTGAAGTAAGAGAAATAATAGAAAAAACATTTAATATCAACAGAAATTATTACAAGTTATGTAGATATCAAATGATTTATCCCTCAACTTAGACTTCACCAATATGGATCATCCGTAAATGAAATCTGTTCTTTATTCTTAGCTCATTTCTCTATGTAAACACAGAATCAACCAGTTAACAATATAATAACAAGCACAGAAGCAACCAGTTAACAATATAATGACAATAAAATCTCTTAGTTTAAACAGCCAACGATATAATGAAAACCAAATCTCTAAGTTTAAGATTCTCCGTTGATTACCAGGCAAGCATACACGAAATGGCTAGGCTTCCCTCTGTATGTGCAAAACTTTGGCAATGATTCAAACTGAAGTGCTATGAATGCCGAAATGAATATGTCAATATATATGGTCATCGGAAATGCCAAAAACCACTTGTCAAGAGAAAATTCAAATGCAGTATGTTTTACAGCTCTAATGCAAATTATAATATGAACTCTGCTTATCAAATGTGTAAAACTAACACTGTTATTTTAGTTTAGAATTGACATACTCCAGATATTACAAATCTAGTTTCATGAAACTAATTGCTTGCTTGTAAGGCCAAGTTGAAACCACGCCAATTGGTAAAATCAGTTACCCACAAGCCGTGTTCGATGAGATTCAATCCAGGAAGACAATGAGTTCTTAAACTGTTGTGCAGATGGTCTCAACCAGCATAGGTAGCGCTTCACCCAGTACTCTTTATCATAATACTCCAGCAATTATCAAAGGAATACTTATAGAAGAGATAATTTATAAAGAAAGGAATCTCCCAACGACTTTTACTAGGACCAACGTGGCCACAAGTAAATCCAATAGCAATTAAAGTATGTTTCTCCAACAGTTAAAAAGTCAATCCACTAGCAAACAACATAGAAGCCAATCCACTAGCAAACAGCATGAACAACTCTACCATTAATATAACACTTTTTCTTCAAATCCAACCTTACCAGCAGTGATGTATATAAATTTAGTTGCAGACAAGCAACTTATTTATCCTCACCTAATGAATTATCAGCTACAACCACAACTTTTGCTTTACACGCAAGCTGCGGATAAGTCCACAATTGTATGTAGGTTACGCTTTCCTTGAAACACGAAAAAACAAAAAAAATCCACCTCTACAAGAATGCGAATCATGGAAGTATGGCTTTGGTGCTAGAGGTTGAGAATGAGTCGTAGTAGAAGCAAAATAGAGCATAAAACCAAAGTATAAACAATCAAGATTAAACGATAATGATAATCGGTATTTTTATTATTCAAGGGAGAATTACAATAGTCAATCAGCCGCTCCTCTCTAGGAACACACCAAGGACTCAACAATATTGAGTCTTGCTCACACACTCTACACTCATTGCACTCTCACCTCTATGGGTAAATTTGTATATATAATATCTCTCAAACAGTTAGATCCACTACTTACACAAACTGTTCACAAAAGAGTGTATGCATGCACATTCCTAATATAGTTGATATGCATGTGCATGTGATCGCATGAGAACCTAGTTGGCATGTTTCCAACAATATCCACCTTGACAACAATAGTCAACCTGATATATCATGCCCTGAATTAATTCATCACCTATAACACCCTGTTTCCCCCAGTTTGTAAAAATAACTGGACTGGCCAGAACTGTGGCAAACTCATGAATGTGAATATGTGATGTGAATGGACCTTATGGAAAAGGTCAATGAATGTGAATAACATTATGAATTTATATTGCAGGACCGCTGAGAGGGGATGTGCAGAAAAAGAGACCACGATGGCGGTGTAAGGCACCTGGAAAGGTGGTGTTAACTTCCACCGAGAATTAATACCGTATTTGGACTTCACTGGGCTGAAGAACCAAAAGCGGCTCGCTGGCCCCAAATTAAATGTCTCGCAGGCTGGTAGGTTGATGGCTCCTCAGGAATTAATGAGGGATGGGGAGGTGAACTGCCCATCCATAGAGCCATCATGACTGACCAGTGCGAGGGAAATCGTGCCACACGCAACCTCACAAGAGGACAAGGCGTGGGGTAGAGGTGATTGGGGGCAGACGTGAGGGGAGGAAGAGAACTCTGGCAATATGAAAAGTGAGTGATAGCAGAGAGGAAGGAGAGTAACCTTTGCTTCTGGTCAGTGGCAGACAGAGACGCAGTCTCACATCATCGTGGTCTCAGCTCGAGGGTGGCTAGTGGTAAATCCGATGGGAGTCGCTGAGCCTACGGTTGGGTGGAAACGAGCACCCCTCTCAGCAGTTGTTTCACCCCTGGTGTTATTTCTGATAAGTGCTTTGCCTCTGGAATCTTGAAATATATAGGTTTATTCTGATAATTATGCCCATAAGCTGTAAAACTGTGAATAATTTCATTGTAAGAATGTATGTATGGTGTTTTGATCAATATTGGTAGATGCATGTTTATAATGGAAAGACTACGTATGGCTTATGTCTTCATAAATCACTATTTATATGCTTACCGACCTAATTCAGACCGCATGTCTGATTTGTGGGAGAAAGGTACCCTTATATGCCTCAGATAGTACCCTGGGTAAAAACCTCCCCATAGAGATACTCTCCTTGAAAAGTCCATCAAGAACCAGGAAAGAGAATGTGAAGGCACAAGGCCTTAGTAACCCTGCACGAGGAGAAACGATCCTCTTGAAAACCTGAGATGGCAACATAAGGATGAAGTCTCAAATCGACGAACGAGATCCCGTCGGGAGATCTATGGTCACTCACGACCGTCAGATCGCAGGAAGAAGATGGAGTGTTAAGTGCCTTATCCCTGATAAGTGTCGAATCGACGGACGAGATCCCGTCGGGAGATCTGTGGTCACTCATGACCGTCAGATCGGAAGAAGAAGCTGGAAGGTTAAGTACTTTGACCCTAAGTAGGTGTTGATCGACGAACGAGATTTCGTCAGGAAATCTGTAGTCACACTCGACCGTTAGATTGGTAGGAGAAGGTAGGGTGTTAAACGCCTTACCACTTGGTTTGTCTGTGTCTTCGTGGGTAGCGAAGAGATCGGGATCGTAGATCCCCAAGGTCCATGAGAACATCTGGACCGTTGATTTTTCTACGTCTAGGGAATCGTGGAAGAATGCACAGGTAGGAACCAATCTGAGCCGTCAGATCTCGACTGGAAAACCTGATAGCCGTTGGATCTGTCAGGAGTTACTCGAGGGTTAAAACCCCAGTGTTTAGGGGCGAAAGCCCCGGGATAGATCTGAACCATCCAAACGATGGAGGCCACGTGTTGTAAGATTACCCATTTCAGGGAATCGGGAATCACGAACTTGGAAGTCCTGGTGACGAGAGTTCGGGATTTTCCATGGTGAAAACCCCGGGATAGATCTGAACCGTCCGAACGACGGAGGCCACGTGTCGTAAGATTACCCATTTTGGGGAATCGGGAATCGCGAACTCGGAAGTCCTGGTGACGAGAGTTCGGTATTTTCCATGGTGAAAACCCCGGGATAGATCTGAACCGTTCGAACGACGGAGGCCACGTGTCGTAAGATTACCCATTTCGGGGAATCGGGAATCACGAGCTCGGAAGTCCTGGTGATGAGAGTTCAGGATTTTCCATGGTGAAAACCCCGGGATAGATCTGAACCGTCCGAATGACGGAGGCCACGTGTCGTAAGATTACCCATTTCGGGGAATCGGGAATCGCAAACTCGGAAGTCCTGGTGACGAGAGTTTGGGATTTTCCATGGCGAAAACCCCGGGATAGATCTGAACCGTCTGAACGACGGAGGCCACATTTCGTAAGATTACCCATTTTGGGAAATCGGGAATCGCGGAATCGAGAGTCCTGAAGATGAGAGATCGGGACTTTCCATGGGGGAAATCCTGGGACAGATCTGGACCGCCCGATTTATGGAGGTTACGTGTCGAAAGATTATCCACATCGGGAAACCGGAGATCGAGAATTCGGGAGCCCCGTGATCGAGAGTTCGGACTCTCGTGATGATAAATCCCAATGAAAGGACGAGATTCTTTCGGAGGATCTCAGGGTCTGTAATGACCGTCAGATGTGAGGAAGAGATGTCGACTTTAAGTCAGGGCATGAATGCGCATTAAGGTAAGTAACGAGAAGATGTGGATGGCCAGAGTCCACCCGCCTAGATCTACGGCTGAGGTTTCAATCCAGAGCCCCCTTGTTGTTCTTTCTTTAGCGGTGGGGGGGGGGGTCTGGAATCGAACGTGCAACTCTTGAATAGTTGAGATTAATTCACTTTGATCAACGGTGCTC
>ML780417.1:460222-478054 GCA_009831015.1 Picea engelmannii | reverse complement strand
GAAATGGAGGATGCCATGAGACAGGCATATCCAATTTTGTTTACTTCTGTACATACAATTCATGTTAAAAGATAAGAACATCGAGGACGATGTTCCTTTAAGGGGGAGGGAATTGTAACACCCTGTTTCCCCCAGTTTGTAAAAATAACTGGACTGGCCTGAACTGTGGAAAACTCATAAATGTGAATATGTGATGTGAATGGACCTTATGGAAAAGGTCAATGAATGTGAATAACATTATGAATTTATATTTCAGGACTGTTGAGAGGGGATGTGTAGAAAAAGAAACCACGATGGCGGTGTAAGGCACCTGGAAAGGTGGCGTTAACTTCCACCGAGAATTAATACCGTATTTGGACTTCACTGGCTTGAAGAACCAAAAGCGACTCACTGGCCCTGAATTAAATGTCTCGCAGGCTGGCAGGTTGATGGCTCCTTAGGAATTAATGAGGGATGGGGAGGTGAACCGCCCATCCGTAGAGCCATCATTACTGACCAGTGTGAGGGAAATCGCGCCACACACAACCTCGCAAGAGGATAAGGCATGGGGTAGATGCGATTGGGGGCAGATGCGAGGGGAGGAAGAGAACTCTGGCAATATGCAGAGTGAGTGATAACAGAGAGGAAGGAGAGTAACCTTCGCTTCTGGTCACTGGCAGACAGAGACGCAGTCTCACAGCATCGTGGTCTCAGCTCGGGGGTGGCTAGTGGTAAATCCGATGGGAGTCGCTGAGCCTACTGTTGGGTGGAAATGAGCACCCCTCTTAGCATTTTCTAACCCCTGGTGTTATTTCTGATAATTTCTTTGCCTCTGGCATCTTGAAATATATAGGTTTATTCTGATAATTATGCCCATAAGCTGTGAAACTGTGAATAATTTCATTGTAAGAATGTGTGTATGGTGTTTTGATCAATACTAGTAGATGCATGTTTATAATGGAAAGACTACGTATAACTTATGTCTTCATAAATCGTTATTTATATGCTTACCAACCTAATTCAAACCGCATGTCCGATTCGTGGGAGAAAGGTACCCTTATATGCCTCAAATAGTACCCTGGGTAAAAACCTCCCCATAGAGATACCCTCCTTGAAAAGTCCATCAAGAACCAGGAAAGAGAATGTGAAGGCGCAAGGCCTTAGTAACCCTGCACAAGGAGGAACGATCCTCTTGAAAACTCGAGATGGAAACATAAGGATGAAGTATCGAATCAATGGACGAGATCCTGTCGGGAGATCTGTGGTCACTCACGACCGTCAGATCGAAGGAAAAAGATGGAGTGTTAAGTGCCTTATCCCTGATAAGTGTCGAATCGACGGACGAGATCCCGTCGGGAGATCTGTGGTCACTCACGACCGTCAGATCGGAAGAAGAAGCTGGAAGGTTAAGTACCTTGACCCTAAGTAGGTGTTGATCGACGAATGAGATTCCGTCGAGAAATCTACAGTCACACCCGACCGTTAGATTGGTAGGAGAAGGTAGGGTGTTAAACACCTTACCACTTGGTTTGTCTGTGTCTTCGTGGGTAGCGAAGAGATCGGGATCGTAGATCCCCAAGGTCCATGAGAACGTCTGGACCATTGATTTTTCTATGTCCAGGGAGTTGTGGAAGAATGCACAGGTAGGAACCAATCTGAGCTGTCAGATCTCGGCTGGAAAACCCGACAGCCGTTGGATCTATCAGGAGTTACCTGAGGGTTAAAACCCCAAAGCCCCAGGATAGATCTGAACTGTCCGAATGATGAAGGCCACGTGTCGTAAGATTACCCATTTCGGGGAATCAGGAATCGCGAACTCGAAATTCCTATTGATGAGAGTTCGAGATTTTCCATGGTGAAAACCCCAGGATAGATCTCAACCATCCGAACGACGGAGGCCACGTGTCGTAGGATTACCCATTTCGAGGAATCGGGAATCGCGAACTCGGAATTCCTAGTGATGAGAGTTCGGGATTTTCCATGGTGAAAACCCCAGGGTAGATCTAAACCATCTGAATGATGGAGGCCATGTGTCATAAGATTACCCATTTTGGGGAATCGGGAATCGCAAACTTGGAAGTCCTGGTTACGAGAGTTTTGGATTTTCCATGGTGAAAACCCCGGGATAGATCTGAATCGTCTGAACGACGGAGGCCACGTGTCGTAATATTACCCATTTCGGGGAATTGGGAATCGCGAACTCAGAATTCCTGGTGATGAGAGTTCGAGATTTTCCATGGTGAAAACCTCAGGATAGATCTGAACCATCCGAACGACGGAGGCCACGTGTCATAAGATTACCCATTTCGGGAAATCAGGAATCGCAGAATCGGGAGTCCTGAAGACGAGAGATCGGGACTTTCCATGGGGGAAATCCCGGGACAGATCTGGACCGCCCGATTTACAGAGGCTACGTGTCAAAAGATTAGCCACATCGGGAAACCGGGGATCGAGAATTTGGGAGCCCCGTGATCGAGAGTTCGGACTCTCATGATGATAAATCCTGATGAAAGGATGATATTCTTTCGGAGGATCTCAGGGTCTGTAACAATCGTCGGATGTGAGGAAGAGATGTCGGCTTTAAGTCGGGGCGCGAATGCACATTAAGGTAAGTAAGGAGCAGATCTGGACGACTAGAGTCCACCCGCCCAGATCTACGGCTGAGGCTTCATTCCGGAGCCCCCTTGCTGTTTTTCCTTTAGCGGTGGGGGGGGTCCGGAATCGGACGTGAAACTCTTGAACGCTTGAGATTAATTCACCTTGATCAATGGTGCTCAAGTGAATTTCGAACCCCCGTTTCCATTCTGCCTTTAATGGGGGGGGTCCTGAATAGTGTGGCGTGTGAAGTGGGGCCGCCTCCTATCCTGTCGACTACCGTGTCACACTTCCCCCTCTGCCACCTGTATTCCACTTAACCATGTGATGGGGCCTGTCCTCATTGATTGTTCTCTAGCCCTATTGGGATTCGTCCCTATTGGTCAGACGCTAGCCCTGTCAGGTTTCGACGGTTGCAGAGTCGAACGATTCAACACCCCTGTAGCGCCGAGGCGCGAAATACAAAGAGGTACCGTGATTATTTGAACTATGACCATGACCCGCGACAACATGGGAACGGGGAGAGAGAAAGAGCTAGCTTGTGCTAGGCCTCCGTAGGTAATTCGGGGGCTCTGATTCAGCAGAAATCAACGAAAAATTTGATTGAGGTAGTGGGTATGTGACATCACCTTTTCTGCAAGCCAAGAGAATCCAAACACCATCGCAACTTCTCTAACAAAACTGGTTGTCTATAGAATTCTATTTTGTATGGACCTTTTCCAGAGCCACTCCCCCTTCATCAACCACTTGTCTTACAAAATGGTATTTGATAGAAATATGCTTCGTCTTACTGTGATAAGTTGGATTTCTTGACAAGGATTGCTTGTCAAATGAATAACACTTTGACTAACGCAAAATACTTTCATTTTGTCCTGCATCCTTCGAAACTCACCCAGGAAACCTTTTAACCAAATTTCCTCCTTACATGCATGTGAAGTAGCCATATATTCTTATTCAGTAGTAGTTAAAGAAACTACATTTTGAATCTTTGACATCCAACTAATAGGTCCTCCTGCAAAGTTAAATACATATCTTGAAGTGGATCTCCTTTTGTCCAAGTCACCTGCAAAATCTAAATCTACATAACTGGAAACTTAATCACTGGAACCTTCATAGGTGATAGAATAATTGCTTGTGCCTCTAAGATACTAAATCACCCATTTCATTGTCGCCCAATGCTCTTTACCTAGATTTTCGATGCATCTATTGACAACACCAAATGCATGTGAAATATCTAGTCTAGTACTCACCATCGCATACATCAAACTTCCCACTACATTAGCATATGGTATACGAGACATATAATCATTTTCTTCATCATTACTAGGATATAAGCCTGAAGGAAGTTTGAAATGGGAAGCCAAAGGGATATGTAGGGGTCTCACATAATTCATATTGAATCTCATAAGTATTTTCTCCACATACGTCTGTTGTGATAACCACAACTTACTATTTTTCCTGTCTATGTGTATCTTCATGCCTAGGATTTGTTTTGTTACTCCTAGATCCTTCATATCAAACTCAGCGGACAACTGAGCCTTTAACTTGTTGATTTTGACCATATTTTTTCTTTCCACAAGCATATAATCAACAGATAACACCAAAATAATGAACATGCCATTTCCCAACTTTTTAAGGTAAACAAAATGATCATATTCACTTGTAAAATTTAGGCTCACCATGAAGGAATCAAACTTCTTGTACCATTGCTTGGAAGATTGCCTTATACCATACAATGACTTATTGAGTTTGCAAACAAACCTCTTATTGTGATCCTGAACAATCCCTTATGGTTGTTCCATATATATATCATCATCTAAATCTCCATGTAGAAACATTGTTTTAACATCTTTCTTCTCTAACTCAAGATCAAGTAAAGAAACTAGTGCTAACAAAACATGAACTAAAACAAGCTTCACAACTGGCGAAAATATTTCATGAAGATCAATACCTTCCTTTTGAGAATACCCTTTTTCTACGAGTCTTGTGTTATACCTTTCAACTTTATCATCAACACCTTTTTTCAGTTTGTAGACCCACTTGCAACTAACAACCTTCCCGTCCTTTGAAAATTCTACCAGGTCCCATGTTTTATTCCTCTCTAAGGCATCCATTTCTTCTTTCATATCTTTCTTCCATTGAGCACTTTCAAATACCTTAATTGCTTCCTGATAACAACTAGGTTCTCCATCAATAGACCCAAAGCCAGAGATGAAACATAATCGTCATACCTTGTAGGAGGATTCCTGACCCGTGTAGATCTCCTTAGAGATGGTTGAGGCATATCCTCAGTTTCCTGGATATTTTCTACATTTTCATCTTCTTCTTCTAGAACTTCTTCATGCTCCTCCCTTTCTGAAGATAGCTGAGTTTCCATCTGAATTTTTTGTACTTGCGGTACCTGTTCTTGTCTCACTTCAACACCTACCAGTTTTGATTTTAAGAGTGAGGATTTATCAAATACTACATCTCTTCTAATGATGAGCTTGCGGATAGTAGGATCCCACAATCTGTACCCCTTAACTTCATCACCATAACCAACAAAGACATATTTATTCGATCTAGGATCTAACATAGAACGTTGATCTTTAGAAATAAGAGCATAAGCATCACAACAAAATATTCTCAAATTTGAATAATCACACGAATGACCTGTCCATACCTCTTCTGGAATATTATAGTTTATTGCAGTTGAAGGAGACCGATTTATCAAATAGCACATTGTAAGAACTGCTTCTACCCACAATTCCTGCTACAACTTGGCATTATTGAGAATGCTCCTTGCTCTTTCTAGAAGAGTCATATTCATGCATTCAACAACACTATTTTTCTAAGGCGTATAAATTGTGGTGTTATGTCTTTCGATCCCAACTTCCTTGAAATAGTTTTCAAATTCCACAGATGTGAAATCACCTCCATTATTTGTTCTTAAAACCTTGATTGACCTGTTAGTTCTTTTTTCAACCAAATCTCTCAATTGTTTAAAAGTATTAAATACACCAACTTTTCTTTTAAGTAAACAAACCCAGACCTTTCTAGAGTAATAATCTATAAATGTCACAAAATATGATGATCCTCCGAAAGAAACCATAGGGGATGGTCCCCAAACATCTGACTGGATGTAATCTAGGATACATTTGCTTATATGCCTTCTTGTTTTAAACTTCTTTATAATTTGTTTCCCAAAAATACAATACTTGCATAAATTCAAATTCATAAACTTTAAACTTGGAAGTGACTTACAATCAACCAGTACCTTAAGCCTTTTCTCTCTCATATGACCCAGACACTGATGCCATAAAGGAACAGATTCACTTCCATCTTCATATGCTACCACCGCTTGATTTACTTATGTCCTTCCTTCAAACTGATAAAGGTTCTCGATCCTCTTTGCCTTCGTGACTACTAACATTCCTTTGGACACCTTCAGTACTCCACCTTGATTTGTACACCTGTAACCAACATAATCTAAAAATCCCAAAGATATCAATTTCTTTCTAAGTTCGGGCACATGCCTTACATATGTTAATATTCTTACAGAACCATCATGCATTTTAATCTGGACGCTATTGTTGAGGAAAAGATATGAATGATATCACTCAAGAATTTTCAGATCTTACTTTCCTAAAGCAAGATAGACGGTAATATCACCCTATGTTTATAGTATCGTAATTCACAAAAATTGATTACAAGTTCTTAGGCTTACTTTTTCATAAACGAAAGCTTGCTGAAAAAATCATATTTTATGTAATTTTCTGAATATATGAGATGCTAAAATAAATAAAGAGACAGAAGTAAAAACACCAAGTCAATAATCAAAACATATGAGACATAAAGAAATCATTTATTCCATTCCAATTTATCAAAAGAATCGTTCTCTTTACAAAATTCCCTGAGGAAGTTTTGGACCAAAGTCAAACTTAGATGTCCTCGATGAAAACCATACAAAAAGACTTTTGACAGAAAGTAAAAAAATGAACTTTAAAAGCTGGATCAACTTTCCACATATTTCTTCCCACTCGAATATGCACCATATCCTTTGTCAGTCATGAAATTTAATTCACAAACAGGCAGGTCTACACATACTATCAAAGATAGATCAACACCTCTGAAAAGAAAGTGTCTGAATTATGTAATTCATCCCTGAATCTTTCTGTCTACAATAGGACCCTACTATCATAAAAGAGAATTAGGCTTTCAATGAACTAAAGAATGAATGAAAACTAAATTATCTCAACAAAAATCAAAGAGCGGACCTTAGTATGCTTCTCCTTCTATTCTCCTCTTGTTCCTCCTTTTCCTTTTTCCTTTAAGCAACTAGAATTAGTTGAAGTAGTTGAGCCACTTCTTTAGTTAAGTTAACTAAAATTCAACCAACTTTTTAGTTAAGGGGGAAAAGTAATAAAATCATAATAAGGGTTTTAAATACATAATAACTAGTAGGTGGGATCCCTTGTGACTCCCTTTAGTTTTTAAACAAACATAACCAACTAGTTAATCAATCAAAACATCCTCTTGTGACTCCCATCATCTTCTCATAATTTGACAATTTATATCAATGATAATTGAAAATATTTCCAAAAATATATTATCCATGTATCCAAAAAATAATGTGTTGTCCAAAATTTCATAAGTCAACTTTTCTCAACAATGAATAAATAAAAACACTTAAAAACCATATTTACCACTCTCGGAGACAATCTTTCCCTTGTTGTTGCTGTCACCCTTTGATCTCTCTGAATTTGCCTTAGGTTGTGTGGAGCCTTTAGGCCTAATCTCACTATCACATGAGAGAAATCATCTCTCAAATGCATGTCGGAGGATACGGATTTGGCAGAGTCTTTTGAGGGTGAGGAGGGGGCAACATCGACTTTTCCTTTGTCAAGGGAATGGTGGGCCTCGGTTTTTAACCTTTTTCTTGCATGGGATGACTAGACTAGTGAGTGGATAGGGGTAGCTTGGACAATTTGATTAATAGGTGGAGGAGCAAGTAGAGATAAGTTAGGCCAGCCAAGATGTTGGGAGATTTTCGGGTGGACAATCTATTTTCATTCGTTGTTTTCAAGGATTTCAGGTTGTAGTGAGACATGAGGAGGCACTGGGATACCAGGGGCATGTGGGGCTTGGAAGGGAGGCTTTTCTGGCCTAGATTGGACCACTCCTTGCCCAATCCAGTTAAAAAATCCAGCTTGGAATAGTTGGCACAACTCTTGCGAGTCTGCATCAAAGTGTATAGAGAACCTTGGGCTTCTAGGGTCATTGTTCCAATTTCCTCTTCCCCTGTTACCCCGACCATGGCTACCTCTGCTGAAAAATCTCATTCATGTATGCATTATTGATTAGAAAATAGTTTCTTCAACAACCATACATGACATCTTGTTGACGGGCGAAATTGACCGTCCATCAACTGGGAGAGTGGAACCGGTCCGGGGTTGTCTAAATAACCCAAGCCGTTTGGAATGGACCACCCTGACGAGTTTAACGGCTCCGTTGGCCGCTCTAAGGTCTTCTATGAAAACCAAAGAGAGAAATGATCTGAGCTAAGTAATCTAACTAAAGTAAATAAAACAAACTAAACTATAATTAAATACAAGAAACTAACTAAAATAAAGGAAACTAGAAACTAATAAAACAAAGAAAAGGAGCTAATATACTAAATACTAATTATTCTATACAATCCACTAATTACTATTATAATAACTCAAATCAACTATCTAATTATCAGCTGCAATATTTCTTATTCACAAATGTACACTATGAACAACCTACATATTTGATTAAAACCTGCAAAACTCATGTATATTCTGCCCTAAGACAGCCAAGAATCTCTTTTTGATTTTTATATTTTATGAAAAAGAAATAAACATTACTGAAATTAAACAATCTAATATATTTACTGAAATTAAACAATCTAATATATTCACTGAAATTAAACAATCTAATATAAATCTAATTAAGATTAAATCTAAATTAAACTACTTAATCAAAACAGTAAACAACAAACTAATTGACCTGGAAACGCTCCAAATCTGCCCTGTGCATGATAACTTCTAAGTTGGTCGGGGAGGAAACTCGCACCGTTTTATCCCTTAAGCTTTTCGTAAACGATCAGCTATGCTGCTCCTTGAAGTATTTTACAGGAAAAACAAGACATAAAAGAGAATCATAACAATCTTATGATGATAAATCTCTGCAATAAGGGAAACCTATTATGCAGAAAATTTATATGTAACAATTCAGTCTATGAAGAAGACAAAGCTAACATTCACAAAATGAATTAACAATTGTTATGTCTTTTATCTATTTGGAAGAAACAAGATATGGATCACAGTAATAAAATTATATCATTTGCATTCGATTTAGATAGCTAAAGTAATCATAAACCATAAACAAAGTGATATACAAAACTTGAAACAAAATGTTGATATATTGAGAAGCTAAAGCTATGAAAAAACATCAATTCTGCTCCAGTTTGTATCAGAATTACATATCCTTGTTCTCCCACAAATGAGTATGATCATTATTACAAAAATCATAAGTATATATAGGTTTCTCCACAGGGTAAAACATCCCTGTGGATAATTATCAAACAATTTTACATAATCAAGAAAAGATTCCAAAATCTCCTAAACTAAGTAACAAAAAATGCAAGTGAAATCCTTGAGATATCCTCCAAGTGCACATAAACTCAATTGCAATTCGAATTTACCTACAATAGAACACAAAGATCAAATTAGAAAGATATTTGAGTGTCAAAATACAAAAAAAATGATCCTACAGACTTAGCTACAGAATCATCTGATTTTGTAGCTAGTCTAAAATAGCATATAGAATCAGATAGCAATCAAATAAAATCTTAAAAGAAATCAAATCGAATTTAATTTTCTTTTCATCATCAAAACGAATTACTAATAATTCAAGTGAAATTATCTTTTAAATTAAACAATATCAAAATAAATGCAATCAAAACAGAGTACAGAATGCTCTGTTTTCAGTTACCATAAAACATGGTCAAACTTTGACAGGCCTGTTTGTATCAAACAAAATTAAGCAGTGAATCAAGTGATATGAGATACGATGTAATCATAATCAACTCAATCATAATCGAACAAAATCGTATACAATATATGATATGCCACAACCTAACTAAAATCGATATCATCGAACACAACATATATGTTACAGCTGTAGCAATATACATAGATTTCATGTCGTTTCAATCCATAGTAAAGATAGGCAGGCTGTAGATTATGCATAAGATTCATTCTGTTGTAATCAAATATGGAAAGGCTGTTACGATATACTCAAAACGAAACATGCGCAACAGTATTGACCAAAAATCACCATAGATTTCATTTGCTGGGTGTCACATAGTCAAGATTCAATAGTATTGATAACCATAAGCTGTACAGAAATCAAATAAAATCAGGTCTAAGTTAATTATAGACAAAATTCATCATCCTGGGCATGATCATTTTGTTTTGCAAATCCATTCGTAACTGAAAATACACTATTATTCCAATTCAAAATAGAACAGGGTCGATTGAGTCAACGGACCACAGCGAATTGACTGGCTGGGAGTTGTATGGAAGTTACGATTTGTTTCACTTCACGATTTGGGTAACTAAAAAAAACAAAAACCCTTTTTAAACATAATCCAAATCGTATACGAGCTGGTCAAAGTCATATAAAATTGCAACAGACAACTATCGTATATGTGCATCATAACCAATTCAGATCGCAGCATAGATCGTGTTTCAAAATGCAAAACAGATTGTCTATAATAGATGCAACAGAACATTCAATCACAACTAATTTAAAACTATTAAATCCATATTATGATTAATAGAATCAAAACCAAATCCAATAACAAAATTCGATTTACCAAAACAAGTTATATACAGCAATGCATGTTTATGTAACAAAGCAGGTAAATGATGTACACAGAGTTTATGGATGTGCCATATAAATGGGTGAAAGTTATACCAGCGAGGTTGCTGAGGTTATGTCAATTTTGAATTGACAATTGCCGTGGATGACTCGACATTCTTGAACAGAATTGAACCAGTTGTTCGTTGCTTCTTGTCAGTGGATTGGACCTTCACATCATGGCCGGTGAGTTTTGCCACTTGGTCTTCCAAAGAATGGATTCTGGATTGCAACATCGACACATCTAGGTAGTATCTCTCCAACCATAAACCACACTGCTCGCATGGTGAAACAACTGGTTGAGCAGAAGAGGGTTTCGATGAGTCTCCGAGGGTTCCATGAGGTAGTTCAATGCCAGGAAAATCAGGATCATTCTGCAGATAAGGTGGTAAATTCTTGACAAAGTCATAAGGAGGTTTGTCACACAAGCCTTCTGAGTAAGGATACTCGTTTGCGAGAAAAAGTTCAATCTCTGAATCAGAATCTTCACTGACCACGATAGGCTCAGAATTGGTAGGGGTTCTAGGTTTATTTCTCGCCATGCGAAAAATTAATCGAGCGTTTTTCTTACCTTTAGAATTAGCACCAGTTTTAGCTTTAGGCTCTTTAGCTGTGGGTTTAACAATTTCGACCTGTTTGGTCACAAACATGGGCAAGTTCGTAGGTGGGTTGGGTAGAGGTTTGGGTAGCAAAACACTGTAAGGCACAGGGGGGATAGGCTTGCTTACGCTCACCATAGGTTTATCAACTTGTGGTGGTCTTGAGTCTTCAAAGCCATTACGACTGAGAAAATCACCCCAACAGTCATGACGTAACCCGAACTCATAAACTATAATCATTTTAACCAACCCCAAATGGAAGAGACTGGTATTGGCTTGGCTGCGTTTATACCTTTTAGCGATCTTAAACAAACTTCTATGCAGATAGTGAGGCATATTGAGGTCGTAGCCTATAAAAACCATCAATAGACGAAGGTGAAACAAGAAAACGAACCCGTACCTACCCTCGCAAGTAATGAATTTCTTGATTATCATTAGCAGGTCATGCCAGCGTGGTTTTAACATTTTTGCAGGCAAACCTTTTTCACAGGAGTTCACCATTCGAGATTGGAAAAGCAATGTCCACGGGACATCTTCCACCTTGCAAATTTTCGACCACTTCTGTCCAGTAACAGGCAGACTGGTTGCCGAGCTAAGAAATTGCTCATTAATCTCTAACTGCACATCCCCAATTTTGGCTCAGCAGCCATCGAATGATAACGCAAATTGCCGAGCCACGCTAGGGTTATAACCATCGAATTTTCTTATAAACGGGAGCCATCCACATTTCTCCAGGTCGCTATGAGCGCTATCAAACACGAGCAGTTCTTGGAAACCGTTAGGCTCGGTCCTTACGACAGGAGCCATGGCCTCTGTGCATAGTAGGGTTTGAATCGAACAAAACAATACACAGGGACGAAAATGGTTACGACTAACAGCTGCACAGCTCAAAGAAGAAAGGATTAATTGTATGCGTGCGAAGGTGGTGGGATTACCACCGCCATGCAGGATAATAATGATGCAGTACAGTGTTGTTCCATCCACATAATGTTGTTTAAACCATATGAATCGGCCAAATTGCAATTTAGGCGGTGGACAATGTATCAACTCACCATACCATATATTATATTGATACGCCATTGCATAACTTCAAACCATTAAAGAAAAACCCAATGTTAACCAACGCACCAATGTATTAACCATGAAATCAAAACAAACGTTTAACCAATGTTTATCCAATCGTGCCATTGTATAAATTCAGACTATCAAACCAAAAGTTTACCAGATCGTGATTTCATAACTTCAAATCTTTGCCTTTCAACTTGAAATCGAAACTCATATATTGATAATGTGCTCATAGCATAATATATAATCAATGTTTTATAAAACATTATGACAAATGGTTTTATAAAATCGATAAGTCAAGAGCTCAAAATGATAAGGATCATATCACATAAAACCAACATCAATCATGACCCTTATAGAATCAAATGTAACCAATAAATTAGCATGCTCAATGGCTTATTAATCAAGTAAATCCAAATGCGCAATCAAAGTAAGAGTTAGCCAAGGGACATAGTTTGAAAGAACCTGTGCAATCATGTGATAAGCCAATGGTAAAGTGCCCTTCAGAAAATTAATAAAAGGCTACAACAGTCCAAACAACGATGGATGGGTTTTCACACTGTCAGTTGTGAAAACTGAATCGAAACCAAATTGCAATTGTCGCAAAAAAAATGAAACAAATGTCTAGTTGCAAAATGCGACGATGACTTGTCATTTAGAAGACAATAGGTGTAGGCAGCTTTTTAGGGCAATTAAAAAAAATTGAATTGGTTGCCAACAATGGCGACACACTGGGAGAAGCAGTTATCTCTGTCAAAAGGAATGAATTCAGATCAAGACAGCAAAGAAAAATTCGTCTTAAAAAAACAACCAAAAAATCGTACTAACATCATCATCAACTATCTTTTCCAGCGATGTTTCAAAAGATGCAAACCAAATGCAGTCTTTAAAATTAGCAAGTCATGATTTTTATGATAAAATATTCAATACTGTTGGCATGGCCACTGCTGCCAGCAGGCGTCCATAGCCTTGACAGGGTTGCCATTTAACCCACTCGGACGTCTTTATCCTGTCAAGAAGTTCTAGATTAGAATAAAGGACTTTTTTCAAAGAGGTTTCTTATAATTTTACAGATTTTCATTTACCCGACATTGCTTCGCTGCCAGCAAGCCTGTTCAATACCCCGACGAAGTTGTCTTGGCACCATGCTTGCATTTACCCGCTGCCAGCGGACCTGTTCAATATCCCGGCGGGTTTTCAAACACTTCCCATAGCTCTTATTAATATTTTTATTTTGTTTTTCTTTTATAGATAGCTGAGCGGGGTGACGCTGAAAAATCTTGATATTTTCTCATATTTTTTAGACCTCATCGGAATTTTTTAAATACTGTCCTTTATTCAGCTCCATAAATGTTTTATTTCTAAAACAACTTACTTTGACAGGGAGACATCCTTTTGAGTCATTCCTTTACGGAAAAGGGACAGTGTAAAAAGATAAAGATGATCATGACAAACTTCACTCAGAGATTGAAATTAGTAAACTTCTTTCAAACAACATTTTCCAATATCATTTTCAGAAATATATATCACTGATGTTTGTACAATCTTTCAGAAGTTATTTCAGCGAAGAAATTTCCTCATAGTCTTGTCTGAATGGCTCAGTGCATAGGCATGCATATGTTTCAAAACACACAAAAACACACCAAACTGATCAATCAAATCAAAATCAAAACGAAAACAAAGGAAAAAAATAAAAACAAAAGGAAATATTTACATAATATACAAGGATAAAAATCAGGCAAAGTATTTTTTCAGGGCCTAGCCATTCACCGGATAGGTGTCAAGTTGTCCTTCAAGATTCTGCAAACGAAAGGAACTAGGACCCAACTTTTCAGCAATCAGAAATGGCCCAAGCCACAAATTTTGAAATTTAGTGTGTTCACCCTTCCCTTCGTGTGGTTTGTCCCACTTTAAGACGAGATCGCCTACTTCAAAATTTCTATTAGAAGCAGAATTAGAATCGAGCCAACTTTTAATCAGTTGTTGATGTTGATCTAGTTTACGCTTGGCTTGGGTTCTTACTTCTTCTAACTTCATCAAAGCGTTAATACGACTTTCTAAAGGGGAACATTCTTCTTCATGGACCTTTTGTGACAATTGGAGCGAAGGAAGAAGAACATGAGGAGGTAAAATGGCTTCTCTGCCATAAACGAGGAAAAAGGGGGAATTACCTATAGCGGCTTTGGGTGTTACTCTATCATCCCACAGTGCATTAAGCAGAGCGTTGTGCCAGTTCTTGTGATTTTCAACCACGATTCTCTTGACAATCTTGATCAAGTTCTTGTTTGTTGATTCTGCTAAGCCATTACCCTGGGGGTAGTAACTAGCAGAATACTTAAGCTTTATTCCTTTCTCTAAGGCGAACTCACTCATCTCAAGAGAGGAAAAGTATGAAGCGTTATCAAAGACTAGGCAATCAGGGATACCAAAACAGGTGATGATATTCGAGTTTAGAAACGCGATGACCTGACTTGTGTTAACAGTTCTTAGCGCAACGGCTTCAGACCATCGAGTAAAGTAATCAGTGGCTGTCACAATATACTTGTGCTGTTTTGAGGATGGAGGGTTAATAGGACCAATGATATCAAGGCCCCATTGCTGGAAAGGAGAATCGACTGTGATGGGTTGCAAGGGGAAGGCTGGTTTTTGCAATCGCCCTGACGCTTTCTGACAAATGATACACTTTCAGCACAAGGTGTGGGCGTCTCTAAAAAGCGTTGGCTAGTAATAACCGATTCTTAAGACTTTATGAGCAGTGGTATCACCATCGAAGTGACCACCAGCTTCTCCTGCATGCAACTCAAGCAAGACTCTTTCTGCTTCGTCTTTTTCAAGACAACGCATCAATACACCATCAAAATTATGATGAAACAGTATACCGTTAACTAGACGAAAGGAGGCAAAATTTAGTCTCAAAGCTCTTCTCTTGGCAGGGTCAAGGTGACGAGGTGTTGATCCATGTTGAAGACAAAATCTAATATCGTCATACCAAGGACTTACGAGGTTTTGTGTGCAACAAATCAAGCTCTGATCGCGTTGTTCTAGGTCTGACGTATCACTGACTTCTTGTTGTTCAGTTTCTGAATCAACTACCAATTTACACAACCCTTGGCCTCTCACAATCTGAGCTGGAGTGATTTCTAATTCATACTCCTGTAAGGAGGTGACCCAGTTGGCTCTTTTCTCTCCTAACTCTTTTTGCACTAACAAGTTCCTAACGGCAGGGTAGGGGAC
Organism: Picea engelmannii; assembly: GCA_009831015.1. NCBI lineage: Eukaryota > Viridiplantae > Streptophyta > Pinopsida > Pinales > Pinaceae > Picea > Picea engelmannii. Next base: position 462,653 of record ML780417.1, on the reverse strand, counting down.
AATGACCTTGGTCGTTGACTTTAAAAGATAAGACCGGAAATACTTAACTGCCTTGAAGACAACGTAGGCTTGCCGATCGACCACTGGGTAATTAAGTTCAGCACCTTTGAAAGCATAGCTCATAAAGGCGATGGGTACTTCGTTGTTCTCGGAATTCTTCTGAGTTAGGACTGCGACATAGGAACGATCGGAGGCAAAAGTATAGAGTGTAAAGTCTTGAGAGAAATCAGGGCTCATGAGAGACGGAGCATCAATTATGGCCTTCTTTATATCATTAAAATATTGGTTTTCAGTGGGTCCCCAGTGATATTGGGTGTCCTTCTTAATCAAGTTTTGGAGAGGCCTGACCATTTTGGAGAAACTAGGGACAAATCTTCTCACGAAATTAATCTGGCCTAGGAAGGACTGCATGGATTTTTTGGAGGTAGGTGGGGGAAGTTTAGCGATGACTTGGGTCCTCTCGGGGTCAATAATCATTCCATCACTAGACACAATGAATCCTAGTAATTTACCTTGTTCTACTGCAAAGATGGATTTCTTTGGATTCAAGGAGATGTCGTATTTACGACATCGTAGCAGAACGGCTCGTAAGTGAGCTAGATGATCGTCTTTGTTTTTGGAATAAACGGTCACATCATCTAAGTAGACTACTACAGAGTGATTGATCAAGCCTCGGAAAGCAATGTCCATTGCTCTCTGAAAGGTAGCACCAGCATTAATCAATCCGAAAGGCATTTTGTGATAAGCATAAGTGCCCCACGGGGTACGGAAGGTAGTTTTTAATTGGTCTGACGGAGACATCAAGACTTGGTTGTATCCAGAGAAACCATCTAGTAAAGATAGCCTCTCGGAACCAGATACTTGTTAAAGTATCTGTTCCATGGGAGGTACAGGATAATTATCTTTATCAGACGCTTTGTTTAGGTTCCGGAAATCGACACAAAGTCGAATTTATCCATTTTTCTTCCGCACTGGGACGAGGTTGGATACCCATTGCGTGTGTCTAACAGGAAAAATTATTTTGGCACTTAGGAGTTTATTCAATTCTTTTTGTACGGTCGGTTCTAGCTTAGGATGCATTTTCCTCAGTTTCTGTTGGAAAGGAAAGGTTTGGGGCTTCATTGGGATGACATGCTGTATAATATTAGGATCAAACGTTTTAAGATCTTCGTAAGTCCAAGCAAAGAAATCCTTAAATTCTTTAAATAATTTAACAAAAGCAGCTTTTTCTTGTCTAGAACATCCCAAGCCTAAGTTGATACACTGAGGATTTTCACTAGTCCCTAAATTGACTTTTTCATAAGACACTGAAGAGCTATTGGTTTTGCAATTGACCGTCTTTTTAAATTTATCTTCAAAATCATAAAACTTTTCTAGTCTAACAACAGATTTGGGTAAGGAATTTACCATGTTTGATAGAGCTTCAGGAGATTTTGGATTAGGTATTATCGTAAAGTCATGCAAATTGTCGTCGTGTGTTTGTTCATCTATCATAGCGCCTTGGAAGGTTTCTTCCATGTGCAGAAAGTTAATGATCTGCTGATCATCGTCAAATACTCTCCAGTTTGTGATATTGTCAGGAACAGATGGTCGAAACAATAGCTCCACGAAAAATGCGTTTGGGGATAAGCCTTCTGCAGGAAGAAGTTTAGAGGCAACATTAGCAAGTAGATCTGCTTCAGTATTATTTGATCTAGGAATGGAATTTATATTAAAAGCAGAAAATTTGTTCATTAAACTCCATACCTCAGACTGATAACATTTGAGATGCGGGGTAAGACAATGTATAGAATTTCTCACCTGTCTAACCACTATCTCAGAGTTGTCGAATACAACTAGATTTTGAATGCGCATGTCTAAGGCTTTTCTGAGACCTTGTAATAAAGCCTCATATTCTGCAATATTGTTAGTACATTCAAATTCTAATCTACAAGCCAATAATGTTTTATTACCTGCTCGATCGATAATGATGCAGCCTGCACCAGCTCCTTCTTTCGACTTGGAACTGTCGAAATATAAAGACCAAATTTGATTTTCATCGGGCTCACAGGATTGTTGGATAGAAGTTGTTGGTTGCGTACATGCTAAGATCTCGGACTGCTATTCTAGATTGTTGATAGGTGAAATTTCAGCCATGAAATTTCCGAAGTAGGTGTCCATCCCTTGGACTTTAGGTGAATCGGCCGGAGGTGTGTACGGTTCATTGGGGTCATTCAAATCTGTTACCGTGAACTTGAGGTAACTCTCACGATTCACCCTGATCTTGTTAGGATTGCCATTTTCTGGAAGCCATAAGTGAGACCAGTCTGTTGCGAAGTAACCATGTAGCTGCTCTGACCAGTCCCTGCTCAAAAACATACCATACACTTCTGGAATATCCACCACAATTATATCAATAACCTGATGAACCTTTGGGTTAGACGATAATATA
>ML780417.1:430674-449253 GCA_009831015.1 Picea engelmannii | reverse complement strand
TGTTGCTGATGGAAGTATTGAGAAATATAAAGCAAGATTTGTCGCTCATGGCTTTTCCCAGAAGGAAGGAATCGACTATGAAGAGACATTCGCTCCTGTGGCCAGATACACTTCGATCAGAACCATTATAGCTCTTGCTACCAAGATGAAATGGAAGCTACACCAGATGGATGTGAAGACAACTTTTCTGAATGGTATCATTGAAGAGGAAGTGTATATAGAGCAACCCCAAGGATTTGATGTTGAAGACAGGAAGTCTCATGTCTACCGATTGAAGAAAGCCTTATACGGATTGAAGCAAGCTCCCAGAACTTGGTATGGCCGTATAGACAGTTTCTTGACGAGCTTGGGCTTTACCAAGAGTAAAGAAGATTCAAATCCTTGCTTCAAGATCATGGAAAATGAACCAGTAATACTATTATTGTATGTGGATGACTTATTCTTAACTGGAGAAGAAAATCTCATCACTAAATGTAAATAGAGACTTGTCGTTGAATTTGAAATGAAAGACCTTGGCCTAATGCATTACTTCTTAGGTCTTGAGGTATGGCAGAGTCTGAAAAGAATATTCCTTAAACCAAGGGAAGTACACAGTCGAAATCTTGAAGAGATTCGACATGCTAGAATGTAAGTCCATGAATACACCCATGGAAGCAAAGCTAAAGCTGCTGGTCGATACTTCGTCAGATTTGATAGATGCCACTCTGTACAGACAGATTATTGGATCGCTGATGTACCTGATGAACACTAGACCAGACATCTATTTTGCAATGAACACCTTGAGTCAGTTTCTGGTGGAGCCCAGACGTGTTCATTTAGTGGCTGCAAAACATGTGATGAGGTACCTTAAAGGTACAATGGATTATGGTCTCAGCTATGATGGAGATCATGAATTCACACTGAGTGGATATACTGATGCAGATTGGGCAGGAAGTGTTGCTGACAGAAAAAGCACTTTCGGATGTTGTTTCAGTTTGGGATCAGCTATGATATCGTGGCAGAGTAGGAAGCAATCCAGTATTGCTCTCAGCACAGCGGAAGCAGAGTACATTGTCGCATGTTCTGCTAGATGTGAAGCTATATGGCTTCGAAAGTTGCTGACAGGCCTATTTGATTTGGAAATGAGGGCAACTGCGATTCTATGTGACAATCAAATATGTATTAAAATGACAAAGAATCCTATGTTCCACGACAGGTTGAAGCACATAGAGATCCGCTATCATTTCATTCACGACATGGTACAGAGAGGAGCCTTGAAGCTCCAGTACATTAGCACAGATGAACAGGTTGCTGATGTGATGACTAAGCCTCTATCTCATGTAAATTTTGAACACTTTCGAGATAAGCTTGGTATTGTCCGAAAGAACCTTCCCTGAAAGGGGGAGTAGATGTATTCCTTGCTTCTGAACTCGTTGTTATACGTAAAGCAAGATGAGTTATGCTTCTGACCTAGTTGTTAGACGTAAAGCATAACGCCGTTGGTTCCTTGCTTCTGACCTAGTTGTTAGACGTAAAGCATGACGCTGTGTGATCCTTGCTTCTGAACTCGTTGTTAGACGTAAAGAAAGATGAGTTATGCTTCTAACCCAGTTGTTAGACGTAAAGCATAACGCCGATGATTCCTCGCTTCTGACCTCGTTGTTAGACGTAAAGCGAGATGTTGATGTGTTCCTTGCTTCTGACCTAGTTGTTAGACGTAAATAAAGATGAGTCATGCTTCTGACCTAGTTGTTAGACGTAAAGCATGACGCTGTGATTCCTCACTTCTGACCTAGTTGTTAGACGTAAAGCGAGATGATGATATTACTTGCTTCTGACCTAGTTGTTAGACGTAAAGAAAGATGTGACTAACACTGAGGTACCAGCTTAACCGCTGTGACATTGAGCTAGTGTAGTACTATGATGTGCCAGCCTAGTGCTGTGATGAGGTATCATTTTAGTGATACATATTTGATGCAGATGATGATAGCATTCTTTTGAGAATGATGATGTTGTTGACGAAGAAAACTTTCGATGACTCATAAATGTGCTAGACAATTGTTCAAGATGATATTGACGATACTGTCCTCCAGATTCCACCGATGATGCAGACCTCTCTCGCCTGATGCTGATGAAGAATACCTTTCTTGTTAAGGGGGAGTGTTGAAATAATGTAACTACGAAGAGCATCATTACTATTATTATTGTTATTGGATTAAAACCCATTGAGGATTAATCATGTTGGTAATTGTATAAGAACAAAATCCCCTTTTGTGGATTGGTCATCGGACAATTACAAAGCCCAGAATAAGAAGTCGGCCCCAACAGTTATAATGGAAGGGCCATAATTAATTAAAGGTGGGTTTACCCACCCAGTGTGAGAGGTCGGCCCTGCCAGATGGTGACTCTTCACACATGCCAGATTGATATAAATAAGAGGCTAGCACCTCACTTCTAAGATACACTTCACTTGCTCATTCTCTTATGAGGCAAGATGCAATTACAAGTTGGAGAGAGGAGAATAAGGGTGGCGCATCTCTTGAGGAGGACTTTTCTGTATTGGTTTGAGTTATCTCTTGAACATTGTATAAACTATTTATGATAAGGAAGTTTTGCTGGGTTTTCTTCCCCTAGAGGGTTTCCCAGGATAAATGTTGTGTCTCTTAGTGATCTTGCTCTTATTATGCTCTTATCTAATGAAATGAAAAGAACTATAATAATGGCATAAACATTAACAACAACAATTCAATGCATAACGAAAAGGAGACAACTCTCTGACTGTACATTATCACTAGCCCCATCAACCGACTAATAAAACGAGCTAGGTTTTCGACACAACTGTCATAAAAAAGGAGATGACCCCTTGGTTGTATACCAATTCTCATCCCCAATTACAAATTTCCAACAACTCGATCAAACAAAGATGAGATAATACTCAAATCAATTGTCATAACCACTCAACTAATCTATGACAGTCAACAAGACACCCGACAAGAGTGTGAATGGTTGGAGTTCTCAAAATCGAGCTCTGTAATAATGAACACAAGAGGTAATCAATAGTTTTCTTGGTCATCAAAGCACAGAGAGACTGTAGGTCGAACATATCAACAATAGGAAGTGACCCTTCGAAACAAGCACGATGGAACCACAGGATTTTATAAACCTTTGTTTTTGTAATAGTGTGACAATTCAACACCGGGTAGGGTAGGAAACGATGCAGAGGAGCTATGATTTCTCACTGGACAACAAGAAATATAAAGACACACAAAGACATAACCCTCATGCATTTTTCAAGGGCCGAACCAATTTATAACAATGCCAGTGGAAATGTAGACCCGAGGTATCACCAATCAACCATAAAACATACATCTTGGCATAATGGCCATCCCATAACCAACTCATCGATGTCAATACCACAAAAATAATCCCACGACCAGGTGAATAACCCATGACCATGGCTCTGGAAGATACACAGTGACCAAAAGGTGGTTCAAAAACATATACAACAACCCCATATCAATCTGAATACAACCAGAATAGTCACCATAACTATGAGGGAGGAGCTAGCAAGGCTAAACGGAGCAAAAAAACTCTAACAAAATACTCATAAATTCTTAAAACAACAAAGAGCTATCACAATTTTCTCCACACAGAACAACCAACGAAATCATAACTTCAACAAACCAACTCTTTCATTTGCAAAATGAATAACCAAACAGTCATTCCAGAGAGAAGACCCATGCGTTTACACAGTTGTCAATCTCAGGAAAACACAAACCAACACATTACTGAGACATCGTTCATTTCATACACAGAGAGAAATTCATGGATGGGCGAAAAGAACCATACCTGTAACCAATGTATTTTAACAAGGGCGAATTGGTTGAGCAGTTCCTTCCAGGATTGAATCTTAGAGCTTAATCGCCAACAAAACCAAATGAAACAATAACCATGCTAGGGTGATGACCCGATGGGAGAAGTATGGAGTGACATGCATTTACTGCACGTCGCTTCCATCTTCCTCACATTCAATTTCGTAGTACATGACAATCAACCAAAAAAACATACCATTAACCATGCCATTAATTCCATACATTGTAACTTGCAACGTATTTCTTTCCAATTCCACCACCCAATATCCATATTAACCATTGCCAAAAGCATACCATAGAATATATCAAAATGTGCCCAATATAACTCACAGACATTTCGCATAGCCACAAACCATTGCTAGTTAGGATTAATACTAACTTCTTTTCATTTCATTTGCACACAACCTCTTATCATAGCATAGTATAGTCCCTTTCTTTTGGAATTTGTTTTCGTTATAAGTCTCCTTCCATTGCTTTTGTTTCATGTTGTTACTAACATATGCCTTGTGCAGGCGTAGCCAGGTAATGATCAAGGTGATTCATCAAATGTAACAACTATAGTATATTAGAATCATAACATAGAATCCGAGCTTATAAAAAGGGAACATCGCATGAAATGCATTATCCACCTGCCATTATGTCAAAAACAAAAACCAAGACTGCATCAACAACCATATAATACCTTGTAAGCAGTATCAAAACACCAACATGAAAAGTGTGATATGACTATCTCCGAGCCTCCAATCTATAAGGGGGTCCCACATACTAGTATTATATCTTATTAGTGTAGTTTAAATAATAGGCTTTAGCAATACTTTGCGGGAGAAATTCCTCATTGCGATTTTTATCATCAAAAAAATGACGAATGCACAGGGAAATTTGTTTCCAACAGATTAAGAACTCATAATATATGGTTTCGCAAACCAAAAGAATAGTAGACCAAGAATATATAACCAGAATGATCATGCAATAGGGGGAAGTGAGTGGATTTAATGGAAAAATGACCGGTAATTTGGGAATAACTCATGAAAAATGTTAAGTATGAGGTGGTTTATCCCTTTATGCATAATCATTCAACCAAAATTTATTCTTGAATTCAAGGAGAAAAAAATTATGTACTTTCTCTTTTAACTCTCAATGGATGAAGAAATGGAAAGCAGAAGTAGGAGGTAACCAATTTCTTCATAAGACAACAGTGAAAGAAGATAACATATTCAATCATGCTTTCAGGGGGGGACATTGTAACAGTTGTGTAAGCTTGATTGTTATTGACTAACAATACCTTGTAGGAGTGTCATTATGGTAGAACTAATCCAACATCTTATTCTTGACCAAATTTAAAATAAAAAGATGAAAAACAATAAAAGTCATGACAGAAATGGAACTGCAAAATTTAAAACAGTAGAAATAAAATGATAGAAATGAAAAAAGTTGGAGGAAAACTATTAAATAAAAGCAGAAATGAAAAACAGTAGTGAAAATGAAATAGAACTAGACTACTAATATACAGAAAAACCAAACAACGTTACAACTTTTTAATTTGGTTCCACGTAGTGTTTTAAGTGAGAATCGTTAGTGCTGTAGGAAAACAATCGCTCTTGTAAATATTTTAGAATGTAATAGCTTGTACCCAGGACAAAAGTGATCTTGAAAGGACCCAACCATAAGTTTTGAAACTTTGAGTGTCTTCCCCTATCAACGTGAGCTGAATCCCACAGCAATACCTTTTCATTGACTTTAAATTTGATAGTTTTGACACTTTTGTTGAAATACTTCTTAACATTCTGTTGTCTCCTTTTTATATTATCCAAGGAAAACATACTTTACTCCTCTAAAGCTAGGAGTGCATTTATCCTTTGTGAAACATCATGATAATTTAATTCTTTGATCTATAGCATTAACCTTAAGGAAGAAAGTTCCATATCAGTAGGAAGGATGGCTTCTTGACCATAAAAAAGATGGAAAGGAGTGAAGCTAGTGCTTACCTTGGTGGTAGTTAGACCTGCCCAAAGGGCGTAAGTGAGGAGAGTGTGACATTGACGAGGCTTATCTTCGATGAGCCTTTTGACGATTCTAACCATATTTTTGTTGGTAGACTCGGCCTGCCCATTCCCTTGGGAATAATAAGATGAGGAGGTGAAATGTTTAACCCCCAACTTAGCTCAAAATTGTGTCAGCTTAGCAGAAATAAAAGTGGGACCATTGCCTATAATAATTTCCAATGGAAGACCAAATCTGGAAAAGATGTTATTTTCCAGGAAAGAAATCACCTGTTCATATTTCGAGTGCTTAAGTGAGACAACTTCAGCCCATTTTGTAAAACAAATTGTGGTTGTCAAAATAAAGACTTGTCCTACTGAATATGGAGGATTAATGGGACCAATAAAATCTAATTCCCACTTTGAAAAAGGAAAGTCCGGGAGGACAGGTTGCAACGGCATGGATAAAAGACGTTCTTTCCCAACAAATTTTTGGCACTTGTCACAAGATCTTGAGAAAACATAAGAGTCATGAAAGATTGAAGGCCAGTAGTATCCTTTTATAATAATATTCAAAGCAATGGTTTTAGCAGAAAAATGACCTCCTACATGAACAACAAAATTTGAAGAACCACGAGTTTCTTGTAACAGTTTATGTGCGTCTTCATTTTTTACACAGCGAAGAAACACACCATCAGTAGATATTCTAAACAAGAAGTCTCCTATAATGATGTATCTTCCGGATTCAAGACAAAGTATTCTCCTTTGATGAGTGTCTATGTTGTCTAGACATCTTTGTTTTTGTAAGTAGTAAACTAAATTCTTATAACAAAGATGTTCAGACACAAGAAGGCTCTAATTATCAATGAAGAATAGTGTTGATAGGGAATTATCCTGTTCATCCATTTATTCACTATTTTCAGCATGATGAGCTAAGTGAAGGGCTAAGTCACATCCCTTGATAGTGGTAGAAGTCATGATATTTAAATCATGATCCTAGATATTGGAAAGCCAATGTGAAAGCTTCCCTAAAAGATAAGTATGTTAGAGAATAAAATTGATATTAGGCAAAGGGACTTTTACCAACGTATGTTTACCTAAGATGAAGTGGCGAAAGTTTTCAACAGCTTTAACAAGAGCGAAAGCATGTTTCTCAATAAAAGAATATTTAAATTCATCATCAGACAAACTTTGACCCATGTAAGCCACTGGTTTTTCATTACCTTGGTCATCACTTTGCATGAGGATAGAAGAATTTACTTCCTCAGTGGCATTAGTATATATCATGAATTACTTCTCAAAATCCGACTTTGCCAAAACCGGTGTGGAGCAGATTTCTTTCTTGATCCCTACAAAAGCATTTTTGAGATCATCTATCCAAGAAAAAGAACGATCTTGCTTAATCATATTATGAATTGGTTTGACCATCATAGAAAAATCGGGAACAAACCTACAAACAAAGTTAATAACACCCATAAAAGCTTGAATCTCCTTCTTGGAAGTGGGAGCAGGAAGATTAAGGATAGCAATGATCCTTTCAGGATCAATGCTTATTCTTGAATAAGAGACAATGTGTCCAAGGAGATTTCCCTTGGTAACGCCGAAAATGGACTTAGAAGGATTTAGAGAGATGCCAAATTTCCTACATCGCATGAGAACTCTTTTCAAATGACCAAAATGATCTGATCGGTCTTTAGAATACACAGTTAAGTCATCAAGGTAGATCTAAATGATCTTACCGATCAAATCATCGAAAGTTATTTTCATGTATCTTTGAAAAGTGGCACCCGCATTAGATAATACAAAAAGCATATGTTCATAAGAAAAGGTACCCCAACGAGTAATAAAGGTGGTTTTATATTTATCTGACCTTTTTACCTTGATTTGATTGTAACCGAAAAAAATATCAAGTCAGGACATCATCCATGACCCTACAAATTGTTGTAAAATCATTTCCATAATAGGAAGAGGAAAGTGATATTTTACACTTGCCCGATTTAATGCGCAAAATTCAACGCATAATCTGATCTGACCAGTTGTTTTCCGAACGGGAACTAAATTGGAAACCCATTCATAATACTTGACCGGAAAGATAATTCCATCTTTCAAGAGCTTTTCCAACTCTTTTCAAATAGTTTCCTGCAGTGTAGGGTTAATTGGTATTTGTTTTTATCTAAGTAGTTTTATGCCTTCCTTGATGGGAATGGCATGTTGTATAAGAGAGGTATAAAAACCACGAAGATCCTCATAAGACCAAGTAAAAACATCTTGAAATTCTCCAAGCAGCTTGGAAAACTTCATCTTCTCTTCATAGAACATTGGGCACCTATTTTGACATTTTTTGGAGACTCGGGTGTCCCAATGTTCAAGGAGATGGTTTCACCCACCTTCCTTTTTGAATCTTCTTCTTTATGTTTCTCCTTACTGCCTACATCACTCGATTAAAATGAACTCTCTAAAGGATTCAAGCCTTTAGGAATCTTGTTATCTTCCATGGATATAATTTTCTTGGGATTATAATGATCCAGGTGGATATCGATGGCCACCCACCTTTTCCAAATGGCTCAAAACGGATTTTTGGCAATTTTGGCAATTTACTATTTTTAGCAATTTTTTCGGGTCCTGAACTTTCGGGGCCATTTTGAGGCCCTAAACAATGTTTTTTTGGGTATGTTGCTCTCGCAAGATAGCATCTACGATGCTATTTTTTCTTGAGTGTTGTAGGCCTCGGATAGATCTTTCCAATGAGCTATCATGCACCCTAAACGGAGATTGTATGCAAAAGTTGCGACCCCGAGAAGTTGATGTACTAACTTACCCAAACGGGGCCCACATGAATTTTGGCGCTTCATCTCCTAGGGTTAGGTTTTTGGATGTCTAGGACTTTTGGCATTCCCATTTATTGTAAAAATGCCTTCAGAGCCTCATTGTAACCATCTTCTTACGAATGCGAGTAGCTGTCACATCTCTTCTTAGAGATAAGTTTCCACCATTCCAGCGAGTCTTTCACTCTGTATTTTTACAGTCTCTATACATTTCTTTGATTAATAGAAATCGTGTATTACTGTATATCTGTGTTTATGGTTGCATCTCTGATACATTTATGTTATATTATTGAATATCTGCAATATCTTTGTGCATTTCTTTATTATATCTCCACTCTCATTTTGTGCCGAAAATAATTCGGATCAGTGGTATTAGAGTAGGCTGCTCTTAATCATTTTTCAGTGCATGTCCCCGACGAGGTCCGAGTATAAAAAGTTGGGTCTCGATCTTGTCTCTCTTGAGGACAATCGCTCTCGCACACCCAAGAAACCCTCAATGGAAGAAGAAAAGAAAAACGATGGAGCAAACGATCCTATCAGTCTGTTGCTTGAGCAAGCTCTCACACGATAGAGGGACGAAATGATGGAGAATTTTTCCCACATCCTTCAACGTCTACCGATAGCATCAGGTGCATATTCAACAAGCAGCCACTTTGGAGGCACCTCGCCTTTCAAGGTACAGGTTAATTTTGATATTCCCGTATTTGAAGGTCAAATAGATGCAGATGCCCTAGATAAATGGTTAAATCTGCTAGAAGGTTATTTCTCTGTTCATAATTTTTTCGACAAGGAAAGATCAACTTCGCACTCCTTAAGGCTCTCCCTCATGTCAAACATTGGTGGGAAACTTACTGGGAGCAAAGTTCCACAGAGGAGTCTGGAATATATGGGGTCGATCCCACTTGGGATTTTTTTGTGGATGCGGTAAAAGAATAGTATTACCTTGTTGACAACTATGAGGACCAGTACATGAGATGGACCACACTACGGAAAGAGAGGGGCCAAACAGTTCCGGATTTCATCAATACCTTCCATACCTTGTGCACCAAGCTGGGTATCAAAGACTCCGAGCGACATTTGGTTCTGAAATACCATTGGGCTCTACACAGATACATCCAGACTGAAATGGATTTTCTGGACATATCATCACTCGGTGTTGCTTATCGATATGTTGTTAAAATTGAGCATAAATTTAAGCACCAGAACAAACGGGAATTCAGGTCCACAAATATGCAACAACCAAAGTATGACAAAGATGGCCCTAACAAACAATCTCCTGAAAACCAATCCAATACACAGGAAAAGAAGGGTCACGGGAAGACAAAGAAGGACACCGGAAAATGGTGTGATTTCCACAAAATCCCTTGGCACAACACCGATGAATGTCCCTAAAAACAATCATTGGTGGCTGAGATCAAAGACAAGGAGTCGAACCCTGATTCAGAATCTGATTCTGAAAATAATGGTAAAGGACAGATCATTAACGCAGACCCCACTGCTATTGTCACAACCACAACAATTCAACCAGAAGAACCAACGGATCCTGAAGAGGGGGAGTGCATTTTTCATTCACAGATGTGGGTGAAGGGGACTCCGCTGAATTTTATTGTTGATAGCGGAAGCCAAAAGAACCTCATCTCAGCAGAGGTCGTCAAACAGTTGGGATTGTCGACAGCACCACACCCGCAACCATACAACATCGGGTGGCTTCGGCAAGGACGAGATCTCCATGTCAACCAACAGTGTCGATTGTCATACGGCATCCAACCCTTCAAGGATGAGGTTAAGAGGAGAGGAAACATGCCACGGTGTGGTTGTAGTGTCTTCTTCAAATTGAAAAAACCCATAGTAAAACGAGTAGGAGGTGCTAGGTTAAGAGGAGATGAAACATGCCACGGTGTGGTTGTAGTGTCTTCTTCAAATTGAAAAAACCCATACTTTTTAATGACTTTCGTGGGGTTTGTGGTAGATTGGATAGGGATATTGTGGATATATAAGCTACCAATCATTGACGAAGCTGAAGACTGAGAGGAGGAAGCACTTCCAGTGCCTCCAGATCCACCACTAAATGCCATCTTGTGTATGATAGGTAAGGGAGAGAAAGACGGACTGGATGAATTAGACAAGTTTCTCCTTAGAGCACTTTGCTGGGTTGATAACACAATGTTCCTTCTTCCTATTTCATCAATAAGGTTAATTTTAGGTTATAAGACTCTTCTTCTCCTAGACACACGAGGGTCCAAGGACATGAAAATAAGGTCAAAGTTGAAGGACAAATAATGTTATTGTTTATTTCTAGGCTATCTACGCCTAGATTCCCAATGTTCTTTGGCACTAATGTCTCGTTCAATTGCTACCCATGAATGATTAAGCTCATCCTGAGTATTAGCAGTGTCTAAAATGGTGTTAAACAAATTCAAAGCAATGTTGGTCTGATCTTGAAGATTGGGCTCAATATTGGGATACCTTGCAACAAGTACATTGATTAAGTGATAAAACAGTCAAAGAATCAGTATCCGAAAAATAGATGTATTCGATGATAATCAAGCATAACAATCAACCAGAGAGATATTGAAGATCTCCCCAGTATGGTCGCTAAATAAATGTTGAGGAAAAGATATGAATGATCTCACTCAAGAATTTTCAGATCTTACTTGGCTAAATTAAGATAGACAGGAATATCACCCTATGTTTATAGCCATCAAAAATTGTATCCTAATTCACAAGTATTGATTACAAGTGCTTAGGCTGATTTTTTCATAAACGAAATCTTGTTGAAAAATTCATTTTTTTTATGTAATTTTCTGAATATATTAGATGCTGAAATAAATATAGAGACAAAAGTAAAAACACCAAGTCAATAATCAAAACAGATGAGACATAAAGCAATTGCTTATTCCATTCCAATTTATCAAATGAATCGTTCTCTTTACAAAATTCCCTTAGGAAGTTTTGGACCAATGTCAAACTTAGATGTCCCCGATGAAAACCATACAAAAGGACTTTTGACAGAAACTAAAAAACTAAACTTTAAAATATGGATCAACTTGCCACAGATTGATGCCCACTCGACTCTACACAATAGCCTTTGTTAGTCATGAAATTTAATTCATAAATAGACAAGTCTACACAAACTATCAAAGATAGATCAACACCTATGAAAAGAAAGTGTCTGAATGATTTAATTCAGCCTTGAATCTTTCTCTCTACAATAAGACCCTGTTATCATAATAGAGAATTAGGTTTTCAATGAATGAAAACTGAATTATCTCAACAAAACTCAAAGAGCAGACCTTAGTATGCTTCTCCTTCTATTCTCCACTTGTTCCTCCTTTTCCTTTTTCCTTTAAGCAATTAGAATTTTTTGAAGTAGTTGAACCACTTCTTTAGTTAAGTTAACTAAAATTCAACCAAATTTTTAGTTAAGGGGGAAAAGTAATAAAATCATAATAAGGGTTTTAAATAAATAATAACTAGTAGGTGGGACCCCTTGTGACTCCCTTTAGTTTTTAAACAAACATAACCAACTAGTTAGTCAATCAAAACATCCTCCTTGTGACTCCCATCATCTTCTCATAATTTGACAATTTATATCAATGATAATTGAAAATATTTCCAAAAATATATTATCCATATATCCAAAAAATAGTGTGTTGTCCAAAATTTCAGAAGTCAACTGCTCTCAACAATGAATAAATAAAAACACTTAAAAACCATGTTTACCACTCTGGGAGGCAATATTTCCCTTGTTTTTGTTGTCACTCTTTGATCTCTCTGCATTTTCCTTAGGTTGTGTGGAGCCTTAAGGCCTAATCTCACTGATCATATGAGAGAAATCATCTCACAAATGAATGCGGGAGGATACTGATTTGGCAGAGTCATTTGAGGGTGAGGAGGGGGAAACAACAACTTTTCCTTTGTCAAGCACATGGTGGGCCTCAGTTTTTAACCTTTTTCTTGCATGGGATGACTGCACTAGTGAGTGGAGAGGGGAAACTTGGAAAATTTGATTAACATGTGGAGGAGTAGGTAGAGACAAGTTAGTCCAGCCACGATTTTGGGAGACTATCGGGTGGACAATATCTTGCCATCCATTGTTTTCACGGATTTCAGGTTGTAGTGAGATATGAGGAGGAACTGGGATACTAGGGGGCTTGGAAGGGTGTCCTTTCTGGCCTAGGTTGGACCACTCCTTTCCCAATCCAATTAAAAAATTTAGCTTGGAATAGCTGGCCCAACTCTTGCGAGTCTGCATCAAAGTGTATAAAGAACCTTGGCCTTCTAGGGCCCCTGTTCCAAATTCCTCTTCCTCTGTTACCCCGTCCATGGCTACCTCTACTGAAAAAGATCATTCCTGTATGCATTATTGATTAGAAAATAGTTTCTTCAACAACCATACATGACATCTCTTTCAAATATGAAACAAAGTTTGTCTTGGCAACACATTAGACTCATGTAATCCAATCCATACAATTGTTTAATACTTGTCAATGAGCAGGGGGTGAAAAAGGGTTTTGGGACATGTGAGGGATTGTATTGAGAGAAAAGTGTTATAATGAGGAGGAATATATAATTATTACTGCTCACAAAAAATCAAACAATAAACTGTCGTAAATCAAAAGAATATATCACTGTAATTCATCCCTGTGCGATCCTTTAACTGTCATAATACAAAATTTATCTTAACTATAATTAAATTTTAGGAATAGGGAGTGGATAGTGAATATGGGAAGGTGAGGGGACTTATAATGTGTGAAAAGTGAAATAATGGTAGGGAAAAGAACGAATATTGTTTGTAAAACCAATTAAGTAATACATAAAACAACTATGTATTCAATGAAAGAATATCGGTACCAATTAACAATTTTTGTGTGTCAAAAAACTGTTCATTGTCCCACAATCCATTTTTCAAACTTTTTCAATTAACATAGCCTATATTCATACTTAGAATCACTATGCCTTTCACTTATTTTCTTTTTATTTAAATGAAATCAAAAGGAACACAGTCACATTGCTTCATCTCTGTCCAACATATATTTTTATAAAATATCAACCACTGCCCATAATTTGTAATTGCCCAAATCAAACATAGACACAGGGATTTTCCTAAATGAGCAGACTTTTTAAAACTTGCCCGATTTTATTATTTTGATAATATTAACCAATAAAACTTGCAATGAAACCATAATACAAAACCCGATCTTCATTACTGATGGTGCAACCAAATAAAACAATGCACAATTTCTCCATAATCCATACATAGTAAACAACAAAATCACAGTCATTACTTCCCCTATCTTGCAATGATCTCGATTGGGTAAAATAACACATACATCATCCACCAACTAATAATTGATACGACACTGTATGAATACAACAATTCAATGCATAATGAAAAGGAGGCAACTCTCTGACTGTAAATTATCACTGGCCCCATCAACTAATTAATAAAACTAGTTAGGTTTTCGACACAACTGTCATACAAAAGAAGACAACCCCTTGGTTGTATACCATTTCTCATCCCCAATTACAACTTTCCAACAACTCGATCAAACAGAGACAAGATAATACTTAAAGCAACTGTCATAAACACTCAACTAATCTATGAAAGTCAACAAGACACCCGACAAGAGTGCGAATGCTTGTAGTTCTCAAAATCGGGTTCTGTAATAATGAACACAAGAGGTAATAAAGAGTACGCTATGTCATCAAAGCACAAAGAGACTGGTGGTTCAACATATCAACAATAGGAAGTGACCCTTCGAAACAAGCACAGTGGAACCAAATGCTTTTATAACTCACCGTGATCCAAGTGGATATTGGTGGCCACCCACCTATTCCACTTGGACCCCCACCATTGTTTCTTTCGGTTTTTCAATTTCCTTAATTGTAGCACAATTTACTATTTTTGGCAAATTTTCATGTCCTGAACTTCCAGAGCCATTTTGAGGTCGTAAACGATGTTTTTTGGGCATCAAATGTCCGACGAATATGAGTTTGTTCAGGACTTGATATTCGATGTCAGCGTTTGTAGTCCTCAGATAGATATTTCTAACAATGTATCACGTGCGTCAAATGGAGATAGTAAGCCAAAGTTATGACCCCAGGAAATTGATGTACCAATTTACCCTGACGAGGCCCATATTATGGCGTTTCACCTCCTAGGGTTTGGGTTTTGGATGTTTAGGGTTTCCATTGTTTCTCAATAATATATAGGCCTTTGATCCTCATTGTAACAAAGATTTCAAAGGCCTATAGCCTCCACATCTCTTCTCAGATATAAGATACCAACGCCCTAGCTAGTTTATTTCCATTCTATCTGTAAACAAATTTCAGTTCTTTGATATTAATGAAATGAAGTGTTATTTCCATTGCATCATTGTATTCATGGTTATTTGTGTATTCTGTTGTGTTCTTGCATAAATTCGGAATAGTGGTATGTGAGCAGTCTTCTCTTTCTCGATCCTTCATTGCATGTCCCCAATGAGGTCGAGGTATAAGGAGTTAGGGATCGATCTGGTTGAACCTTTGCAAGATCAGCCTCGCAAACTCCGATGACCGCCCATGGGGGACGAAAAGAAGGACGAGGGAGTAGGAGATCCTATCAAAATATTTCTCAAGGAGGACCTTGAAAAACAAAGGAACGTGATGATGGATAACTTTGCCCAGATCCTTCAACGATTGCCCACTGGCGGCACATTTGCATCCAGTAGCCACTATGAAGGCACAACCCCTTTTAAGGTACAAGTAGACTTTGACATTCCCATATTTGATGGCCAAATAGATGCAGACGTAGTAGATATATGGTTGAATCTATTAGAAGGATATTTCTCAGTTCATGACTTTTCTGACCGAGAGAAGATTATTTTTTCACTGCTCAAAGCCACCCCCCATGTCAAGGACTAGTGGGAAACCTACTGTGAGAAAAAGGACAAGGGGGAACCCTCTCTGTTCTCGGTCGTACCCACTTGGAATTCTTTCCAAGACACCATCAAGGAAAAATATTATCTCATGGGGAGCTATGAGGACAAGTACATACAATGGACTACGTTGTGACACCAAAGGGATTAGGATGTGCATGAGCTGACGAATCTGTTCCATACCCTACGTACAAAGTTGGGTATCAAAGATTCAGAGAAACATTTGGTGCTTAAGTACTGTAGTTGTCTGCACAGATACATTCATAAGGAAATGGAGTTCCTTGACATCTCCTCTCTTGGTACGACATGCCAGTATGTTGCCAAGATTGAACATCAATTCAAACAGAAGAAATGAGACTTTGGATCTGTGAATCAAAGGCAAGAGAAAGGTGCCCCCAAACCGCAGAAAAAAGGAAAAATCCAAGGCATGGTGGCTCAATAAAAACTGCCAAAGATGCAAGAAAATAACAACATCATGAAGCCGAAGAGGGACATGGGAAAGTGGTGTGAGTTCCATAAGAGATCCAGTCACAACACAAATGAGTGTCGGGCCAAACAGTCATTGGTGGCTGAGATGAGGGATTCTGAATCAGATGCATGCTCCGACATTGAATCAGAACCCTAGAAGGGGAATGATAGAGAGAAGAAGATTATCAACGTAGAGCCCAATTCCATATTTTCCACCACGAATATCCAAAAGGAAGAACCAAAATATCCAGAGGAGAAGGAGCATCTCTTCCACTCCCAGATGTGGGTAAAGGGTTCCCCACTACAGTTCATTATCGATAGTGGGAGCCAAAAGAACCTCATTTTAGAAGAGTTCATGAAGCAGTTGGGATTTCTGACCATAGCACACCCACAACCGTACACCATCGGGTGGCTTCACCAAGGACGCGATCTCCACATCAGCCAGTAGTGTCACCTTCCCTACAACATCAATCCCTTCACCGATGAGGTCTTATGTGACATTGCTCCTCCTTATGTTTGTGATGTATTATTAGGCCAACCATACTTGTGTAAGTGACATGTTGTGTATGAGTCTCGGTCTCGCGCTGTTATTGTTACCTTGAGAAATAAGTTGTAGAGGATACCATAGGTACCACCGCTTGCCTCTATCTCTTTGGTTACTGCAAAACAATGCAGTAAGATCATTTCCAAAACCAGGAAATTTGTTTTCCTGTTGATCCACCCTCAGGGAAACAAGAATATTGTGGCCACAACCTCTAGACAAGGATCCTCTGCATGACAACAACAAATGGACAAGGTCATGGAGGAGTATCGGGACATATTCACCTCACCCGCAGGGGTGCCTCTGCACTATCAAGTCAAGAACCCCATCGATATGACCCCAGGTGCATCGCTTCCCAATGGACCGATCTATTGGCACTTTGTTATGGAGAACAATGAAATCAAGAGGCAGATCTAGGAGCTGCTACAGAAAGGTCACATCTGGCCAATTTCATCGCCTCGTGGGAGCCTGATCGTGTTGGTGAAGAAGAAGGATGGGACTTGGAGAGTTTGTATTGACTATTGGACGCTGAACAAGATCACTGTCTAGAATAGGTACCCGATCCCACGGATTGATGACCTTTTGTACCAACTCAAAGGGGAAAAATATTTCAAAAAGATCGACTTGAATTCTAGTTATCACCAGGTACCAATCGAACCGTCTTATGTGTGGAAGACTGCCTTCAAAGAAAAGGAGGGCCTTTCAAATGGTTGGTCATGCCTTTCGGGTTGACGAATGCTCCTGCAACCTTCATGAGGTTGATGGACGACATCTTGCAACCATTCACAAAATCATTTATAGTAGTGTACTTGGATGACATCCTAATCTTCAGCCAGACTTGGTAAGAGCACTTCCACCACATCCGACAGGTCCTCCAAAGACTGTGGAAACACAAGTTGTGTGCCAATTCCGAGAAGTGCACTTTTTGCATGACCCAGGTTAAGTATATGGGATACATTATTGATGAGTGTGGGGTGCATCTGGATCCAACCAAGATCCAATTAATCTGGGATTGGCCAGCCCCGACCACTCTAACAGAGCTTCATGACTTTCTGGGTCTTGATAATTTCTACCACAGGTTCATGTTAGGATTCTCTCATATCACTTGGCCCTTGATTCAAGTCACCAAGGGAGGAGCGAAAAAAAAAATATTTTGGTCGGAATCTCAATAGAAGGAGTTCGTAGAATTGAAACATCACCTATGTTGTGCCCCAGTGCTCAGATTACCATACTTGTAACAACCATTTGAGATTGAGACAAATTCCTTTGAATATGTTATTGGGGTAGTTCTTACTCAACAGAGGCATCCAGTGGCATATCACAGTGCGACACTGTTTGACACAGTCTAAAAGTATCCCACTTATGAAAAAGAAATGTATTCCATTGTGAAGGCTTACCGACAATGGAAGCATTACATTTTGGGGAAGGAAACGATCATCCACACAAACCACCAACCCCTTCATTTCATACAAACACAAGGGAAGTTGCATAACGATCCACATCATAATTGGTCCAAATATCTGCAACAGTTTCATTTGAACATCAAGTACAAGAAGGGAAACACTAATAATGTTCTAGACTGCCTTAGTCGACCACTAATCATGGCGATAACCACCGTTCTCAACTCTTGTGAGCATGAGACTTCTGATTGGCCACTTCTCTACAAGAGCAATCCAGAATTAGGCCACACATACAAGAATCTCTTTGTTAAGAACCAAACATCAATATAGCATATAAAAACCTCAAGAAAAGTACTCAACGCCTTGGAAAAAGAGATAATTTCAGATAATAAGCCTCTTCGAGGGGGCAACCTCCTTTTACCCCACTTAAATGTTCAAGTACAAGATGATTCAAAATGAAAATGTCTCCTTGGTATATATAGGAGACTAGGAGGTATACTTACAAATAATGGCTTAAAGCCGACATAATTAAAATAACATTACTAATCTAAATTACAACTAATGGCCTAAAGCCGACATAAATAAAATAGCATTA
>ML780417.1:409485-425707 GCA_009831015.1 Picea engelmannii | reverse complement strand
AGGAGACTAGGAGGTATAATTACAAATAATGGCTTAAAGATGACATAATTAAAATAACATTACTAATATAAATTACAACTAATGGCCTAAAGCCGACATAAATAAAATAACATTAGTAATCTAATATGCCCCAATTAAGGGGTAATGAGCCAATATTAGGGCTTAACACTCTTGGAGGGTAACTGAGTTCCAAATTTTCACCTCCAGGATGCCCTACTATGTCACCTAGGACACCTTTGTGTTCCTTCAATCAAGCATGCCAAGATGATTTGGGAAGAAAAATACAGTCGAGTCACTGGGCATTTCGGGGTCCAGAAAATAGTGGAAGTACTGCAAAAGTATTTCTATTGGCCAAACCTTCGACAAGATGTTAGGAAGTACATCAGATCCTGCACTGCCTACACCATTGCCAAATCGAACATCAAGAAGAAAATCCTCTATACTTCGTTGCCTACCCCTATTCAACCTTGGGAATCCATCTCCATAGATTACATCTCAATCCTTCCTTCTAATAATCATGGCAATGACTGTGTTTTTGTGGTCGTCGATAAATTCTCGAAGATGGCCATTATGGCAGCCTGCAAGAAGAATATCACAGCAGAAGCCATTGCTAAAATCTTCTTTGAACGAGTATGGGTACACTTTGGGATCCCACAGTCTATCATCTTAGATTGGGATAGCAGGTTCCTCAATACATTTTGGTCCAGCCTCTGTTCAATGTTGGAAACCAAGCTCACCAAGTCCACAACTTTCCATCGCCAAACTGATGGCCAGACAGAGGTCGTCAACAAGATGATCGTACACATTTTGTGCATGTACAACTCAAAGCATCCACGCACATGGGATGAGAGCCTCCCCTATGTAAAACATAGCTATAACCGGGCCCTCCACACCTCAACCAAACACAACCCCTTTCAGGTGGGCTTGGGATTTCAGCCACTATGTCCCATTAACGTAGCCATTCCCTTTGCAACTACTCAAGATGATTAAGCTCATGTCCATTCTGAAGCTTCCAAGGCGAACAAATTCATTGAGTGCATTCAAAAAATTTGCCAACATGTTCATGAAATATTGGACAGAGCCAATGCTAAGTACAAGCAACGACATGATCAACATCGGGTGCAACAAAACTTCCAGGTGGGGGACAAAATGTGGCTACATTTGTAGAAGGAACGCCTCACTGGACCCCACCGCAAGCTTCGCCACTCCGATATGGTTCATACACCATCACCAAGGCTGTAGGGGACAATTCCTTCAAGCTCAGTATTCCACCATTCCTTGGTTTGCACCCATTGTTCAATGCGGACCCCCTTCGGCCCTACTTTCCACCTCTACTGGACACATTCGACATGGCAGAAAAACTCACACCAACAGAGTTAAATCCAGACTACATGGAACAAGCCACAACTGATCAGATTATGGACACACAAATCAATAACAACCTCCAACGGATCCCGCTATATCGATTTGTCAAAGCAAGCCAACTCCTTCACCAAGGAAAGTGGCTCACCAGGGACCAAGTTCAACAAAAGTTTCCTCATCTCATGGAGGAACTCAATGAAATGGGCACCATTGCTTCCTAAGGGGGGAGGAATGATCCAAGTGGATATTGGTGGCCAACTTCCTATTCCACTTGGACCCCCACCATTGTTTCTTTTAGTTTTTCATTTTCCTTAATTGTAGCACAATTTACTATTTTTGGTAGTTTTTTGGGTCCTGAATTTCCGGAGCCATTTTAAGGCCCTAAACGACGCTTTTTGGGAATCAAACGTCTGAAGAATAGGAGTCTATTATGGACTTGACATTCGATGTCATAAGTTGTAGTCCTCGAATATATATTTCTAATGATCTATCATGTGCATCAAACAAAGATAGTATGCCAAAGTTACGACCCCGGGAAATTGATGTACCAATTTACCCCGATGGGGCCCATATTATGGTGTTTCATCTCCTAGGGTTAGGTTTTTGGATGTTTAAGGTTTCCATTCTTTCTCAATAATATATAGTCCTTCGATCCTCATTTTAGCAGAGAGTTCATAGGCCTGTATCCACCACATCTCTTCTCAGAGATAAGATACCAGCGCCCTAGCTAGTTTATTTCCATTATGTCTGTAAACAAATTTTAGTTCTTTGATATTAATGAAATGAAGTGTTATTTCCATTGCATCTTTGTAGTCATGGTTATTTTTTTATTCTATTTCCTTCCTGCATAAAATCGGATCACTCTATTTGTGTAATAGTGTGACAGTTCAACACCGAGTAGGGTAGGCAATGATGCAGAGGAGGAACGATTGCTCACTGGACAACAAGAAATATCAAGACACACAGAGGCATAACCCTTGCACCTTTTTCAAGATCTGAACCAATTTATAACAATTCCAGTGGAAATGCAGACCTGAGGTATCACCAATCAACCATAAAACATACATCTTGGCATAATTTCCATCCCATAACCAACTCGTCGATGCCAATACCAGAAAAATAAGCCCACAACTAGGTGAATAACCCATGACCATGGCTCTGGAAGATACGCAGTGACCAAAAGGTGGTTCAAAAACATATACAACAACCCCATAGAAATATGAATACAAATGGACATAGACACCATAACTATGAGGGAGCATCCAACAAGGCTAAACAGAGCAAAAACCCTCCAACAAAATACCCATAACTTCTTAAAACAACAGATAACTATCACAGTTTTCTCCACACAGAACAACCAACGAAATCATAACTTCAACAAGCCAAATATTTCATTTGCAAAACGAATAACCATACAGTCATGCTAGAGAGAAGATCCATGTGTTTACATAGTTTCCAATCTCAGGAAAACACAAACCAACACATTACTGAGACAATGTTCATTTCATACACAGAGATAAATTCATGGATGGGTGAAAAGAACCATACCTGTAACCAATGGCTTTAACAAGGGTGAGTTGGTCGAGCAATTCCTTCTAGGCTTGAATCTCAGAGCTTAACCACCATCAAAACCAAATGAAACAATAACCATGCTACGGTGACGAGCTGCTGGGAGAAGTATGGAGTGATGTGCATTTACTTCACGTCGCTTCCATCTCCCTCACATTCAATTTTGTAGTACATGACAACCAGCCAAAAAATCATACCAATAACCATGCCATTAATTCCATACATTGAAACTTGCAACCTATTTCTTGCCAATTCTTCCACCCAATATCCATATTAACCATTGCCAAAACCATACCATGGAATATATCAAAATGTGCCCAATATAACTCACATACAATTCGCATAGACACTAACCATTGTTAGTTAGGATTAATACTAATTTATTTCCATTTCATTTGCACACAACCTCTTATCATAGCATAGTATAGTTCCTTTCTTTTGGAAATTATATTTTTTATAAGTCTCCTTCCATTGCTTTTGTTTCATGTTGTTACCAACATATGCCTTGTGTAGGTGTAGCCAGGTAATGATCATGGTTGTTCACCATATGTAACAACTATAGTATATGCCACTCATAACATAGAATTAGAGCTTATCAAAAGGGAACATCGCATGAAATGAATTATCCACCTGCCATTATGTCAAAAACAAAAACCAAGACTGTATCAACAACCATATAAGACATTGTAAGCAGTATCAAAACAACAATATGAAAAGTGTGATATGACTATCTCCAAGCCTCTAGTCTACAAGGGGAACCCACCTACTAGTATTATATCTTATTAGCATAGTTTAAATAATAGGCTTTAGCAATACTTTGCGAGCGAAATTCCTCATTGCGATTTTTATCGTATACAACTACCAATTCCAACAATTTTACAAGAAAAATCATTTCCCATAAAAACAAAACCATCATCAATAGATTGGTAAGTTGAGAACCAATTTCTATGAAGACACATGTTGCTAGACGCACCAGAATAGAAAAACCAATGTTGATGTTGATGTGAAAAATCACAAGTATAAAATACCTCATCAATCATACCTGAACTGGAACCTGAACTTGTTTCAGCTAAATTAACTTCCTTTTCTTATTTTGTGGAGTCCTCTTTGGATGCATTCTACCTTTTCCAGCAATCCTTCTTGAGATGCCTAGATTTTCCACAGAACCAACATTTTTTCTTACTCTTCTTACCTTTTGACTTAGACCTTGATGTACCTCTCTAATTTTTCCATCTTTTTGTAGATCTACCTTGATCCATATGGATGTCGGTGGCCTCCCACCTATTCCAACTGGTTCATTTTGGCATTTTTCCAGTTTGGCAGTTTTTTTCCTAGTTTTCAAGTCCCTGACTTGAGGGTGCGTTTTTCAGGCCCTAAACAATGTTTCTATAGATCGGCACAGTCGAAAATGCTTTTTATTTGATTAGACCCAAATGTGTAGTCTTCGGATATACCTTTCCAATGGGCTATCGTGTGCTTAAAACAGATATCGTATGCAAACGTTACGACCCCGGGAAGTTGACCGACTAACTTACCCAAACAGGGCCCACATGAATTTTGGCGCTTCATCTCCTAGGGTTAGGATTTTGGATTTCTAGGGTTTTTGACATTCCTGTTTATTGTAAAAATGCCTTCAGAGCCTCATTGTAATGATCTTCTTGCAAATGAGTGCAGTCATCCCATCTCTTCTTAGAGATAAGCTGCCACCATTCCAGCAAGCTTGTTTAACGTTGCATTTTATAGTTTCATCTTATTTCCTTATTGAATAGAAAATCGGTTTTACTATATCTCTGTTATTTTGTGTTAAGCATCTTTTAATAATCTATATTCATTTCATTCTTTCATAAAATAGGGATCAGTGGTATGAGAGCGGTCTTCTCCTTGTCATCTTAATGAATGTCCCCAACGAGGTCGGGGTACAAAGAATTGGGTCTCGAGCTTGTTTCTCTTGAGGACAAAAGCTCTCGCACGCCCAAATGACCTCTCATGGTAGGAGAAAATAAAGATGATGGGACAGGAGATCCTTTCAAAATGTTTCTTGGGGAATCCCTCATGCAACAGAGGAACGAGATGATGGATAGTTTCTCCCAAATCCTTCGACGACTACCAACAAGCAACGCATCTTCCTCGAGCGGAGGCGCCGCCCCCTTCAAGTACAAATCAACTTTGATATTCCTATATTTGAAGTTTAGATAGACACGGATGTTGTAGACAAGTGGTTGAATCTACTAGAAGGGTATTTTTCTGTCCATAACTTTTCAAATAGAGAAAAAATTACTTTTGTGCTCCTCAAAGCCATTCCCCATGTCAAAGATTGGTGGGAAACTTACTGTGAGCAAAAGGAAGTAGAGGAACCCTCACTATTTACAGTCATGGCCACCTAGGAATCCTTCAGGGATTCTATTAAAGAACAATACTACCCTGTCAGAAGCTATGACGACTTGTATACGAAATGGACCACACTGCAGCAAGAAAGAGACCAAGCAGTGCCAGATTTCACAAATATCTTCCATACCCTGCGCACCAAGTTGGGTATCAAATATTCAGAGCGACATCTGGTGCTCAATTACCGTGGTGCTCTGCATAGATACATCTAGACCGAAATGGAATTTATGGACATCTCATCCTTGGGTGCGGCCTATCGATATGTCGTCAAAATCAAGCAGAAGCTCAAACAAAAGATGCGACAATTTGGGCCTGGGAACCCCTCGTAGAAAAATCCAAGAAAGGGCAGCCCCAACCTACAGAACAAAGGACAGAGAAAATATGGAGAGTATAAGGAAAACTACTCCAAGATTCAAGCAAAGGACACCGGAAAGACAAAGAAGGATACCGAGAAGTGGTGCAACTTCCATAAGAGCCCTTGGCATAGCACTGTTGATTGTTGCTCAAAGAAGTCGCTGGTGGATGAAGTGAAAGCCTATGAATCAGATGCAGGTTCTGACTCTGATTCCGAATCAGAAAGGGGAAGACGGATCATTGACGCAGAGCCGAGTGCCACTGTTGCTACCACCAAGCTCCATCCTAATGAACCAGACGAGCCAGAAGAAGGCGAGCACCTTTTCCATTCATAGATGTGGGTAAAAGGCACCCCGTTTAACTTCATCGTTGATAGCGGTAGCCACAAGAACCTCATCTCAGCAGAGGTCTTCAAGCGGTTGTACCTACCGACAACACCGCACCCGCAACCCTGCAACATTGGATGGCTCCGCCAACAAAGCGATCTCCGTGTCATCCAACAGTGTTGACTATCATACGACATCAAGCCCTTCAAAGATGAGGTATTGTGTGATGTTGCTCCTCTCAAAGTTTGTAATGTTCTTTTGGGCCAACCTTATTTATGGAAACGCCATGTTGTATATGAGTCTAGGCCTAGTAGTGTTATTATTACTTTGAACAAGAAATTGTACAGGATACCCGAGGCAGTCCCTCCCAGTGATATTTCCTTGATCTCTGCCAAGCAATGGAGGAAGGTCATCTCTCAGACCGAGAAATTTGTCTTCTTCGTGATTCTCTCTCAGAGTAAGAGAAAGATCGCAGCCACATCCAGGGCCTATGTGGCCGATCTCTCCACACAACATAAGCAAGTGGATAAGGTCGTGGAAGAACATTCAAATGTCTTCTCCTCTCCTACTGGAGTACCTCTGCACTGCCAGATCAAGCATCCCATCAATCTGACCCCAGGCACACCGCTACCCAATGGGTCGGTCTACCACTGCTCTCTGTTATAAAACTAGGAGATCAAGAGGCATATCCAAGAACTTCTCCACAAGCGGCACATCCATCCTAGATCATCGCCTTCTAGGATCCCAATCGTACTGGTGCAGAAGAAAGATGGGACCTGGTGACTCTGCATTGATTACCAGGCCCTAAATAAAATCATAGTCTGGAATCGGTACCTAATTCCCCGAATCGACGACCTCCTTGATTAGCTCACGGGGGCCAAATACTTCAGTAAGATTGATCTAAAGTCTGACTACCACTAGTTTTCAATAGAACATAAACATTTATGGAAGACCGAGTTCAAGTAAAAAGGTCTTTTTGAATGGTTGGTCATGCCCTTTGGTTTGACAAATGATCGAACAACTTTTATGAGGATGATGGACGATATCCTGGGACCTTTCACCAGTACTTTTACAGTGGTGTATTTGGATGACATCCTCATCTATAGAAAGACTTGGGCGGAACACTTGCAGCATATTCAATAGGTTTTGCACACCCTGCACACCCTGCAACAGCACAAACTATATGAAAACTTGGAAAAATGCTCCTTCGGCATGGACAGGGTCCACTACTTAGGCTACATCATTGATCAACATGGTGTGCATGTGGATCCAAACAACATCCAGGTCATTCATGATTGGCCAGCCCCAACCACACTCTCTAAGCTTTAGAGCTTCTTGGGCCTCGCCAATTTCTATCGTAGGTTCGTGTTGGGATTCTTTCACATCGCATGGGCCCCCAGCCAAGTAACCAAGGGTGGCAGTAAGGAAACATTTGTTTGGGGCCTGTCCCAACAACAAGCCTTCGATAAATTGAAGCAACGCTTATGCTCGTCCCCGATACTTTCATTACCGGACCTGCAACATCCCTTTGAGATCGAGATAGATTCTTTAGACTATGCAATGGGCATCGTTCTCACTCAACATGGACACCCCATGGTGTATCATAGAGAGATGCTATCAGATGTTGTATGTAAGTACCCTACTTACGATAAAGAAATGTACTCCATTGTGCGAGCCTGCCGGCAGTGGAGACATTACATTTTGGGGAAGGAGACAGTCATCCACACTGATCACAAGCCACTACAATTCATGCAGACCCAAGGAAAATTGTAGAATGACCACCATCATAAGTGGTCCACATACTTACAACAGTTCCACCTCATCATCAAGAATAAAACAAGAACTACCAACCGAGTTGTTGATTGCCTCAGTCGACCTCCAGTCGGAGTACTCACCACAGTGCTAGACTCTTGCGGCCATGAGACCTCTGGATGGCCCCACCTCTATGAGATAGACCCTGACTTCTCCACCACCTACCAAATGTTGGAAGAAACTCAGTGGTCACTCATTTCCATCTTCAAGACGAGTTGTTGTGTCGTCTGGGCCATATCTGTGTTCCATCAAGCGAGCATGCGAAGCTGATTTGGGAAGCTCACTATAGTTGGGTGGCAGGACACTTTAGCGTCGAAAATATAGTGGCAGTGCTACAAAAACATTTCTACTAGCCTAAACTTTGACAGGATGTCGGCAAGTATATCAGGTTCTGCACTGCCTGCGCTATTGTCAAACTGACCACTAAGAAACAAGGCCTATACACCTCTCTTCCTACTCCTCACAAGCCGTGGGAATCCATATCCATGGACTACATGTCAGGCCTCCCATCCACTAAGAGGGGAAATGACTATGTTTTTGTGGTTGTTGATCACTTTTGCAAGATGGCGATTATGGCCGCTTGCAAGAAGAACATCACTGCAAAGTCCACTACCAAGCTCTTCCTCGAATGCATCTGGGTACACTTTGGGATCCCAAAAACGATTGTCTTAGATCGGGACAGTCGGTTCCTCAACACTTTCTGGTAGAGCCTCTGGTCACTATTGGATACCAAGCTCACCAAATCCACTGCCTTCCACCCCCAGACAGATGGCCAAGATGAGGTCGTCAATCAGATGATCATACATATCCTACGCATGAACAATTCCAGGAACCCCCACACATTGGATGAGAGTCTTCCCTATGTCTAGAATAGCTACAACCGATCCCTTCATAGCTGAACTGGCCACAACCTCTTTTAGGTGGGGTTGGGATTCCAACCATTGGGCCACATGGATGTTACACTACCACTGGAGAACACCTCAGCTGAGTCATCCCCTGCTCCACGAGAAGATGACAAAGCCACCCAGTTCATTGAGAGGATACATCACATCCACCAACAGGTTCAGGATATTTTACAAAAGTCCAATGCCAAGTACAAGCAGCGCCATGATCAACACCGGGTGCCACATAAGTTTCAGGTGGGGGAAAAATTTTGGTTGCACTTGCAGAAAGAATGCCTTACAGGGCCCCATTGGAAGCTTCTCCAACTCTAGTATTGGCCATACACCATCACCAAGGTTGTGGGTGACAATTATTTTGCACTCAACATTCCCCCTTTCCTTGGCCTGCACCCAGTCTTCAACGTGGCTCTCCTTTGGTCTTATTTCCCACCATTATTGGACACCTCAGAGATAGCAGAGCAGTTGACACCAACATAAATCAACCCTGACTGCATATAAGAGGCATCCAATGATCATATTGTGGACACACATATCAAGGGCATCCGACAACAAAGGATCCATCTTTATCGAGATGTCAAAGCAGGGTAGCTCCTGTACCAAGGCAAGTGGCTCACCCGAGGCCAAATTCAGCAGAAATTTCCTCATCTGATGGGAGAACTCAATGCAGTGGATACCATTGCTTCCTAAGGGGGGAGGATCGACCCATATGGATGTCGATAGCCTGCCACCTATTCCAGCTGGTTCATTTTCGCAGTTTTCCAGTTTGGCAGTTTTTTTCCTAGTTTTCAGGTCACTGACTTGTGGGGCCGTTTTGAGACCCTAAACAATGTTTTTAGAGATCGTCACAGTTGAAAATACCATTTTTAAGATTAGATCAAAATGTGTATTCCTCGGAAAGACCTTTCCAATGGGCTATCGTGTGCCTAAAACATAGATCATATGCAAAAGTTACGACCCCGAGAAGTTGACCGACTAACTTACCCAAACGGGGCCCACATGACTTTTGGCGCTTCATCTCCTAGGGTTAGGTTTTTGGATTTCTAGGGTTTTTGACATTCCTTTTTATTGTAAAAAGGCCTTCAGAGCCTCATTGTAATGAGCTTCTTGCGAATGAGCTTATCAGTCACATCTCTTCTTAGAGATAAGTCGCCACCACTCCAACAAGCTTGTTTTCCACTGCATTTTACAGTTTCATCTTATTTCTTTATTGAATAGAAAACTAGTTTTACTATATCTTTGTTATTCTATGTTAAGCATCTTTTAATAATCTGTATTCATTTCGTTCTACTCATAAAATCCAGATCAGTGGTATGAGAGCGGTCTTCTCCTTGTCATCTTAATGAATGTCCCCAACGAGGTCGGGGTGCAAAGAATTGGGTCTCGAGCTTGTTTCTCTTGAGGACAAAAGCTCTCACACGCCCAAACGACCTTTCAAGGCAGGAGAAAATAAAGATGACAGGATAGGAGATCCTTTCAAAATGTTTCTTGAGGAATCCCTCATAGAACAGATGAACGAGATGATGGATAGTTTCGCACAAATCCTTCGGTGGCTACCAACAAGTGATTCATCTTCCTCGAGCGGAGGCGTTGCCCCATTCAAGGTACAAATCAACTTCGATATTCCTATATTTGAAGGTCAAATAGACGCAGATTCTGTATACAAGTGGTTGAATCTACTAGAAGGGTATTTTTTTGTCCATAACTTTTCAAATAGAGAAAAAATTACTTTTGTGCTCCTCAAAGCCGTTCCCCATGTCAAATATTGGTGGGAAACTTTCTGTGAGAAAAATGAAACAGAGGAACCCTCATTATTTACAGTCACGGCCACATAGGAATCCTTCAGGGATGCTATTAAGGAACAATACTACCCTGTCGGAAGCTATGACGACTTGTATACCAAATGGACCACACTGCGGCAAGAAAGAGACCAAGTAGTGCCAGATTTCACAAATATCTTCCATAACCTGCACACCAAGATGGGTATCAAAGATTCAGAGAGACATTTGGTGCTCAAGTACCATGGTGCTCTGCATAGATACATCCAGACCAAAATGGAATTTATGGACATCTCGTCCTTGGGCATGACCTATCGATATTCCGTCAAAATCGAGCAGAAGCTCAAACAAAATACGTGAAAATTTGGGCCTGGGATCCCCTTGTAGCAAAATCTAGTTAAGGGTGGCCCTAACCTACAGAATAAAGGACAGAGAAAATATGGACAGTATCAGGACAACCATTCCAAGCAGCAAGAAAAGAAGGACACCAGAAAGACAAAGAAGGATACCGAGAAGTGGTGCAACTTCCATAAGAGCCCTTGGCATAACACTATTGATTGTCGCTCAAAGAAGTCACTGGTGGCTAAAGGGAAAGCCTCTGAATCAGATGCGGGTTCTGACTCTGAGTCAGAACTAGAAAGGGGAAGACAGATCATTGACGCAGAGCCGAGTGCCATCGTTGCTACCACCAAGCTCCAACCTAATGAACTAGACAAGCCAGAAGAAGGCGAGCGCCTTTTCCATTCGTAGATGTCGGTAAAAGGCACCCCACTGCACTTCATCGTTGATAGGAGTAGCCATAATAACCTCATCTCAGCAGAGGTCGTCAAGCGATTGTACCTGCAGACAACGTTGAAACCACAACCCTACACCATTGTATGGATCCACTAAGGAAGCGATCTCCATGTCAGCCAAGAGTGTCGACTGTCGTATGGAATCAAGCTCTTCAAAGACAAGGTATTGTGTGACGTTGCTGCTCTCGAAGTTTGTAATCTTCTTTTGGGCCAACCTTATTTATGGAAACACCATGCTAAATATGGGTCTAGGTCTCGTAGTGTTATTATTACTTTGAACAAGAAATTGTATAGGATACCCAAGGCAGTCCCTCCTAGTGCTATTTCCTTGATCTCTTCCAATCAATCCAGGAAGGTCATCTCTCAGATCGGGAAATTTGTCCTCTTCGTGATTCACTCTCAGAGTAAGAGAAAGATCGCAACCACATCCAAGGCCAATGCAGCCGATCTCTCCACACAATAGAAGAAAGTGGATAAGGTCATAGAAGAACACTCAGATGTCTTCTCCTCTCCTACCGGGGTACCTCTGCACTGCTAGGTCAGGCATCCCATCGATCTAACCCCAGGTGCACCGCTACCCAATGGGTCGGTCTACCACCGCTCTCTGTTAGAAAACGAGGAGATCAAGAGGCATATCCAAGAAATTTTTCACAAGGGGCACATCCGTCCCAACTCATCGCCTTGTGGGATCCCAATCGTATTGGTGTAGAAGAAAGATGGGACCTGGCGACTCTGCATTAATTACTAGGCCTTGAATAAAATCACAGTCCGGAACTGGTACCCGATTCTATGAATAGACGACCTCCTTGATTAGCTCACAGGGGCCAAATACTTCAGTAATATTGTTCTAAAGTCTAGCTACCACCAGGTCCCAATAGAACATACAGATCTATGGAAGACCGCTTTCAATTCAAAAGAAGGTCTTTTTGAATGGTTGGTCATGCCCTTTAGTTTGACAAATGCTCCAACAACTTTTATGAGGATGATGGATAATATCCCATGACCTTTCACCAGTACTTTTGTAGTGGTGTATCTGGATGACATCCTCATCTACAGAAAGACTTGGGCGGAACACTTGTAGCATATTCAGTGGGTTCTGCACACCCTATGGCAGCACAAACTATATGAAAACATGGAAAAATTCTCCTTTGGCATGGATAGGTTCCACTATTTAGGCTACATCATTGATCAGCATGGTTTGCATGTGGATCCAACCAAGATCTAGGTCATCCATCGTTGGACAACCCCAACCAAACTCTCTGAGCTTCAGAGCTTCTTGGGCCTCACCAATTTCTATCGCAGGTTTTTATTGGGATTCTCTCATATCACATGGGTCCTCAGCCAAGTAACCAGGGGTGGAGGTAAGGAAAACTTTGTGTGGGGCATGTCCCAACAACAAGCCTTTGATGAATTGAAGTAGAGTTTGTGCTCATCCTCGGTACTTTCATTACCAGACCTGCAACATCCCTTTGAGATTGAGACAGATGCTTCAGACTATGTTGTGGGCACTGTTCTCACTCAACATGGCCACCCCGTGGTGTATCATAGTGAGACACTATCAGATGTTGTCCGTAAGTACACTACTTACGACAAAGAAATGTACTCCATTATGCAAGCTTGTCGCCAGTGGAGACATTACATTATGGGGAAGGAGACAGTCATCCACATTGATCAGAAGCCACTACAATTCATGTAGACCCAAGGCAAATTGCAGAATGACCACCATTAGAAGTGGTCCACATACTTATAGCAGTTCCACCTCAACATCAAGTATAAAACAAGAAGTACCAATCAAGTTTTCGATTGCCTCAGCCGACCTCCAGTAGCGTCACTCACCATAGTGCTAGACTCTTGCGGCCATGAGACCTCTGGATGGCTCCACCTCTATGAGACAGACCTTGACTTCTCCACCACCTACCAAATGTTGGGAGAAAACTCAGTGGTTGCTCATTTCCATCTTCAGGACAGGTTGTTGTGTCGTTTAGGCTATCTCTATGCTCCATCAAGTGAGCATGTGAAGCTGATCTGGGAAGCTCACTACAGTTGGGTGGCAGGACACTTTGGTGTCGAAAAGACAGTGGCAGTGTTGCAAAAACATTTCTACTGGCCAAAAATTCGACAGGATGTTGGCAAGTGTATCAGGTCCTGCAATGCCTATGCTATTGCCAAACTGACAACTAAGAAACAAGGCATGTACACCCCTCTTCCTACTCTTGACAAGCCGTGGGAATCCATATCCATAGAATAAATTTCAGGCCTCCCATCCACCAAGAGGGGTAATGACTGTGTTTTTTGGTTGTTGATCATTTTTCCAGGATGGCGATTATGGCTGCCTGCAAGAAGAACATCATTTCACAGGCCACTACCAAGCTCTTCTTTGAACGCGTCTGGGTACACTTTGGGATCCAAAAAACCATTGTCTCAGATCGGGATAGTAGGTTCCTCAGCACATTCTGGTTGAGCCTCTGGTCATTGTTGGATACCAAGCTCACCAAATCCACTGCCTTCCACACCCAGACAGATGGCCAAACTGAGGTCGTCAATCGTATGATCATACATATCCTCTGCATGTACAATTCGAATAACCCCCGCACATGGGATGAGAGTCTTCCCTATTTTCAGCATAGCTACAATCGAGTCCTGCATAGCTCAACTGGCCACATCCCCTTTGAGGAGGGGTTGGGATTCCAACCATTGGGCGCCATGGATGTTGCACTACCACTGGAGAACACCTCGGCCGACTGGTCCCCTGCTCCACCAGAAGATGACAAAGCCACCTAGTTCATTGAGATTATCCATCACATCTTCCAACATGTTCAGGATATTTTACAGAATTCCAATGTCAAGTACAAGCAGCGCCATGATCAACACTGGATGCCACATAAGTTTCAGGTGGGCAACAAAGTTTGGTTTCACTTACAAAAAGAACACCTTATAGGGCCCCATCGGAAGCTTCACCCACTCCGGTATGGGACATACACCATCACCAAGGCTGTGGGTCACAATTCTTTTGCGCTCAATGTTCCCCCTTTCCTTGGCCTACACCCAGTCTTCAACATGGCTCTCCTTTGGCCATATTTCCCACCATTATTCGACACCTCAGAGATAACAGAGCAGTTGACACCAACAGAACTCAACCCTGACTGCATGCAAGAGGCATCCAGTGACCAGATTGTGGACACATAGATCAAGGGCACCCGACAGCAAAGGATCCAACTTTATCGAGTTGTCAAAGTAGGGCAACTCCTGCACCAAGGCAAGTTGCTCACTCGGGGCCAAATTCAGCAGAAATTTCCTCATCTGATGGGGGAACTCAAGGAAGTGGAGACCATTGTTTCCTAAAGGGGGAGGATTGATCCATATGGATTTCGGTGGCCTCCCACCTATTCCAACTAGTTCATTTTGGCAGTTTTCCAGTTTGGCAGTTTTTTTCCTGGTTTTCAGGTCCCTGACTTGCGAGGCCGTTTTGAGGCCCTAAACAACATTTTTAGAGATTGGCACAGTCGAAAATTCCTTTCATTTGATTAGACAAGATTGTGTATTCCTCGTATAGAACTTTCCAACGGGCTATCGTGTGCCTAAAACGGAGATCGTATGCAAAAGCTACGACCCCTGGAAGTTGACCGACTAACTTACCCAAACGGGGCCCACATGACTTTTGGTGCTTCATCTCCTAGGGTTAGGTTTTTGGATTTCTAGGGTTTTTAACATTCCTGTTTATTGTAAAAAGGCCTTTAGATCTTCATTGTAATGATCTTCTTGCGAATGATCATAACCATCACATCTCTTCTCAGAGATAAGCTACCACCATTCCAGTAAGCTTGTTTTCCGCTGCATTTTACAATTTCAGCTTATTTCCTTATTGAATAGAAAACCAGTTTTATTGTATCTCTGTTATTCTATGTTAAGCATATTTTAATAATCTGTATTCATTTCATTCTACTCATAAAATTTGGATCAGTGGTATCAGAGCGTTCTATTCCTTTTTGTCTTAATGAATGTCCCCAATGAGGTCGGGGTACAAAGAATTGGGTCTCAAGCTTGTTTCTCTTGAGGACAAAAGATCTCGCACACCCAAACGACCTCTCATGGCAGGATAAAATAAATATGACGGTGTTGGTCCCCGGTTTTGACTATGTTCTTTGCCCATACTACATACCATTGACCTCCAACTATATGCCAGTACCACCCTTTTTGACCTCCTTTTGATATAATCAACATCCTTTTACCACTCAAAGGGGTCACCTAAGGTATCTTTGAAATTCAAGTTATTATTATGCATTTTTAATACCTTAAATTGATAAATGGACTAATATCACTTGGGTAGGTACMATTKCTATTCTTGGCGCAGGGTTCCGGTACCAGGTACCAACTCACACCGTAGCGGTACCAGTGGAGCAGTTCGAAATCGATACATCATGGCATGCGTTATGGTTAGATGAAGGGATAGCAGAGTCACAGGCCAACTGGAGCCGTTGCCACAGAATGCTCGAGAATGTGATGATTACCTTGGATCGATTATGCTTCAAGTGTTCACACTTCGTGACACTACATGTCACGAAGTTGTGAAACGAGTTTTCAGTTTCATTGCGAGATTACTCTCGGATCAGGGATCCGTTGCTTTCCGTTTTCTTTGTTTTTAGACTGTTACAAACAATATGACTGGGATATAAACCCGTGTTCATTGCTAAGAACGGGTTACACACGAAGACTACGATTACCATTACTGTTGTTAGTTTGCTACTGTTATCAGATTATGCTGAACCTATGTTTTAATATATTGTTGCTGCGTATATGTTGACAGTAACATGATTTGAATACTGTGATTTTAATGAGTTAATGGAGCATCGAGTTACATCTTATTTGCATCGTGTGATCTAGTCGGCCCTGGTCGTTTCCCACAGCGCCTGCGCCGTTTGGTTGGGCCCGCCAAGCTGGTGCAC
>ML780417.1:374107-390295 GCA_009831015.1 Picea engelmannii | reverse complement strand
TCTGAATCAAGTGCTATTTATGTTCAAGTGCTATTTCTGTTGCTATTTCGTATATCATTTCTGTGTATTGTGAAGATTATGCTGGATATTTTACTGTTATTCTGTTATTTCTAGCATTTCGTTCTTGTTCTGCATATTTTATATATCTGGTATCTTGCACTACACTACTAGGTCAAGCATCCCATCGATCTGACCCCAGGGGCACCGCTGCCCAATGGGCTACTCTATCGCTACTCTCTGTTAGAAAACGAGGATATCAAGAGACATATCCAATAAATTCTCCACAAGGTTAACATCCATCCGAACTCATCGCCTTATGGGAGCCCAATCATACTGGTGCAAAAGAAATATGGGACCTAGCGACTCTGCATTGATTACCGAGCCTTGAATAAAATCACAGTCAGGAACCGGTACATGATTCCCCGAATCAACGACCTCCTTGAATAGCTCACGGGGGCCAAATAATTCAGTAAGATTGATATGAAGTCTGGCTACCGCCAGGTTCCAATAGAACATACAGATGTATGGAAGACATTCTTCAAGTCAAAATAAGGTCTTTTTGAATGGTTGGTCATGCCCTTTGGTTTGACAAATGCTCCAACAACATTTATGAGGATGATGGATGATATCCTGCAACCTTCCACCAGTACTTTTGTAGTGGTGTATCTAGATGACATCCTCATCTACATAAAGACTTGGGAGGAACACTTGCAGCATATTCAACAGGTTCTGCACACCCTACGACAACACAAACTATATGGAAACTTGGAAAAATACTCCTTCGGCATGGACAGGGTCCACTACTTAGGCTAAATCGTTGATCATCATGGTGTGCATGTGGATCCAACCAAGCTCCAGGTCATCCGTGACTAGCCAGCCCCAACCACACTCTCTGAGCTTCAGATCTTCTTGGGCCTCGGTAGTTTCTATCACAAGTTCGTGTTGGGATTCTCTCATATCGCATGGTCCCTCAGCTAAGTAACCAGGGGTGGCGGTAGGGAAAAATTTGTGAGGGGCCTATCCCAAAAACAAGCCTTCAATGAATTGAAGCAGTGTTGGTGCTCATCCCAGGTACTTTCATTACTGGACCTGCAACATCACTTTGAGATCGAGACAGTTGCTTCAGACTATGTTTTGGGTGTTGTTCTCACTCAACATGGAAACCCGGTGGCATATCATAGTGAGACGCTATCAGATGTTGTTTGTAAGTACCCTACTTATGACAAAGAAATGTACTCCATTGTGCAAGCCTGCCGCCAGTGGAGACATTACATTCTGGGGAGGGAGAGAGTCATCCACACTGATCACAAGCCACTATAATTCATGCAAACCAAAGGTGAATTGCAGAATGACCACCATCAGAAGTGATCCACATACTTACAACAATTCCACGTCAACATCATGTATAAAACAGGAAGTACCAACTGAGTTGCCAATTTCCTTAGCTGACCTCCATTCATGGCACTCACCACGGTGCTAGACTCTTGCGGCCATGAGACCTCTAGATGGCCCCACCTCTATGAGACAGACCTTGAGTTCTCCACCACCTACCAAATGTTGGGAGAAAACTCAATGGTTGTTGATTTCCATCTTCAGGATGGGTTGTTGTGTCGTCTGGGCCATCTTTGCATTCCATCAAGTGAGCACGCGAAGCTAATCGGGGAAGCTCACTATAGTCGGGTGGCGGGACACTTTGGCATTGAAAATAAAATGGCAGTGCTGCAAAAACATTTCTATTGGCCGAAACTTCGACAGGATGTTAGCAAGTATATCAAGTCCTACATCGCCTACGCTATTGAAAAACCGACCACTAAGAAACAGGGCCTGTACACTCCTCTTTCTACTCTTGAAAATCCATGGGAATCCATATCCATGGACTACATGTCAGACCTCCCATCCACTAAGAGGGGCAATGACATTTTTTTTGTGGTTGTTGATCACTTTTCCAAGATGGTGATTATGGTTGCCTGCAAGAAGAACATCACTGCAGAGGCCACTGCCAAGATCTTCTATGAACGCATCTGGGTAGACTTTGGGATCCCAAAAACCATTGTCTCATATCGGGACAGTCAGTTCCTCAGCACATTCTGGTCGAGCCTCTGGTCACTGTTGCATACCAAGATCACCAAATCCACTGCCTTGCACCCCTAGACAGATGGCCAAAATGAGGTCGTCAATTGGATGATCATACATATCCTATGCGTGTACAATTCCAAGCACCCCTGCACATGGGATGAGAGTCTTCCCTATGTCCAACATAGCTACAATCGAGCCCTGCATAGCTCAACTGGCCACAACCCTTTCAGGTGGGGTTGGGATTCCAACCATTGGGCCCCATGGATGTTGCACTACCATTGGCGAACACCTCGACCGACTTGTCCCCTGCTCCACCAGAAGCTGACAAAGCCACCCAGTTCATTGAGAGGATCCATCACATCCTCCAATAGGTTCAGTATATTTTACAAAAGTCCAATGGCAAGTACAAGCAACACCATGATCAACATCGGGTGCCACATAAATTTCAGGTGGGCGACAAAGTTTGGTTTCACTTACAAAAAGAATACCTTACAGGGCCCCATCAGAAGCTTCTCCCACTCCGGTATGGGCCATACACCATCACCAAGGCTATGGGTCACAATGATTTTTCGCTCAACGTTCCCCCTTTCCTTGGCCTACACCCAGTCTTCAATGTGGCTCTCCTTTGGCCATATTTCCTACCATTATTGTACACCTCAGAGATAGAAGAGAAGTTGACACCACCAGAACTCAAACCTGACTGCATGCAATAGGCATCCAGTGATCATATTGTGGACACATAGATCAAAGGCACCCGACATCAAAGGATCCAGCTTTATCGAGATGTCAAAGCAGGGCAACTCCTACACCAAGGCAAGTGGCTCACCTGGGGCCAAATTCAGCAGAAATTTCCTCATCTGATGGGGGAACTCAACATAGTGGAGACCATTGCTTCCTAAGGGGGAAGGATTGATCCATATGGATGTCGATGGCCTCCCATCTATTCCAACTAATTCACTTTTATAGTTTTCCAGTTTGGCAGTCTTTTTGCTAGTTTTCAGGTCGCTGACTTGCGGGGCCATTTTGAGTCCCTAAACAACATTTTTATAGATCGACACAGTCAAAAATGGCTTTAAAAAAATTAGAACAAAATGTGTATTCATCGGATATACATTTCCAACGAGCTATCGTGCGCCTAAAATGGAGATCGTATGCAAAAGTTACGACCCCGGGAAGTTGACCGACTAACTTACCCAAACGGGGCCCACATGACTTTTGGCGCTTCATCTCCTAGGGTTAGGTTTTTAGATTTCTAGGGTTTTTGACATTCCTATTTATTGTAAAAAGGCCTTTAGAGCCTCATTGTAATTATCTTCTTGTGAATGAGCGCAACCGTCACATCTCTTCTCAGAGATAAGCCGCCACCATTCCAACAAGCTTGTTTTCCGCTACATTTTACAGTTTCAGCTTATTTCCTTATTGAATAGAAAACCAGTTTTACTGTATCTCTGTTATTCTGTGTTAAGAATATTTTAATAATATATATTCATTTTGTTCTGCTCATAAAATATGGATCAGTGGTATTAGAGCGGTCTTCTCCTTGTCATCTTAATGAATGTCCCCAACGAGGTCCGGGTACAAAGAATTGGGTCTCAAGCTTGTTTCTCTTGAGGACAAAAGCTCTCACACACCCAAACAACCTCTCATGGTAGGAGAAAATAAATATGATGGGACAGGAGATCCTTTCAAAATGTTGCTTGAGGAATCTCGCACGCAACAGAGGAATGAGATGATGGATAGTTTTGCGCAAATCCTTCGGCGGCTACCAACAAGCGACGTATCTTCCTCAAGTGGAGGCGTCGCCCCATTCAAGGTACAAATCAACATTGATATTCCTATATTTGAAGGTCATATAGATGCGGATGTTGTAGACAAGTGGTTGAATCTACTAGAAGGGAATTTTTTTGTCCATAACTTTTTAAATTTAGAAAAAATTACTTTTGCGCTCCTCAAAGCTGTTCCCCATGTCAAAGATTGGTGGGAAAATTTATGTGAGCAAAAGGAAACAGAGGAACCCTCATTATTTATAGTCACGACCACCTGGGAATCCTTCAGGGATGTTATTAAGGAACAATACTACCCTATCGAAAGCTATGACGACTTGTATACCAAATGTACCACACTGCAGCGAGAAAGAGACCAAGTAGTGCTAGCTTTCACAAATATCTTCCATACCCTGCGCACCAAGCTAGGTATCAAAGATTTAGAGTGAAATCTAGTGCTCAAGTACCGTGGTGCACTGCATAGATACATCCAGACCAACATGGAATTTATGGACATCTCGTCCTTGGGCATGGCCTATCGATATGCCATCAAAATCGAGCAAAAGCTCAAACAAAAGACGTGACAATTTGGGCCTGGGAACCCCTCATAGAAAAATCCAGGAAAGGGCAGCCCCAACCTATAGAAAAAAGGATAGAGAAAATATGGATAATATCAGGACAGCCAGTCCAAGCCGCAAGCAAAGAAGGACACCAGAAAGACAAAGAAGGATATCAGGAAGTGGTGTGACTTCCATAAGAGCCATTGGCATAACATTGTTGATTGCCACTCAAAGCTGTCACTAGTTACTGAAGTGAAAGCCTCTGAATCAGATGCGGGTTCTGACTCTGAGTCAAAACTAGAAAGGGGAAGATGGATCATTAACGTAGAGCCGAGTGCCATCATTGCTACCACCAAGCTCCAGCCTAATGAACCAGACGAGCTAGAAGAAGGCGAGTGCCTTTTCCATTCACATATCTGGGTAAAAGTCACCCCGCTGCACTTCATCATTGATAGATGTAGCCAGAAGAAACTCATCTCAGTAGAGGTTGTCAAGCGGTTGTACCTGCTGACAACGCCTCACCCACAACCCTACACCATTGGATGGCTCCACCAACGAAGTGATCTCCATGTCAAAAAACAGTGTCGACTGTCATACGGCATCAAGCCCTTCAAAGATGAGGTATTGTGTGATGTT
Source organism: Picea engelmannii (assembly GCA_009831015.1). Lineage (NCBI taxonomy): Eukaryota > Viridiplantae > Streptophyta > Pinopsida > Pinales > Pinaceae > Picea > Picea engelmannii. Next base: position 385,260 of record ML780417.1, on the reverse strand, counting down.
TCTCCTCTTGAAGTTTGTAATGTTCTTTTGGGCCAACCTTATTTATGGAAACACCATGTTGTATATGAGTCTAGGCCTCGTAGTGTTATTATTACTTTGAACAAGAAATTGTACAGTATACCCGAGGCAGTCCCTCCTAGTGCTATTTCTTTGATATCTGCAAAGCAATGCAGGAAGTTCATCTCTCAGACCAATAAATTTGTCTTCTTCGTGATTTTCTCTCAAAGTAAGAGAAAGATCGCAGCCACATCCAGGGCCTCTGCATCTGATCTCTCCACACAACATAAGAAAGTTGATAAGGTAGTGGAAGAACACTCAGATGTCTTCTCCTCTCCTACCGGGGTACCTCTACACTGCCAGGTCAAGCATCCCATCGATCTGACCCCAGGCGCACCGCTACCCAATGGGTCAGTCTACCGCTGCTCTCTGTTAGAAAATGAGGAGATCAAGAGGCATATCCAAGAACTTCTCCACAAGGGGCACATTCATCCCAGCTCATCTCCTTATGGGAGCCAAATCGTACTGGTGCAGAAGAAAGATGGCACCTGGAGACTCTGCATTGATTACCGGGCCCTGAATAAAATCACAGTCCAGAACCGGTACACGATTCCCTGAATCAATCACCTCCTTGATTAGCTCACGGGGGCCAAATAGAACATATAGATGTATGGAAGACCACCTTCAATTCAAAAGAAGGTCTTTTTGAATGGTTGGTCATGCCCTTTTGTTTGAAAAATGCTCTAGCAACTTTTATGAGGATGATGGACGATATCCTGTGACCTTTCACCAATACTTTTGTAGTGGTGTATCTAGATGACATCCTCATCTCCAGAAAGACTTGGGGGAAACACTTGCAGCATATTCAACAGGTTCTGCACAACCTACAACAACACAAACTATATGAAAACTTAGAAAAATACTCCTTCGACATGGACAGGGTCCACTACTTAGGCTACATATTTGATCAGCATGGTGTGCATGTCAATCCAACCAAGATCTAGGTCATTTTTTACTGAACATCCCCAACCACACTCTCTGAGCTTCAGAGCTTCTTGGGCCTCGCCAATTTCTATCGCAGGTTCGTGTTGGGATTCTCTCATATCGCATGGGCCCTTAGCCAAGTAACCAGGGGTGGCAGTAAGGAAAAATTTGTGTGGGGCTTGTCCCAACAACAAGCCTTCGATGAATTGAAGCAGCGCTTGTGCTCATCCTCGGTACTTTCATTACTAGACCTGAAACATCCCTTTGATATCAATACAAATGATTCAGACTATGTTGTGGGCGTCGTTCTCACTCAACATGGCCACCCCGTGGCGTATCATAGTGAGACGCTATCAGATGTTGTTCGTAAGTAACCTACTTACGACAAAGAAATGTACTCCATTGTGCAAGCCTGCCACTAGTGGAGACATTACATTCTGAGGAAGGAGATAGTCATCCACACTGATCCCAAGCCACTACAATTCATGCAAACCCAAGGCAAATTGCAGAACAACTGCCATCAGAAGTGGTCCACATACTTACAGCAGTTCCACCTCAACATCAAGTATAAAGCAGGAAGTACCAACCAAGTTTCCAATTGCCTCAACCGACCTCTAGTCGTGGCACTGACCATGGTGCTAGACTCTTGTGACCATGAGACCTCTGGATGGCCCCACCTCTATGAGACAGACCCTGACTTCTCCACCACCTCCCAAATGTTAGGAGCAAAATCAGTGGTCACTGATTTCCATATTTACAACAGGTTTTTGTGTCGTCTAGGCCATCTTTGTGTTCTATCAAGTGAGCACATGAAGCTGATCTCGGAAGATCGCTATAGTCTGGTGGTAGGAAACTTTGGCATTGAAAAGACAGTGGCAGTGCTCCAAAAACATTTCTACTAGATGAAACTTCGACAAGATGTTGGCAAGTATATCAGATCCTGCACCACCTATGCTATTGCCAAACCAACCACTAAGAAACAGGACATGTACACCCCTCTTTCTACTCCTGACAAGCCATGGGAATCCATATCCATGGACTACATGTCAGGCCTCCCATCCACCAAGAGGGGCAATGACTGTGTTTTTGTGGTTGTTGATCACTTTTCCAAGATGGCGATTATGGCCGCCTGTAAGAAGAATATCAATGTAGAGGCCACTGCCAAGATCTTCTTTGAACGCGTCTGGGTACATTTTGGGATCCCAAAAAAAATTATCTTGAATCGGGACAGTCAGTTCCTTAGCACATTCTGGTCAAACCTTTGGTCACTGTTGGATACCAAGCTCACCAAATCCACTGCATTCCACCCGCAGACAGATGGCAAAACTGAGGTCGCCAATCGGATGATCATACATATCCCACGCATGTACAATTCCAGGCACCCCCGCACATGGGATGAGAGTCTTCCCTATGGTCATCATAGCTATAACCAAGCCCTGCATAGCTCAACTGGCCACAACCCCTTTCAGGTGGGGTTGGGATTTCAACCATTGGGCCCCATGGATGTTGCACTACCATTGGAGAACACCTCGGTCGACTTGTCCCCTGCTCCAGTAGAAGATGACAAAGAGAACCGGTTCATTGAGAGGATCCATCACATCCGCCAACAGGTTCAGGATATTTTACAGAAGTCCAATGCCAAGTACAAGCAACTCCATGATCAACACCGGGTGCCACATAAGTTTCAAGTGGGTGACAAAGTTTGGTTGCACTTGTAGAAAGAATACCTTACAGGTCCCCATCAAAAAATTCTCCCACTCCGGTATCGGCCATACACCATCACCAAGGCTGTGGGTGACAATGTTTTTGCACTCAACGTTCTCCCTTTCCCTGGTCTGCACCCAGTCTTCAATGTGGCTCTCTTTTGGCCATATTTCCCACCATTATTGGACACCTCAGATATAGCAGAGAGGTTGACACCAACATAAATCAACCCTAACTGGATGCAATAGGAATCCAGTGATAATATTGTGGACACACAGATCAAGGGCACCCAAAAACAAAGGATCCAGCTTTATCGAGTTGTCAAAGCAGGGAAGCTCCTGCACCAAGGTAAGTGGCTCACCCGGGGATAAATTAAACAGAAATTTCCTCATCTGATGGGGGAAATCAACACAATGGAGACCATTGCTTCCTAAGGGGGGAGGATTGATCCATATGCATGTCGGTGGCCTCCCACCTATTCCAACAAGTTCAGTTTGGCAGTTTTTTTCCTAGTTTTCATTCCTTGACTTGCAGGGCTTTTTTGAGGCCCTAAACAACGTTTTTAGAGATTGGCACAGTCGAAAAGGCCTTTAATTACATCATACCATAATGTGTAGTCCTCGGATAGACCTTTCCAATGGGCTATAGTGTGCCTAAAACGGAGATCGTATGAAAAATTTACGACCCTGGGAAGTTGATCGACTAACTTACCCAAACGGGGCCCACATGACTTTTGGTGCTTCATCTCCTAGGGTTAGGTTTTTGGATTTCTAGGGTTTTTGACATTCATTTTTATTGTAAAAATCCCTTCAGAGCCTCATTGTAATGATCTTCTTGCGAATGAGTGCAACCTTCACATCTCTTCTCAGAGATAAGCCGCCACCATTCCAACAAGCTTGTTTTCTGCTGCATTTTACAGTTTCAACTTATTTCCTTATTGAATAGAAAACCAATTTTACTGTATCTCTATTATTCTGTGTTAAGCATATTTTAATAATCTGTATTCATTTTGTTCTGCTCATAAAATCCAGATCAATGGTATCATATCGGTCTGCTCCTTGTCGTCTTAATGAATGTCCCCAATGAGGTCGGGGTACAAAGAATTGGGTCTTGAGCTTGTTTCTCTTGAGGACAAAAGATCTCGCACGCCCAAAAGGCCTCTCATGGAAGGAGAAAATAAATATGAAGGGATAGTATATCCTTTCAAAATCTTGCTTGAGGAAGCCCTCACACAACATAGGAACGAGATGATGGATAGTTTCACGCAAATCCTTCGGCGGCTACCAACAAGCGAGGCATCTTCCTCGAGCGGAGGCGCCAACCCCTTCAAGGTACAAATCAACTTTGATATTCCTATATTTGAAGGTCAGATAGATGCAGATGTTGTAGAAAAGTGGTTGAATCTACTAGAAGGGCATTTTTCTGTCCATAACTTTTCAAATAGAGAAAAAATTACTTTTGCGCTCCTCAAATCCATTCCCCATGTCAAAGATTGGTGGGAAACTTTCTGTGAGCAAATGGAATCAGAGGAACCCACATTATTTACAGTCACGACCACCTGGGAATCCTTCAGGGATGCTATTAAGGAAAAACACTACCCTGTCGGAAGCTATGACGACTTGTATACCAAACGGAGCACACTGCGGCAAGAAAGAGACCAAGTAGTGTCAGATTTCACAAGTATCTTCCATACCCTGAGCACCAAGCTGGGTATCAAAGAGTCAGAGAGACATCTGGAGAGATAAGTACCAAAGTGCTCTGCATAGATACATCTAGACCAAAATGGAATTTATGGACATCTTGTCCTTGGGCGTAGCCTATTGATATGCCTTCAAAATCGAGCAGAAGCTCAAACAAAAGACACGACAATTTGGGCCTGGGAACCCCTTGCAGCAAAATCCAAGAAAGGGTGACCCCAACCTACATAAAAAAGGATAGAGAAAATATGGATAGTATCAAGACAACCAGTCCAAGCCACAAGAAAAGAAGGATACCAGGAAGTGGTGCGACTTCCATAAGAGCCCTTGGCATAACACTGTTGATTGTCGCTCGAAGCAGTCATTGGTGGCTGAAGTGAAAGCCTATAAATCAGATGCAGGTTTTGACTCTGAGTTAGAACCAGAAAGGGGAAGATGGATCATTGACGTGGAGTCAAGTGCCACCATTACTACCACCAAGCTCCAACCTAATGAACCAGATGAGCCAAAAGAAGGCGAGCACCTTTTTCATTCACGGATGTGCGTAAAAGGCACCCCACTGCACTTCATCATTGATAGCGGTAGCCAAAATAACCTCATCTCAGTAGAGGTCGTCAAGTAGTTATACCTGCGGACAACGCTGCACCCGCAACCCTGCACCATTCGATGGCTCCGCCAAGAAAGCGATCTCCGCATTAGCCAACAATGTCGATTGTCGTATGACATCAAGCCCTTCAAAGATGAGGTATTGTGTGATGTTGCTCCTCTCGAAGTTTGTAATGTTCTCTTGGGCCAACGTTATTTATGGAAATTCCATGTTGTATATGAGTCTAGGCCTCGTAGTGTTATTATTACTTTGAACAAGAAATTGTACAGGATACCCGAGGCAGTCCCTCCTAGTGCTATTTCCTTGATCTCTACCAAGCAATGAAGGAAAGTCATCTCTCAGACCAAGAAATTTGTATTCTTCATGATTCACTCTCAAAGTAAGAGAAAGATCATAGCCACATCCAGGGCCTCTATGGACTATCTCTCCACACAACAGAAGAAAGTGGATAAGGTCGTGGAAGAACACTCATATGTCTTCTCCTCTCCTACCGGGGTACCTCTGCACTGCCAGGTCAAGCATCCCATCGATCTGACCCCAGGTGCATCGCTACCCAATGAGATGGTCTACCGCCACTCTCTGTTAGAAAATGAGGAGATCAAGAGGCATATCTAAGAACTTCTCCACAAGGGGCACATCCATCCCAACTCATCGCCTTGTGGGAGCCCAATCGTACTGGTGTAGAAGAAAGATGGGACCTGGCAACTCTGCATTGATTATCGGGCCCTAAATAAAATCACAGTCCAGAACTGGTACCAGATTCCCCAAATCGACGACCTCCTTGATTAGCTCACAGGGGCCAAATACTTCAGTAAGATTTATCTGAATTCTGGCTACCACCAGGTCCCAATAGAACATACAGATGTATGGAAGACCACCTTCAAGTCTAAAGAAGGTCTTTTTGAATGGCTGGTCATGCCCTTTGGTTTGAAAAATGCTCCAACAACTTTTATGAGGATGATGGATGATATCCTGCGACCTTTCACCAGTAATTTTGTAGTGGTGTATCTGGATGACATCCTCATCTACAGAAATACTTGGGCGAAACACTTGCAGCATATTCAACGGGTTTTGCACACCCTGCGGCAACACAAACTATATGAAAACTTGGAAAAATGCTCCTTCGTCATGGACAGGGTCCACTACTTAGGCTACATCATTGATAAGCATGGTATGCATGTGGATCCAAGAAAGATCCAGGTCATCCGTGACTGGCCAGCCCCAACCACACTCTCTGAGCTTCGGAGCTTCTTGGGCCTCGCCAATTTCTATCGTAGGTTCGTGTTGGGAATCTCTCATATCGCATGGGCCCTCAGCCAAGTAACCAGGGGTGGAAATAAGGAAACATTTGTGTGGGGCCTGTCCCAACAACAAGCCTTCGATGAATTGAAGCAGCGCTTGTGCTCATCCCTGATACTTACATTACCGGACCTGCAACATCCCTTTGAGATCAAGACAGATGCTTCAGACTATGTTGTGCGCATCGTTCTCACTCAACATGGCCACTCTGTGGCATATCATAGTGAGACACTATCATATGATGTCCGTAATTACCCTACTTACGACAAATATATGTACTCAATTGTGCAAGCCTGCCGCCAGTGGAGACATTACATTCTTGGGAAGGAGACAGTCATCCACACTGATCACAAGCCACTACAATTCATGCAGACCCAAGGCAAATTGCAGAATGACCGCCATCAAAAGTGGTCCACATACTTACAACAGTTCCACCTCCACATCAAGTATAAAACAGGAAGTACCAACTGAGTTTTCGATTGCCTCAGGAAACCTCCATTCCCGAAACTCACCACAGTGCTAGACTCTTGCTGCCATGAGACCTTCAGATGCCCCCACCTCTATAAGACAGACCCTGACTTCTCCACCAGCTACAAAATGTTGGGAGAAAATTCAGTGGTCGTTGATTTCCATCTTCAAGATGGGTTTTTGTGTCGTTTGGGCCATCTCTGTGGTCCATCAAGCGAGCATGTGAAGCTAATCTGGGAAGCTCACTACACTCGGGTGGTAGGATACTTTGGCATCGAAAAGACATCGACAGTGCTGCAAAAACATTTCTACTAGCCGAAACTTTGACAGGATGTCGGCAAGTATATCAGGTCCTACACCACCTACTCTATTGCCAAACCGACCACTAAGAAACAGGGCATGTACACCCCTCTTCCTACTCCTGACAAGCCTTGGGAATCCATATCCATGGACTACATGTTAGGCCTCCCATCCACCAAGAGGGGCAATGACTGTGTTTTGTGGTTGTTGATCGCTTTTCCAAGATGGCGATTATGGCTGCCTGCAAGAAGAACATCACTGCAGAGGCCACTGCCAAGCTCTTCTTTGAACACGCCTGGGTACACTTTGGGATCCCAAAAACCATTTTCTCATATCGGGACTGTCATCTCCTTAGCACATTTTGGTCGAGCCTCTTGTCACTGTTGGATACCAATCTCACCAAATCCACTGCCTTCCGCCCCTAGACAAATGGCCAAACTGAGGTCATCAATCAGATGATCATACATATCCTACGCATGTACAATTCCAAGCACCCCCACACATGGGATGAGAGTCTTCCCTATGTTCAGGATAGCTACAACCGATCCCTTCTTAACTTAATTGGCCACAACCCCTTTCAGGTGGGGTTGGGATTCCAACCATTGGGCCCCATGGATGTTGCACTACCACTAGCGAACACCTCGGTCGACTCATCCCCTACTCCAACATAAGCTGACAAAGCCACCCGGCTCATTGAGAGGATCCATCACACCCGCCAACAGGTTCAGGATATTACACAGAAGTCCAATTCCAAGTACAAGCAGTGCCATGATCAACACCGGGTGCCACATAAGTTTCAGGTGGGCGACAAAGTTTGGTTTCACTTGCAGAAAGAATGCCTTACAGGGCCCGATCAGAAGCTTTGCCCACTCCGGTATCGGCCATACACCATCACCAAGGTTGTGGGTGACAATACTTTTGTGCTCAACATTCCCCCTTTTCTTGGCCTTCACCCAGTCTTCAACGTGGCTCTCCTTTGTCCATATTTCCCACCATTATTGGACACCTCAGAGATAGAAAAGCAGTTGAAACCAACAGAAATCAAACCTGACTACATGAAAGAGGCATCCAATGATCCGATTGTGGACACACAGATCAAGGGCACCCGACAGCAAAGGATCCATCTTTATCGAGTTGTCAAAGCAGGTCAGCTCCTGCACCAAGGCAAGTGTCTCACCCGGGGCTAAATTCAACAGAAATTTCTTCATCTAATGGGGGAACTCAATGCAATGGAGACCATTGCTTCCTAAAGGGGGAGGATTGACACATATGGATGTCAGTGGCCTCCCACCTATTCCAACTGGTTCAGTTTGGCAATTTTTTTCCTAGTTTTCAAGTCCCTGACTTGCGAGGTTGTTTTGAGGCCCTAAACAACGTTTTTAGAGATCGAAACAGTCGAAAATGCTTTATACTAGATCAGACCAAAATGTGTATTCTTTGGATAGAGCTTTCCAACGGGCTATCGTGCGCCTAAAATGAAGATCGTAAGCAAAAGTTACGACCCCAGGAAGTTGACTGACTAACTTACCCAAACGGGGCCCACATGACTTTTGGCGCTTCATCTCCTAGGGTTAGGTTTTTGGATATATAGGGTTTTTGGCATTCTTGTTTATTGTAAAAAGGTCTTCATAGCCTCATTGTAATGATCTTCTTGCAAATGAGCGCAATTGTCACATCTCTTCTCAGAGATAAGACGCCACCATTCCAACAAGCTTGTTTTCCGCTGCATTTTACAGTTTCATCTTATTTCCTTATTGAATAGAAAACCAGTTTTACTATATCTCTGTTATTATTTGTTAATCATCTTTTAATAATCTGTATTCATTTCGTTCTTCTCATAAAATACGGATTAGACCTCCGACCACCATTGCTTCTACTGTTGAGGTTCATTTACTGGATATTATCCTCATCTCCTTAGAAAACAAAGCTCCCACAACAATTTCATAATCAATGGCATATGTTGAGATAAACCACATAGATGTGACCAAATAATCCCAGGACTTCGGAAATGAACACAATAGTGTAACTTACTCATCCTCATCTTCGTACGTTACGTCTATACTAGATAATTGACAAATCAAAGTATTGAAAACATTCAAGTGATAAAAAAAAATTGTACCTTCTTTCATCCGCAAGTTGTACAACTTCCTCTTCAAGAAGATTATGTTCGTCAAGGACTTTGTCATATACAGACTCTACATTTTGTTCCACAGACTTTTTTTTGTCTCCTCTTTAGCGATGTTAAACAACACTTCATCTGCCAGACATAAACGAATGGTATTGAGGGCTCTTGCATCCATATATTTCCAGTCCTTATCTATCATGCTTACCAGTTTCTTTGTCTTTTTAGACAATGCCTTTTGCAATCCTTGTTGCACAAGAAGATCTTCCATATTGAGCTTCCACATCACAAAGCTATTATTGCCACTAAATTTCTCCATCTAAAACTTAGAACTCTACACTTTCTCCATTAGCACAAAACTATAAAACCATTGCTTATAAAAATGAGCCTTTTTAAATGTAGAGGAATTATGATGGTATAAACCCCAAGATATTTAATAAAAAGGTTTTTAAAGACAAGAAACAAAGGTCACGACCATGTCTTATTCAGAACCAGACAAAAACCCTTCAACTTTTGGATGGAACTTCATACCATAAAAAACTTTAATTCAACATTATTTTTTAGGTCGACGCTCTTGTACACCTCGGGGGGGTGCACCTTGTTGGATGATAGTGATCTGTGAGTGTGGAAAGGGAGCATCGATTTTATGGCACTCTATGATGCACAAATCGGGTGTGTCGATGTTGGGAAACTCCTTATTCCTTAATTGTTGGAGCGTCAACATGCTTCTAACACTGTTTAGGGAGTATCGGTGTCTTGAAACTCATTCGATCATGCTTTTTGTTCTCGGAAAATATCTAGGATTTTCAGTACTTCTGTCTGCTTGACCTTATGTTCCAAAAACATGTCCAAAGTTTCTTACACTCACAAGAAACCTGGACACAATTATGTTGGGTATGTGTTATATTATTTGCATGAGTAGTAGTGTTTGAGTGTTTGCGCAGGGGGGTTAGAGGGGGGCAGAGCCCCCGAATTTTTTTTTTTGGGACGACATATTTCCAGGACCACATGATATTTAGGTGGTTTTTTCGGCACATGGTTTTTGCCAATGGTTTTCTATTTCCGATTAAGGAATTAGGGTTTTGGACTAATCCAGGTCATTGGGTTAGGGTTTTGGATGCCGCTGGCTCCTATATGTATATTGTATTGTAAACAATGTAACACAATGTATGAATATAATATATGCTGGTTTTCCCGGTTTGGGTTTCCAGGTGAAAAATCTCTGTGTAATGTTTGTATTTGCCATTGTATCTTTTTTGTTCTTTTCTAAATATCAGTTTGCAGTAGGTATTGTACAAGGTTAGAATTTACATTTGGTATCAGAGATTTATTGGCTTTAGGGGGACGCCTTTGTCGTCAAGGGTTTGGCTCGGGACTGTGTTAAGCCTTGTTACAGTGGGAGATCTGCGGTATTGTTTTTCAAGTGAAAAGAAATGGCAAGCAATTCGGAGATGGAGATCGAGAAGTTTAATGGGAAAAGCTTTGAGCTGTGGAAGCTCAAGATGGAAGATCTTTTGGTGGACAGAGATCAGTGGATCGCAGTAGATCCAGGTACTGCACTTACAAGAACTTCTGCAGATGACTGAAAAAATACGGATCGGAAGGCAAAGAGCACAATTCGACTGTGTCTCTCCGATTCAGTATTATTGAATGTGTCAGAGGAAGCTACAACCAAGGATTTATGGAAAAAGTTGGGGAAGTTGTATCAGTCTAAGTCCCTGGTAAATAAACTATTCCTAAGAAAGAAGCTGTATAACTTGAGGATGAGAGATGGAGACTCGGTGGTAGAGCATTTGAACGCCTTCAATACTGTGGCAATTCAGTTAGTATCTGTTGATATTAAAATTTCAGATGAAGATAAATGTATCAGTTTGTTGTGTTCTTTACCAAACTCGTGGGATAGTCTGGTTGTGGCCATAGGTAGTAATACAACTTCTTTGAAGTTTGAAGAAGTGGTCTCGTCCTTGTTGTCGGA
>ML780417.1:357955-370617 GCA_009831015.1 Picea engelmannii | reverse complement strand
GTAGAGGATCCATGGGCATTGTTGCCCTGGATTGTTGACTATGTAACCCTGTAACCCCCTGTGTGCAAAGAAAACAACAAGTGGGAGAATGTTGGGTATGTGTTATATTCTTTGCACGAGTAGTAGTGTCTGAGTCAGGTGTTCATGGGGGGTTAGAGGGGGGGCTGCAGGGGGGCGAAGCCCCCCACGCGGGGGTTCAGGGGCAACGCTCCCGGAAAAAAAAAATTGGGACGACATATTTCTGGGACGACATATTATCGGGACGACATATTTCCGGGACCACATGATATTTAGGTGGTTTTTTCGGCACATGGTTTTTGCCGATGGTTTTCTATATGGTTAAGGAATTAGGGTTTTGGACTAATCCAGGTCATTGGGTTAGGGTTTTGGATGCCGCTGGCTCCTATATGTATATTGTATTGTAAACAATGTAACACAATGTATGAATATAATATATGATGGTTTTCCCGGTTTGGGTTTCCAGGTGAAAAATCTCTGTGTAATGTTTGTATTTGCCATTGTATCTTTTCTGTTCTTTTCTGAATATCAGTTTGCAGTAGGTATTGTACAATGTTAGGATTTACAAATTCACCTTGGCTCACCTACAACACCTACTCTACCTGCTCTGATACTACTTGTTGGGCAGCGTAAGAAAAACAGAGCATAAAATTAGAGCATATACAAGCAATATTAAACCGAGAAAAAGAATCACACAATTGACACAATTATTTATGTGGAAACCTAATACGGGAAAAAAACCACGAGGAAATGATAATTGATATTCTTATTATTCAAGGGATAATTACAATAGCCAACCTAGGAATACAACCATCCTCTCCTCTCTACGCACACACCATACTCAACAATATTGCATTTTGTCACACACTCTACACACATTGCACTCTCACCTCTATGGGTATGCTCGTATATATAGCATCTCTCAAACAATTAGACACACTGATAATAATTAGATCCACCAGTTACACAAATTGTTCAAAAAAGAGTGCATGCATGCACATTCCTAATAGAGTTTATATGCATATACATGTAACCGCATGGGAAATTGATTGGCATGTTTCCAAAAAAATGGACTTATGGATGGCTCAATTCACCTTCCAGACAGTACCAAGAAATAACATGAAAGCATATGGTTCTATCATTACAACTGTATTTATCGCCCAACGGTCTGTTAAGAGGAAAATTTGTTGATTACAAGGAACATAGAATGGAAATTGAGCTGGGAAAATGCAAGTGTGGTAACATCTCTTTTATCTCAACAATCGATAGCCTTTGGACAAATAGATGAACGAAATAACCGTGCTAGTTTTTTTAACTATCCAATTATTTGCAGTAATCTCAAAACACATCCTATCGCTTGTAATGCACAACATAACTGCAATTCTAATAGAGCGATGTGGCACATTTTAGATGTTATATGAAATTACTTATTATAGCAAGGTTGGGATATATTCATTTATTGTGTTTGAAAATCTATAGAGGAGTGAATATGTATTGTGTACGTGAGTAGATAATTACTACAATAAAGTATAAATATAATGATACAAAACTGAAATCATTTCACGGCAATGAAAACACATTATAACTTATAGAGATTTTACAGTAAAAATATAAATAGTAAAACTATCTTGGAATAGTTGTTGAATCTTCATTTCAACATTATCCAATTACAGTGTACTTTATGGTTCTTCGGCCATTCAACATTTTCTTCACAATTCAATGTTTTTCTTCGATCTCCCTAGCCCCAAAGGACCCTTTAAGAGTCTAGTCACAAGAAAATATAGAAGAGATGGAAGGTGATAGGAAGGCTAAGAGACTCACCTTTCATTTCTCATTCCTCTCTCTTTTTCTTTCCTATTTCCTTTTTCTTTTACATTTAATCATGTTTTAATTTTCTTTCATCTATTTATTTTTTCTTAAAACTGGCATTGTCCTTTTATATTTTATGTAACATTGATTAATTGTCTAACTGCACTTCTGGTTACAACCATTTGTTTTGTAGAACCATTCTGGATCACACCTCCTCATTGAGGTTTTTTGGTCTTCAAAATGTTCTAGGAAACCAATCATGGGTCTCACTCTTGCTCTTGATTTCACTCATGGATTCACTAAGGATAATCTCCCAGAAATATTCTTATCCAAAATCTTCAATCAAAAATCATTCCTATCTTTAGCATGCTAGTTTCTTTCATTCTTATACTTGGAGACGATCTATCTTGGTAATCAATGAAGCCAAGTCAAATTCTAGTATGTACTTGTTTAATGACATCCCAACAATTATGCTATCAAACAGTAACCCGACTAATGGAAGTGTGGTATACCCTCTTTTTATAGGATCAATTGATTCCCTAAATGGGAAAAAATCTATGATGTGAGCATCAAAATCTCCAATCTTTAGATTTTTAAATTCATCCATTAAAGCTACTCCATTCCTCTACTCAACAAAATACATATACATATTTGTTCAAGTAGTGTGTAAATGCTTCAAACTTTCACTTTCTATTACCATGGACAAGGATTTGGATGCATTGAATGCAATCCTACATGCACCTACATTTTGGTTGTAAGAGACATTAAACTTGAGTTCATGCTCTATCTATTGGAACATTCAACCCCAAACTTAGAGCAATGTCAAGTTAGTTCTTTGGAAGTACCCTCTATTGTATCCAAGCTGGAGTCAAATGATTTCGTTGGCTTCCATTTCTCCTTTCTTCCATAGGTTGAACATTCTTTTAAATCATGGCATTTTAATTCTTCTATCCATTGCATCTTTACCAAATTTAAAGAATGCCCACCACATCTACATGATACAATATCCATGTCTAGAATAAAGACTCATTAGTGAATATGTTATGTCAAAGTGATATAGCTATTAACAATAATGAATAAATATGATATTATGTCCAACATCCATTTACCACTCAACTCCTCCAATTGCTCACTCATCGGAAAGCTAGTTCACCTACTAACCTGTCATTCTTCAACCAAATTGCAATGAATGAAACATCATCCCATGCTTGAGATACTTCTCCATTATCTCCTATTTCCACCCAACTACTACTTACTTTCTTGGTGAGGCTAATATATTGTGATACTACAAATCTACATACACATTATTTCTTCTCCTTGAGCTTCCAAGGAAGGGAACTCTTCACCCCCTTTAATCTTTATTCTCCACATTTTTTGTTTGATGGTGTGGTTAATGTGATGAATCTCCATATACCTCTAGATTATTTGTTTTCTTGGGAAAGTCTTATGTCCATTCTTCCTTTAGAAACATTTAGGTTTATGGCATGTATCTTGATTCTCCCAACAAAAATCCTCAAAATGGTCTTTCTTCCTACAAAAGAAACATAGTTTGACATATTCTTTCTACAAAGGAAACATAGTTTGACATATTCTTTCTACAAAAGAAACAAAGTTTGGAATACCAACAACTAGAAGATCTATGGCCTTTCTTCTTGTAGAAATTACAAATAACGAGTGTCTTATTTGATACATACCTCTTACTCCTTGGTTGATTGGATTGGTACTCCTTCTAAGTGTTGGTGTAGGTTGAGTATTTGAACTTGTCTTATAATTTCCCTTCTGCATTCCATCACATGAAGGATGGAATGGTAGTGTTCTTCCATCTTCATTTTCTAATGTTGTTTCTTATAATGAGAAAGCTAATTATTCCATATATTTTTCCTTCAAAAATGTGATCTTGGTGTTTGTGGCCTTTTCCTCTCTGCCACCAAAACCTAGGCCTTCGTTCTTATCCCTTAGTTCAACTACTATGGATCTTAGGATACCTTATCTTCTCTTTCCTAACTCTTTTCCATCATAGCCCATATACCTTAAGGGTGAGTGCACAAATTTGGTGGCCGATAAAGTGCCAATGGGGTGACCAGGAATGTGCACCCACATGAACACGTGCATGTTTCTAGGAATGCACACCCACAAGAATGTGTGCATGTGTTCCTGATGTAAAATGTTCGACAAACCTTGAATCTCCACTTAGCAAGCCACGCAGGCACGTTACCAAGAATGTGTGGGAATTCTCAAGAATGTGCATGTGTTCCTATGAAAAACATGTTTATGAATGCATGCACATTCCTAAAAAAAATTGAAATCAAAATAATGCAAGAACACTTTAGGAACACATGTATGTTCCTAAAAAGAATCCATGCGTTATTAGGAATAGGAACATGCATGCATTTTTGTTAACATTTTTATCGCACAAGTTGTAGGTTGGGAAAAGCCTGACCCAAACAACAAAATGGAGACAACTAGGATAACACTACCCATTGTCACCTCATATAAGTATTCCCTCCACTTTAGAGGTGAGGTGATCGCCTCAAGGGGGAAATTCCGAGTAACCCTAGGGGGAGATGAGATGAAAATTGGGATGATGAAATGAATTACCCTATAGGTCAAGTTTCTAAGTGGAAGTTGGATTTGATGACACGTCTCAGAAGTGGTTTAAGGTTGCCAAGTCTTTGAGTACCCACAAAAAGTGTTTGTACATACCCGAGACACAAGAAAAGCCAAATTTATAAGTTATATATTAAGTGGAAAATTAAGTTAATCTTGTTGTCCCTATTTTCAGCAATCAAAAGAGATATATATCATAAAGAAACAATTAATAAATATGTGATATAAGATGCTAAAATTCACGTAAATGATGCAAGAGATAAGCTAGTAAACACTAGTACAACTCGAGTATAAAAGAATAAGAATTTAGCATAAATGTAAGGTTGTTATGGACAAGTATTACAGAGAGATATTTGCAGCCTTATGGATATATCAAACAAGTTTTTATAGAAGAAAAATTAGCCACCAAAAATCATAAGTAATCCACCCAAAAGATGTGCCGAGACTATTAGATGGTAGGGGTAAATTATTAGCAACCTTTAACGGTTGAAATGTGAGTTATAAGTAAGTAAAAGAATGATTTTTTGCAGCCCTAATGGTGGTATGTTTTAATTAGTTATATATCTAAGAATATCAATCCAATCAAGACAACTTAGTGGCCTTGACAAGCTATTAACATGTAGAAAAGTTTCTAACTTGAACAAGATCAATATCTCACTAAATCATGTTTACCAAGGAAAAACATTTATTTCTCCAATGAAAAATTCAGATTAGTGCCTTTGAAAAATGGGTGAATGGAGTCTTTAAAACAAAAGTTAGATAAAAAATATCCATAGGGGTGTAAACCCTCTTACTCCCTAGGGAATGTAAACCAAACTCAAGGTAGATCAAGGAGGGTGTACACCCTTGTACTCCTCCAAGATACCTTGCAATAAAAGACTTGAAAACTAGCTCACACCACCTTAGCTCATCCATTCATCAAGAGATATACCAAAAATGCTCAAGTATAGCGAAAATTTCAGCCAATGCACTCTTCTCACAATGGGAGAGCTATGATGAAAATGAAATAGAGATGATATCTATTTATACAAATCCTATAAAACATAGTTTGTCCACATTCAAAGGGTAAGTCAGGATATAAGGGGAAAACAACCCTTACTCTTTCCCCTTTCCAAAATAACATTTTTAATTCATAATTTGCACATAAGATAAACCCTAGAAACATGACAACACCCTCTTGGGGAAATGTTTTGGCACTTTTAGGTAAATTCGTTGGGTTGGAGATGAGTGTGTTAGGCCTCCAAAGGACAAATTTATTCAAGGTAATCCTCTCCTTCATGATCCAAGGGATCCCTATTCCAAGTGTCTCCAATCACCACCAAACCCTAGCCCTAGGGTGACGTCCATCCCTTAAAGGTGACATTTTTTCCTCCAAAGGAAAGTCGTTTGGATTGTAGGGACTAAGTGATATCTTCCAAGGTGTCATTTATGCCTCCAAAGACATATCATCATAATCAAGTGTGTGGGCCCTGGCATCCAACCCGTGGGATTAAATCCCCAAGGAATCCCAAGCTAGGCTTGTTCTTCCAAACATTTCCACCATCTAGGTCCTGCAAAGACAATGAATACACCCTCCAAGGATCTCAAGTCAAATGCATCATTATGAGTAAATAAATTCAATAAAATAGCCATCTAAGCATGTACATTCAAACTACCTCATCAAAATAAACAAGTGTTCAAATACCCTATGTAATTTTCCAAGTTTAGGTATGGGAGGATTGACCAAGTGACCTAGTGGGTGAATCGTACCTCAAGTTTAGGAGTGTTTCTCAAGTGGGCCTCTTTATAAATCATGTGGATGAGGTGACATGGATGGTGGAAAGACTTTTGGGCATGGGGTTAATGACATACAAGGGGTTGTAGTGTCTCATTTATGGGTGCCTTCGTAGAGGGTGTGTTGCACCTTCATTTTCAATGAAATCTTTTTCCAAGCCCATTTATTTCCTTTTATTCTTTTAAGATGTTTCCAGGTTGAATCCAAGGTGGGGATTCTATCTAAGCATGAAAAATAGTTCCCACCTTGAATATACTCTAGTCACATCATGCTTCCCCAAGTTGAAAACATGTGTGTTGATTCTACCTTAGCATTAAAAATAGTGCTCAAACATGCTCCACCTTGGTTGGAATTTTCTATTAGTTATTTTTCACGGGTCCCAACAATTTTTTATGAGAGGAATTTCATTTTCCTTAGGATCCCTAGGAAATCATCTAGAATTTTAATGATTGGATTTTATTTTTTTTGCTAGCTACAAGCCTCTAGGCCTTCAACCCCTTCTTCCCATAAAATGAGGGACAACATGTTCTTGGGTTAGTACACCCAAAAATCCAAAAAGGTAAGGAGATGAGGGGATGAAGTGTGTAAAGTGACAAGTATGGTCATGAATGGCATGATGACTTGTCAAGAGGACCTACCAGTAGAAAACGTGTCCCTAAGGGTGACCCACTTACAAGGGTGCAATGTCAACCACCAAAGTGAAACAAGAAAAATAGCATAATGTCCAATCAAACATTACATAATCAAAATAAATAATAGATGTAACAAACTCAAATGCCTCAAATATTGAAATGACAAGTTCACCATAATACTTGGCTTGTACCTCATGGAGAAAGGCCCAATGTCTTCTGGAAGCCATTTGATGTGGTGGATACCATCGTGATGAACCTGGAGTTTTGGTGGTTAGGTGGGTCTCTGTCTATGAAAGTGGGCATTGTCGATAAATATGTATCTCGGTACTCCATGTATGCAACCTGAGGGCCTCAAGACATCATCTCCTTAGTTATCCCTAGGAGTTGGGGATAAAATATGTCTCTTACTTTGGGACATGTACTCACCGTAAAGTGCATGAGAACCGCAACATCTCTTAGTGGACTTGTGCCTACACTGAAACATAAAACCATAAAATACATGTTGGTTCTATCACCCTTTGTCCATATATATCAAAACCAAAATGACAACTAATCTAAAAAGAATTTTTTTTATTTTTCAAAAATTTCTAAGCTAAGTGTATAATATGATGAAATCAATATGCAGGTAGAGAAAAATGAAATATGAAATGCAGCTAAGCTACCATGATAAATCAAGATGCAAATGCAAGGAAAACAAGATGACCTACCTACTTACCTGGGGCATGGGCCTTGAAGAAGTCAAGTTCCCTGAATGTAGGGTTGGAAAAGAGACCCATCCACTGGTAATGGCATCTTTCTCCTATCCAAATTTGTCAAATAATACTTCTCTTTCTAGGACTTCTTCCTGATGATATAAGGGCCAAGCCAAGTTTTGTTATCCTTTTGGTCATATTTAAGCTTTCCCTTCTTTTTGTCCCACATGAACGCAAGAATTCCTTCATTGTAGTTGATGTAAGGTATATTCTCAATGTAAGGGTAGGAAGGAGGTCCTATGTTGACTTCATTTTTGATGGCTTCTTCACATTATTTGTCCTTATTATCTTCTTTCTTCAATATCTAGATGGACCATGGCTCTTTCCCTTGGAAATTCACAAGATTTTATTTTTATTCATTTGCCCTTGGGAGTAGCGTATCTATGCATTCATATTTCATGAAAGGTAAGTCTCATGGATCATACTCGATGGTATCTGGAACCTCATCAAAATAACCCTCGTATAATCAAGACTATTGGGGTCCATCATATGCTTTTTGGCTTGTTCTCGACTATATAATACCTCAAAGGTGCCATCCCCCATGGGAATGTGTACATGGGTAAGATCCATTCTAAGGAAACCTCCAAGATGAGAAGACCAAATCCTCGATAAGAGCATCCCCCAAGCATCTGAGACATCAATCACTACTATTTTCATAAGAAGGATGATATGCAAAACATTAATAAGGAATACCTCAACGTTCTCACTTAGTCCATAGACCTTGACACTCTTAGAATCAATACCACACACATTGTTGTATGGTTGGGTTGTCTTCAATATAAGTTGTTCCATCACCTTCAAAGACATGAAATTTTTTTAGGCCCCCGAATCCAGCAGATAGTTGTTTAGGCGGAGGCCATTCATTCCCAAGGGAAGATAGACAAGATTTTTTTTGTTTCGTTATCGATCAAGATACATGGTGTTCAAAATAATTGGAGTATCCTCCTTCTCAGTTGGTACCTAAAATAAATTCAATATTTCCCTCCTCACAAAAGGAGTTTTTCACATTTGTGTTACGGGGACAATCATATTCAACTTCCAAACATGGCTACAACGTCTATGCTCAATTGAATCTCATATTTTATTGGAGTTGGATTTGAAAGTAACTCATGTAATGGACGTGGAAGTGGTGGGACCACCTTCTATGTAGATGGAGGAGGAGAATTTTCTTTTGGCTGAGGGGGATTGGAAGGTTGCAACGGAGGAACCGAAGATTTGTTTCTTCTAGAGTATGTAAAAAATTCCCTCTTTCTCAGTTGCTTTCTCTGATGATTTGTCAACTAGTTTAATACCCAAAGTATTCCCTCTATTTCCCTTTCTATTTTGGTCTCTTCAATCTATTCATGTGTGACCTCTTCCTCTTGGAAGTTACAGATCATATCCATGAGGTTCATATTATTGGGAGAATATCCATCTTGTCGGGGAAATTCATCCTCTCGATCAGGTTATTGACATGGAGAACACCATGGTGTCTGCTCTATGTTGACCATTCAAACTGGGTTCAATGTATCAAGGTCCTTTGCCTCTTGTTGATGCCTTAGTTTAAAACCTATGGAATCTCTATATTTTATAGAAAACTAAGGTCTAGAGGTGGATTGATTTCTTTCCACAGTGGTTAATTGGCCCATGATTTGATTCTAATCATGGAAAAATTGAGTACTCATATAATCTATTTTTGGATTCAAGAGGGAAATTGGATCAGGAACACTGCTAATAGAAGCCTTAGTTTTTTTCTCTTCCTTCACATGAGGATTATAAAAAGGATCAACCTTTGAGTCAGGGAGGTTCTCTTCAATTTCTGCATTGTAATCTTTTTCTTGTGCCAAGGTGGTGAGATTATTTTCCTTCGGGATGAAACAAAATTTTCCATCGAAAGAATTCATGTAAAGGAGGTGAACAAATGCATCTATTGAGTGTAGGTCTATCCGGATTCAACTGTATAACTTGTCAAACTTGTTGTCAAATTCACTCATTGTTTCATTCTCCTTCTTCTTTATCTGATTGAACTATGCTACAAGCATTATGTTGTCTTTCTTCGTTATCCATATGTTCTTGAATAACTTATCAAACTCTTCATAAGATGAAAATTTATTATCAGGAATCCCTTTGAACCATCTCTAAGCATCTTCAATCAATGATGAGGCTAGTAGCTTCATTGCTACATCCTCATGTTCCACTTCTGCGTTTTCCATGTCACAAGCTATGGCATAGATATGATCGTCAAGAGTGGTCACATTATTTCTTGGAAAATTTGGCAACCATTTGTGACACTCTTTTGGAATTAAAAATCAGCCACCAAAACTCACAATTAATCCACCGAAAATATGCACTGAGACTAGTAGATGGTATGGGTAAATTATTAGCAACTTTTGATGGTTGAAATGTGATTTATAAGTAATTAAAAGAATTATTTGTTGAATCCCTAATGAAAGTATATTTTAATGTGTTATATATCTAATAATACCAAGCCAATCAAGATGGATTAGTGGCCTTGACAATCTCTTAACATGTAGAAACAATTCCGACTTGAACAAGATCAATATCTCACTAAATAATGTTTACCAAGGAAAACAATTTATTTCTCCAATGAAAAATTCAGATTAGTGACTTTGAAAAATGGGTGAATGGATTATTTAAAACACAAGTTAGATCAACAATATCCATAGGGGTGTAAACCCTCTTACTACATGGGGCATATAAACCAAACTCAAGGTAGATCAAGTAGGGTGTACACCCTTGTACTCCTCCAAGATACCTTGCAATAAAATAATTATATACTATAAAATGAAGAGAACTTGATGGAGGGTGTATGAACTTATACTCCTCCTAGGGTTTAAACCAACAATATCATGAAAAGATCAAGAAAAATGCAAATTTTCCTTACCAAGACTAAGAAAGATGCAAGATCAAACCCTAGTTTCACCAATACAAACCATCCATAAGAAATAAAAAGACTCTCCAAGAGGAGTGCACCAACTTAGCTCAACCATTCATCAAGAGATATACCAAATATCATTTGCAAGAGAGAGATAGATACCAAAAATTCTCAAGTATAGCGAAATTTTTCAGCCAATGTAGTCTTCTCACAATGGGAGAGATATGGTGAAAATGAAATAGAGTTTATCTCTATTTATACAAAACCTATAAAACATAGTTTGTCCACATTAAAAGGGTAAACCACAAGATAAGGGGACAACAACCCTTACTCTTTCCCATTTTACAATATAATATTTTTTAATTCATAATTTGCACATAAGATAAACCTTAGAAATATGGCGTCACCCTCTTGGGGCAACATTTTGTCACTTTTAGGTCAATTTGTTAGGTTGGAGATGAGTGTGCTAGGATTCCAAAGGCCAAATGTATTCAAGGTAATCCTCTCCTCCATGATCCAAGGGCTCCCTATGCCAAGTGTCTCCAATCACCACCAAATCCTAGCCCTAGGGTGACATCAAGCCCTTAAAGGTGACGTTTTGGCCTCCAAAGGCAATTCATTTAGCTTGTAGGGGATAGGTGAGATCCTCCAAGGTGTCATTTAGGCTTCCAAAGGCATATCATTGTCATCCTCTATGTGGGCCCTGGTATCCGAACTATGGAATTCATGCCCCAAGGAAGCCCAAGCTAGGATTATTCTTCCAAAAATTTCCACCAAATAGATCCTCCAAAGACAATGAATATGACCCCCAAGGCTCTCAATTCAAATGCATTGTGTTGAGTACATAAAATCAATAAAAGATCCATTTAATCATGTACATGAAAACTACCTCATCACAATAAACAAGTTCTCTAAGACCCTATGCAATTTTCAAAGTTTAGGTATGGGAGGGTTGACCAAGCAACCTATTGGGTGAGTCGTACCTCAAGTTTAGGAGTGTTTCCTGAGTGGACCTCTTTCTAAATCATGTGGATGAGGTGACATGCATCGAGGAAAGAATTTTGGGCATGGGGTTCATGACATAAAAGGGGTTGTAGTGTCTCATTTATGGGTGCCTTTGTAGAGGGTGTGTTGCACCTTCGTTTTCTATGCAACCTTTTTCCAAGCCCATGTATTGCCTTGTATTCCTTTAATACGTTTCCAGGTTGAAGCCAAGGTGTGGCTTCTACCTAAGCATGAAAAATAGTTCCCACCTTGAATCTACCCTCGTCACATCATGCTTCCCCAAGTTGAAAACATGTGTGGGGCTTCTACCTAAGCATTAAAAATAATGACCAAACATTATCCACATTGGTTGGCATTTTGTATTAGTTATTTTTCATGGGTCCCATCAATTTCTTACAAGAGGAATTTCATTGTCCTCAAGATCCTTGGGAGAAAATCTAGAAGCTTAATTATTTTATTTTACCTTTTTCCACATAAAATCCTTTGTGCCTTCATCCCCTTCTTCCCATGAAATGAGGGACAACCCCTTCTTGGGTCAGTACACCCAAAAATCCCAAAAGATAAGGAGATGAGGGGATGAAGTGTGGAAAGTGACAAGTATGGTTGGGAATGGCACGATGACTCATCAAGAGGACCTCCTAGTAGAAACCTATCCCTAAGGGTGACCCACTTACTAGGGCACAATGTCAACCACCAAAGTGAAATAGGGAAAAGAGCATAATGTCCAAGCAAACGTTACATAATCAAAACAAGTTTTATATGCAACAAAATAAAATGCCTCAAAATATTGAAATGAAACTCACCATAATACCTGGATTGAACCTCATGGAGAAATACCCAATTTCTTCTAGAAGCCAACTGATGTGGTGGATAACGTCATGATGAACCTGGAGTTGTGGTGGTAGGTGGGTCTCTGTCTGTGCATGTGGCCACTATTGGTCAAGTTGTCTCTTGGTACTTATATATACAACTTGAGTGCCTCGAGAAATCATATCCTTAGTTATCTCTATGATTTGGGGATAAAAAACATGAAATATCTCTCTCTATCCCCATCCCCTCTCTCTCTCTCTCTCTCCAATCTCTCTCTCAATCGTTGTCTCCCCCCCCCTCTCTCTCTCCTTATCCATCTCTCTCTACCCCCACTTCCCCTCGTTTCTTGTCCCCTTATTCCCCTCTCTCTACCCCATAGT
>ML780417.1:255694-355124 GCA_009831015.1 Picea engelmannii | reverse complement strand
GAGAGAGAGAGAGAGAGAGAGAGAGAGAGAGAATTACTTTGTGTTAACATGAATGTGCGTGTGTTATTGTTCCTAATAACACACACACTTTAGGAATGTGTGAGTGTTCCTAAAGTGTGTGTGCGTTATTTGACTTTCAAATTTTTTCAAGCAGGAGTGACAACTCTCTTGTAAATTATTTCTAAGTTGGTTTCCTTAGATTTAGGTTTGGGATGAAAAACTTAGTGGTTCGGTCTCCAAATACATAAAAACCTTCATTTTTATGAATACATCTCTATATATTCTTTTTGACATTATTTTTTCTATAGGCTACACAAATATGTTCTTGATAAAACTACAGAAAAGATAAACTTGGGTATGCAGATTCCAAATATATAGTTTTTTTTTAATAAATTAATATTGTTTACTATTTTTAATATATTTTCGTCTTCCCATGTGTCAAAATTCTAGAATACATACCTCTCTTATTATACTATAACTTTAATTGTTTCTAAAGTGACTTATATGCCACGCTAGAGGAGAAATTACTTTGATCATGTTAAGACCCTCTTAGCGTGCATGAACAAAACCGATTCTCTATAACCCGTTAAGGTACTCAACAGTGCAAGAACACACAAATATACTTTATATTTTGCTCAAAAAATAGCATACCACTTTTAGAAAAAATCAACTTTCACATATTTATTCACAATTTCTATGAATAAAAGTTGTATATTAGAAAAGCTAATTCAATTTCCTAAGTACCTTGAATAATCCCTCCAATTTAATAGATTGATGTTTTTCCATGTTTTCTTAGTGAGAGACTATCATTAACTTGCACAGACCCTTAACAATTTTAAATCAAATCCTCTTGTATTATTTTCAAAATCACCAAAAGGTTCTTAGGAAAAGTGTAAAGAAGGTGAATTTATCATGCTTTCCTCATTCATACTATTGGCTTCTATAGTAGTAATGGATGGTTTCATTTCTTCTCTATGCTCTTGGACAACTACCTATAGCTTTGCCAATGCTTCCTCTTTCTCTACCAACTTTTGGTGCATCTAAATCATCATGTAAGTGAATCTCTCCTTCCAACTATCCATTTAAGTTACCTTCTCTCCCAACTCCACAAGTTGAACTCTACTCTTGTCCCAATCTTCCATGACAGTAGTGAGGGAATCTTGACATTCATTGAATCTATTCGTTAGCCATGGTAGTTGTCTTGTTGAGTAATGACAGATCTGGATCAATAGTACACCTATTTAAACAGTTTTCATCATTTTCTATTATATCCCCTCTCCATTCCTTACCAGATCGGTAGTCGGGGCGCTAAATCATCAGCAATGGAAATTTAAACACGCAGTGCTAACACAACGAAAGAATACAGGGTCGTGCGCCAAAACAAGATTCAAAATCAGTTATCAGTGACTGAACTAGAGGGTTTATAAAATTTCTACTCTTTATATCAGTCGTTGCCAATGGAGGGTCAAACATCAGAATATAAAATATCACCAGGATGAGAACACCAAAGTAAATCGCTACTAGACGTTGAGGGCCGTTATGAAACCCTGTAGCGGAATCTCAAAATGAAATCTTGACTGATTAAGACAGTCACCGGTATAATCGTCCTGCACATAAAAGTAAGCCGACCCCAGCTCTATCATTCAACACAGCAAACGAAAATGGACAGGTCTTCTTAACCTGCAAAGCAAAGTGATTATGCAACAGAGCTCAACTGAATGCAATAAGATACAATATCTGAAATTTATTAAATCTGGAAGGGAAATACATATATAGCAGTGATATGGCACTGTTCCCTGTTGGTTCTCTCGGATCTTTCTCACACCCTCTGTGTCCCCTCTCCAATCGCTCTGATCTGATTACATTCAAGAGATCCATACATAAACCTTCGTAACAACAAATCTGACCTCCTAACCACAAAGATACTTCTTCCTAACAAACTCCAAATTTGGCCAAGTTATTTTATTACCTGGAAATTATTTGACACATAATAAAACCTTTAAAGGTAACACCAGAAATACTGACTATTACAATTTAAATGGAGATTTGAGGAACCCAACTTCCTCTAGTAAACCTTTTAACCTATAAAGTCAATCACGAACTTGATTGGCTAGATGCTCCTATATCATTGAAGTCTCAAGGTTTTCTCCATTGGCGAGATGCTCCTATATCATTGAAGTGTCAAGGTTCTTGTGCTACAGGTTGAGAATCAGTTGATCGGGCTTATGGGTGGCTCAATTCACCTTCCATATAGTCACCAAACAATAACATAAAAGCGTACAACTCTATCAATTGCCTCATACGGATATATCCAATGCCCAACGGTCTGTTGAGAGGAAAAATTGATGACTACAAGGAACCGAGGATGAAAATTGTGCTAAGAAAGTGCAAATGTGATAACAACGCTTTTATATCACGGATTGATCACCTTTGGACAAATGGATGAATGGGTCGAGTGTGCTAGCTGTTGTAATTAGCCAGTTATTTGCAAGAATGAATTTCAAGCAAGAATACTTCAATCTCAAAACACATCTTGCTACTTGTATACACACAACACAACCACAATTCGAATAGAGAGATCTACCACATCTTATATGAAATAGAAGCTAATTATTATAGAAAAGGTTGGGATCTATTCTTTGTTGTATTTGAAAATATATGGAATGAACATGTATTGTCTACTTGTACTTGGCGCCTATGACACATTAAGGATGGACTAGAGCATTACTATAACCAAACATAAATATAGTGACATAGAACTGAAACATTTCATAGAAATAAAAAGACATCATAAGACACATTTATTTTACTTTGGAAACCCAAATAAGAAAACTGGTTTCAAATGATTGTTTATTCTTCTCATTTCAACAACCTCCACTTACCGTGCAGCTCATGTCTTTATGGCCATTTAACATTTTCTTCACTTGTCCTTGTTTTCTTTCTATCTCCATGGCCCAAAAAAGACTCTTTGAGAGTCAAGTCACAAGAAGATATAGGAGAATTGGGGATAATGGGAAGGTCATGAGAATAACATTTCATTTCTCATTCTTCTCTATTCCTCTCTCTTATTTCTTTTTTCTTTTACATTCAATTATATTTTCATTTTTTTTTAGAATTTGCATTGTCTCTTTTTTCAATCTAATCTTTATTAATTGCCAATTACACTTGTTGGTATTGAGACTTACAACCATTTATTTTGTTCAAATCCATTTCCTATCATACTTACACATGTTCTAAAAATGTTTTTAATAACATTATTATAAAGAAAACTAGTTTTCATTCCATTAAAAAAAATGGTATTTTATTGTATCACCAATTAATGCACAATTAATGCATGACATAAAGTAAAATCATTAGAAAAATAAAATCATTGAAAATATACATATCCAAACTCAATAAAATTTCCAATATTCATAGATTTCAAGAGAAAGAGTAGATCAAATAAAATCCATAATCTTATGGGGACTCTCCTTCTTGAAGTATTCCTAAACTAGTAGTTTTTCGCTAGTTATAAAGGAGAAACCAAGCAATTGCACTAGATTCTTATGTTGAAAACCACTAATAAGATTTGATTCATTCAAAAATTCAACATCTCCTTAACTTAAACCTATACATAGTTGTTTAGGTACATCCTCTCTTCCATCAATTAATACCCTTGAGCTTGATGGTACTTAAAACTATTTATATTTATTTCTAGTGTGGAGAAACTAGCAATATCAACATCTTCTTAACTTGAACCTATACATAGTTGTTTACTTACATCCTCTTTTCCATCCATTGATACCCTTGAGCTTGATGGTACTTGAAAATTATTTGTATTTATTTCTAGTATGGAGAAACGAGTACTTGAAAACTATTTGTATTTATTTTTAGTGTGGAGAAACAAGTAATAGGGGCATGATGGTCCTTTATTCTATGTAAAATAATAAATACATTATGTAAAATAAATACATAATGCAAAGTTTGATATTGTGGAATGTGTTCTTTAGAACATTAATACAAATAGTAGAATAGCAGTTGTGTATTGCTATCTTGTTTGGACTCCAACCCTTTCAAAAAAATCTAGGAAGAATGTTGAAAGAGTTCATAAAAAGTTCTTAGTAGAGAAAGTAGGAGTTAAAATATAAACCATTTACAACATGATGTTAGAAGAATAAGGTATCTTACCTTTAGAGTAAGAAGCATTATACCACACTATTACATGTATTGTCAAAATAAAGCATATGGATACAAATAGATTATGATACAAACAAAGATATCATCTCAAGATAAGTGTTGGTGACATGAGAGGTTGAAATGAATATAAAAATGGGAATTGAAGAAGAATATTTTCTCCATGAACCATTGGTCATTGGAGACTTGGTACACAAAATGTGATAAAGAGTTTGTGCTAATACCTTGGTAAAAAAATGAGATTTTTCCAAATGACGTGACATGATGATTACTTAAATTGTAGTAAGTTCAAAAGACAATATCTATGTATTAAAACCAACTATTTATTCTATCATTTTAAATAGAATAGTGTATGTGTTTACTTTGCAAACTAGGAGAATTTGAGGATGAAGACCATATGATGATATATTATCCTTTGTATGAAGAAGGCAAAAACACTCAATTCAACATGAATATTTAAGTCGTAAAGTCTACGGATGTATACATACCCTACCCCCCTTTGGATTTGAACTTGTGACCTCTCAGTAGGAAATACATGTTCTTAACCATTAGGCCCAGTCACGTTGAACTTACTCTAAACACAGATCAAAAACCTCCCTCATCAATCTTATTCTTTTCTTTAATATCATATTTAAAAATAAGTTAGATAATCGTTGTAATTAAAAAAAGATAAATTATCCTCCCTCTTTGGATGTTTCAAAACTAATCTAATTTTTGGGGGCATTAATCCAATGATATAGGATATTTCTTTTAACACTCATCATGGTGTTTAAAGAAAAAACATTCCACATAGGAAAAGTAAATAAACATTTATCCACATCAATGAATTTCATAAATTTTTATACACCATATGTTTATTATGTAACATCATCATGGTGTTTAAAGAAAAAACATTCCACATAGGAAAAGTAAATAAACATTTATCCACTTCAATTAATTTCATAAAGTTTTATACACCATAGGTTTATTATGTAACATTAGTTAATTTAATTAAGTCGAAAGGCGTACACCTATTGACAATGGGCACATTTAATATGTTTTCAAAACTTCATCAATTTTGTATGGACAAGATTAAATATTGTTGGAATATTCTTAGTCGTCCCAATAAATCAATGGTTGTGATTTCAACCACTAACTTCCTCACTATTATAAAGACATCCGTTTACATGTTTATTTTTTTACTTTTACTTAATCATATTTAAAATTTACTATGATGGCTAGATGATTGCCACCTCTGAGTGATTAACATTTCATTTTCTAAAGAGCCCAAGTTTACCAGCCATAATTTTTACTCCAACTATTATTTACTATTATTTACTGGGCAGGATTTTCCTGCCTGGAACTCTTACCATCTTACCACGTCGGTTATTTAATGCACAGGGTTCTGCGGTTATTTAATGCCCAGGGATCAGTTATTTCGGCGTTCATCATCCACGAGTCACTTGTGGTTGTGCTAGTTATTTACACTATAAGAACGTGTCATTTTAATGTACAAATTTAATTATAAGTACGCGACATGATAAGGCTTACATCCCTAAATTTATGTAAATTTTGGATAGTTTATTTTCGAAATATATCTAGAGAAGACAAATTACTATATCCACCACCCATTATTGATATTAAAATATGCATAATTTTTTTTAGTTTTAAATTTTCAAAGCTAAATAAGTATAGTAATTTTCACAAACATCTTACGGTTAGATTCTCCTCTTTAAATATATAATTTAAAAATAAAAAATAAAAAGACAATTATTGAGTATGATCATGAATGCCATTATTTCAGTTAGCCTTGTTAAATTTTCTTGTTCATATCTAAATATTTCAACATGGTTTAAATCATGAAGTCATTATTTCACAGGTAGAGGAATGTTCAAGTTGGTATTCCTCCCCACTTAAACTTGAATGGTGGAAGATATTTGTAGATGATACTTTTATAAAGTAGCTACATGGGAAGGAGAACCCAAAGGACTTCTTGAAATACCTACCTAACATCTTTGAGCATCATGTAGAAGCATCTGGTAACAAGTTTTAGAATTTATCTCAAGGATAAAAAATATTTACCAAGGGATTTGGTTCCCTAATTTCTTTCATTGAGTTTGTTTGATTAGATATCGATTTGTTTGTCATAGGTGTTAAGTCCATTGCTAAATATTAGGAGCAAATATCTAGTTTAGGCATTTGTTAAGATAAATCGAGATTCATTTGTTTGTAAGCTATCTGAGGGCTCGATATATATTGAATGCTTTGTAAGAGGCAGAGGGGAGCGAGTGTGTGAGATTGAATATGTAAAAGTGTGGATCGTACATGTCTAATAGACCAAGAAGGAAAGAGATTTCCTATGTAAATTTACTCCTTCATTGATAAAAAGAAAGAACAGAGTGTGTGGTGTTGTCGTGCTATGAGTTTGCATTTTTTCACACTGTGTGTTTGAATTGTTAAACTCTATGTATAAGCTATCTTGGCAGAGTGATGAGACAGGTCCAAGAGACCAAGAAGGAAAGATATTTCCTATGTAAATTTACTCCTTCATTGATAAAAAGAAAGAATAGAGCGGGTGGTGTTGTCGCGTTGCATGTTTTCATTTTGTAGCACTGTATGTTTGAATAGTTAAACTCTATGTATAAGCTATATTGGCATAGTGACTAGTTTATGTGATTGCAGGAAGACCGTGCGCAGTTAATTTCAACACATTCTAAAATTCTGTTTAAAAGAATATTTCTTGAGTATTTGTCTTCACATGAACATACAATCACGATTTGGTGCAGTGTAACAACTCGTAAAGATCCGCGACAAGTTAGTGTTGTTGCAAGATTTTGCATGCAAAGTAACATGTGACATACCCGCATTGTTTATTAAATTTCGTGCATAATTGTTTGTGACAAATTTCCTCCACATTGTTCATTGATGCTTCCATGCAGAGGTATATCCACGTAGTGGTAATTTCGCATAGAGTTATCTATGGCAGAGCACAATTTAGCGTTGTAGAAAAATGAAAAAATTGAGTTCTTGTTCGTGTTAATCCGAGGCCAGACAAGCAACCTGAATATTGATTGCAATAGAGTGTTCAAAACTCTATGATTGTGGGTTGAATTTGATGGTATTTTCCATCATTTTTGGTATCATAGAAACATTGCATCTAAGGAATCATGCCACCCAGGCAAGGAGGAAAAGATAGGAATGTGGTAACTGGTGAGTTACGCTACAAGATGAGGTGTATACAGGCGAGGATGGAGGCCATGGAGACAACACAGAGGAGAGAACCTGACATAGGAGATGTCAACGAGAGTGAAGATACAGGATCTGATGAAGAAACAAAAGGAAATCCAGGAGGGGAAAAAGCAAAGGAACGACTAGTAAGAATGGTCAAAAAAGTTGGATCCAGGCCTAAGATGGAAGTGCTCATATGCGAAGGTAATTTAAATGTTGATGAATTACTTGAATGGATAAATTCCATGGATAAATAATTTGATTATGAAGAGGTAGAAGAGGAGAAGAAGGTGAAGCATGCAGTGACTAGTCTTTTTGGCCCTTAGTTATGGAAGGAAGCGAAGAACAAAGAAGAAAAGGTGAAAAGCAAACTTCGTGGAAGACACAGTAACTGTCATTGGGTCAAAGTGAGAAAAAGAGAAGAAAATATGGAGCAAAGTACGGAAACACAAGCCGTTGGATGAGGAGATCGAGAATGACATATCAACAAGGAAGATGGATCGAGGAGAACTCAACAAGTGGAAAAATCCATCGTTGGATGCTTTGGAGCACTGCACGAGAAGGAAGGAAAGACAGGCTGGCGAAGCCCAGAAAAAGTGGGTCAAGTTGACCTAGGGTTTTGGTATCTAGGGTTTTGGCATCTAGGTTTCAACCTAGGGTTGTTGGTGAAGTATTTTAATGTATAAATAAAGGTCAAGAGGACCTGGTTTGGGTTGGTACTATATTGTTGTTGATGTATCTCTATTATTGTTGTGAGATATTATTGTATTAAGAGAGAGAAGTGCTAGGCGAGAGAGATTTATGGTATTGTAAGATCTTCAGCTGTGTGCGAAGGCCAAGTCTTGCAACTGGGTGCGCAAGAAGGGGGGAGAAAGAGAGAAGAAGAAAGAAGATCTGCTAGCTGAGAGCGCAGACAAGAACTATATGTTTTACCTTAATAAATCATAAGCACAATTCTGTGGATGTAGCCCTAGAGGGAGGGTGAACCACGTACATCTTGTGTTGTGTGTGTGATTGATGATTTGATCTCTATCACTGTTATATTGTTATTTGCATTGTTGTATTAGATCAGATCTATAACTGTGCAGGGTAGATCTAGCTTGGTGAGGGATATATGAAAGTTTCCTTGTTGTTGTATTAGATCCACTTGATAATCCCATGGTTGTAGAAATCTATGTCCTGCAACCCCCTCATAGCTGCTTCGGGTGAGACTGCATCTGTTGTGCAGATGTTGCTGAAAGGGCCAGTAGTTAGGGCTTGTTGGTGTGCTCTTGGAGTGAACCTTGGGTATGCCCCTGTGCCAACAAGGCTAAAGGGACATGCTGCTATATGGTGGGGATGAGTTGCAGGCAAACAGAAGGAGAAAATGAAAAGTTAAGATCAGGAGTTGGGACAAAATGGTGGCCAAATTTAAAGGTAAGTTCATGCCTAAGGATTATCAATTGAATTTGTTTAGAAAATTGGAAAACCTTAGACAGAAAACTATGACAGTAATAGAATACACAGAGGAATTATATAGCTTGAACATTAGAGCTGGTCACATTGAGGAAGATGTTGAGAAGGTTGCTAGATACATAAATTGTTTGAGGTATTAAATTCGAGATTAAATCATACTTTTGTCCCTGAGAACTATTGGAGATGCATACCAAGCATATTTGAAGGAAGAAGAGAAACTGGTCAGGAAGCAGAGCCATAGAAATAGAGGAAGGATTCCAGCAAGAGGAAAAGGACAATCTAACAAAGGAATATGTCAACCTTAAAAAGAAGAGGCAAGAATTTCATGCAGTCAGTCACAAAGAGGAGGAGAATCAAGAGGCATAATATTTTTCTCAAGTGTCCGAGGAAGAGGCAGAGAAATGAGATGTTATACATGTGGTAAAATAGGACACATGTCATGGGACTATTCAAAGAACAAGGAATCAAATTAGAGGAATGCACATGCTTCTAAAACAAAGGAAGAAGATGTGAATGCAGTATCAAAATAAGAAACTCCATAGGTAGGGGAATATTTTTTGTTGAAGAGAGTTTTGGTTAAGGAAGAGAAGGAGGTTCATGAACCATCTCAAAGGAAAAAAAAATTCAGGATTGTATGTAAGTCAAGAGGTAAGTGTTGTAAAATTTTCATTGATAGTGGTAGCATAGACAATTTGGTTTCCACAGAGATGGTAGAGAAATTGGGATTGTAGAGACTAGTACATCCCACTCTCTACAGAGTGTCTTGGTTGCATAAGGGACATCGGATTTTGGTGAATGAATAGTGTAAAGTGGAAGTCCATATTGGTAGCTACAAGGATGAGGTGTTATGTGATATAATTCCCATGGACATCTACCATATTTTTTTGGGAAGGTCGTGGAAGTATGAAAGGAAATCCATCCACGATGGTAGACGAAACACCTATTCTCTCAAAAAGAATGGAAACAAGAATTTTTTTTTACCTTTGAAGGATGAGATAGCCAAGGAATAAATTGGTCCAAGTGTATTGTTGATAAGTAGAAAGGATCTATTTGAAGAAGTAAAGAAAGAAGAAGAGATGCATTTTGCCTTAATTGGTAATCCAAAGGTAATATTCACTAATACAAATATGGATGATTTACCTACATAAGTTAAAGTTCCGATTGATGAATTTGTTGATATTATAGTGAATGAATTACCAAATACTTTGCCTCCTATGAGAAGTATTATCCATCATATTGATTTAATCCCTGGAGAAATTTTGCCTCATAAAGCAACCTATAGAAAGACTCCACAAGAGAATGAAGAGATTAAAAGGTAGGTATAGGAGTTGTTAGATAAAGGATTGGTGAAGGAGATTTTGAGTTCATGTGTTGTACCAACAATACTCATCCCAAAGAAGGATGGAGGATGGTGCATGTGCACTGACTCCAGAGAAATCAACAAAATTACCATAAGGTACAGATTTCCATTGCCTCACATAGGTGATTTGATGGATTGTTTGAGTGGTTCAAAACATTTTTCAAAGATTGATTTAAAGTGTGGATATCACCAAATTAGAATCATAGAAGGGGATGAATGGAAAATTGCTTTCAAGACTAATATTGGACTGTATGAATGGTTGGTGATGCCTTCTGGGCTCACAAATGCTCCTAGTCCATTTATGAGGTTAATGAATGAGGTCTTAAAGGAATTTACTGGAAATTTTGTGATAGTCTATCTAGATGACATCTTGATCTATATTCAGACAAAAGAGGAACATTTAAGGCATCTCAAGATGGTTTTGATTACCCTGCAGAAGGAAAAAATGTTGATAAATTTGAGGAAATGTAGTTTTATGAAGAGGGAGATGATATATTTGGGGTTTGTAGTATCTAAAGAAGGTTTGAAGATATACCCAGAAAAGGTTCAAGCAATTGTGAATTGGCCAACCCTGATAAATGCAATTGAGGTAATAAGTTCCCATGGACTTGCAAGTTTTTATAGAAATTTCATTAGAATTTTCATTCAGATATGTTCACCTATCGTAGAAACTATCAAAGAAAGAAAACAACCATTCAAGTGGACTGAAGAAGTTGATAGAAATTTTAAATTATTGAAGAAAACGATTACTAAGAAGTATGTGTTAGCTTTTCCAAGATTTGATAAATTCTTTCAAGTTGAGACTGATGCTAGTGGGACTGAAATAGGAGATGTCTTGAGTCAAGAGAAAAGACCAATTGCATATTTTAGTTATAAATTAAATGAAGAAAAAAATAAATATTCTTTTTATGACAAGGAATTTTATGCAATTGTTCAAGAACTTAAGAAGTGGAGGCATTACCTCATGCCCATAGAATTTGTTTTGTATAGTGAAAATCATGCATTACAATTTATAAGTAGTCAACCAAAATTAAATCAAAGACATGCCAAGTGGGTTGAATTTCTATAGAATTTTACCTTTGCGATTAAACACACAAGTGGTAAGACTAAAAAGGTTGTTGATTCTTTGAGTAGAATTAATTTAATTTTGGAAGAATTTCAAGTCAGCACTTTAGGCTTTGATGGTTTAGAATAAATGTTTTGAGATGATGCAGATTTCAAGGATTCCTATGTAGCTTGTGAAAATATTGTTGCTAGTAACAAAATTCAATGGTTGGAAATAAGATACAGGAAGGATTGTTGTTCAAGAATAGTAAATTGTGTGTACAAAAGTGTTCAATGAGGGAGAATTTGATCAAACAAAAACATAGTGGAGGACTATCAGAACATTTTGGACAAGATAGAACCTTTTCTCAGGTAAATGTTTTTTATTATTGGCCACATATGCAAAATCAAGTGAAGAAGTTTGTGGATAAGTGATAATTTGATAGCATGCTAAAGGGAGAAGTCAAAATACAGGGTTGTATCCGCCACTACCCATTCTAAACAGACCATGGGATGCAATGAGTATGGATTTTGTGTTGGTATTTCCAGGAACACAAAGAGGTAATGATTCAATCTATGTTGTGGTAGATATATTTTCAAAAATGGCTCATGTCATTGCTTGTACCAAGACTAGTGATGCGACAAATATTGCAAATTTGTTCTTTAAAGAGGTTGTAAGGTTGCATAGTTTACCCAAAAGTATAGTTTCTGACATAGACGCTATATTTCGGTCACACTTTTGGAGAATAGTATGGAAAAATCATGGTACGAATATCAGTTTTAGCTCATCCTATCATCCACAAATAGATGGATAGACCTAGGTAGTAAATAGAAGTCTAGGAAATATTTTGAGAATCCTTGTGAATGAGAACCCTAGGCAGTGGGATCAAATGCTTGATAAATCTTAGTTTGCATATATTGACTCACCAAATAGAAACTCATGGATGAGTCCATTCCAAATTTTGTATGGAATTCATCCTACGCGGGTGTATGAGTTAAGGAATTTGGGAAAGCAAGAATTAAGAAGTGTTGATGGTGAATATTTTGCAGTGAGTATACAAGAGTTGTAGGAAAGGGTCAAGAAAAAATTGCAAGAGAGCGGCCACAAGTATAAGCAAAGAGAAGACATGAACAAAAGACTAGTGGATTTTGAGTTTGGTGACTTTGTCATGACATATTTGAGGAAAGAGAGGTTTTCTATAGGGACTTATAACAAATTAAATCTTAAAAAGATTGGACCATGTAAAGTTTTAAGGAAATTTTCTTCTAATGCCTATTAAATAGAACTTCCAAGTGGTATTGGAATTTCTCCAATATTTAATGTTGCATATTTGTATCCCTTCAAGGAGACAAAGTATGTTTCAAGAGATGAACATGTAAGTGATGGAGATCAGACCATAAGATGGAAATAAAAACTACCCAGAGCAGTGCAAAAGGAGATCGAGATAGTATTGGATATGAAACTACTAAAGAAAAACATAGACAAAGAATATTTACAGTACTTGGTCAAATGGAAATGTTGACCAACATAGGATGCTACTTGAATGAAAACAACTGAAATTTCGAAGTATGGTGCAGACCTTGAAGACCCGATGAATAGTTCTTTTCTTCCCCATGAGTCTGATGCAAGAGCATATGACAACAAGTTCTAGAATTGATATCAAGGATCAAAAACATTTACCAAGAGATTTGGTTCCCTAATTTCTTTTATTATATCTGTAATAATTACAAAATGTCTCTAGAATACATTTTCGTTGATTTTGTTTGATTAGATATCGAGTTGTTTGTCATAGGTGTTAAGTCTATTGCTAAATATTAGGAACCGGTCTCTAGTTTAGGAAATTTTTAAGATAGCTCAGGATTCATTTGTTTGTAATCTATCTGAGGGTTTGAGATATATTGAATGATTTGTAAGAGGAAAAGGGGAGCGAGTGTGTGAGATTGAATATGTAAAAGTGTGGATCGCACAGGTCCAAGAGACCAAGAAGGAAAGATCTTTCCTGTGTATATTTATTCCTTCATTGATAAAAATAAATAACATATCCCATTTTGTTCTCACCCTGTGTGTTTTCATTTTGTCATTTTGTGTGTTTGAATTGTTAAACTCTATGTATAATTTATCTTGGCAGAGTGACAGGCTTTTTTGATTGCAGGAAGACCATGTACAATTAATTTCAGTTAGTTCTAAAATTATGTTTAAAATAATATGTCAGGATTATTTATCTTCATAGGAACAAAAAATCATGATTTGGCGTAGTGGAACAACTCGAAATATCTACAACAAGTTAGTATTGTTGCAGGATTCTGTGTGCAGAGTAACCTGCGACATACTTGCATTTTTTGTTGAATTTTGTGCAAAATTGTTTGCAACAAATTTCGTCAACAATGTTCATTGATTCTTTCGCATAGATGTATATCCACGTAGTGGTAATTACACACAGAGTTATCTATGACAGAACGCAATTTGGTGTTGTAGAAAAAGGAAAAATTTGAGTGTTTGTTTGTGTTGATCCGAGCCTAAACAAGAAACCAAAATATTGATTGTGACAGAGTGTTCAAAACTCTGTGATTGTGGGTTGAAGTTGATGGTATTTTCCATCATAGAACATGAAATTTAATATGAAAATTGAGGTTGACGGTAAACTTATCTCTCTATATTTGTTAATATATAAACAAGGGGATGATACATTAGATCATCAGGTGCACATGAAAAATAATTGTACTAATAAATACGTACAGACTAACTCCCATAACCATCCATCTTAGAAGATTGGAGTTATCAACACATTGACAGCCAAGGAAATGATGATCTTTAACCCTGAACATCTTGATCAAGAAATAGATTGTTCAGAGAAAGCATTCGACCAGAATGGTTACAAAGAAAATCAAATAAGGAAGACAATCCAAAAAGATAAAAATCACTAAGGAAGAACACATGAGGATTCCAATGGACCTTTATTCACATCTCCATACATTAAGGGAATAACAGGATAGATTGCAAGGATCCCCAAGAGAAGATACATCAAAG
Organism: Picea engelmannii; assembly: GCA_009831015.1. Taxonomy (NCBI): domain Eukaryota; kingdom Viridiplantae; phylum Streptophyta; class Pinopsida; order Pinales; family Pinaceae; genus Picea; species Picea engelmannii. The sequence continues at coordinate 340,857 of ML780417.1, read as the reverse complement.
TTACATTTTCCCATGAAATACCATAACGAATATGGTTGCTTCTGGAAAAGATCATGTATAAATCAAAATAGTGTATATTACATTCCTTTCTCATGTGGGAAAGAGTATATTAGAGAGACAAACATTCCACATAATGAGTAAGTGGATTTGATCTTGTAATAGATTTGATCTTGTAAAACATTCCTCTAACTCAAATTATCGTATCTACATTGAGAATACCAGGTTGATTGCCGAGATTAAGTTCTATGGGAAAATGTCCACAAGGGAAGAAATTGATATTGAAAAATGTGATAATAATATTAATAGAGATGATGGGATAAAACTCAGTGATTCTTGGAGACCAATTGTTATCACTGAAATTTCGTCCGCAAATGGTTACAAGAATTCAGCATCGTCAAACAGTTATGAGGTCACCCATGGACCAAAATTACCACAAAATCATTTCCAAAGGGTCAAAAACTATACAACCAGTGACAAAATTAAAGTGTGTTATGCTTACACAGTGCGCGTGTGCACATGCGCAAAACAAAAACGTAGGAAAAGTGCACATGCGCCCGATGCGTGACTGTGGTCGCTAAAAGACGCACACATAAGAGAACGATGCATTTATGAGAGTGGTTGGCCTCCCACTTGCATCTCCAGTCACACCCTCTGATATTTTCCTCTAGCATCCCCATCTCCATCTCTACAGTACCAACACCTCCATTGCATCTTGGGTACTATCACCCAGTGGCACTCTCCCCCACATGAGTTGTCCCATTCATAGCACCCTTTTTCACTTTTACACTCATGTTGTTTTTCAACCCTTTAGGGATGGGAGTCCCGATAGTCATACATCATGTTGTGAATCATCCACATGCTCCTTCTCCTCATTTTGCTAGCTTTTCCAATGGACTCCTAGATTATCTCTTCAAGGTTCTATTTTGATTGCACCTCCATAGTATCATGAACCCTCCATTTCATCCACAATCAGTTTGCCCCTCTGCAAATTTCCCTTCATTTCACCTACCTCATACAGAAACCCACCCATGGGGCCCCCACCCTCCACCAATTCTCCAAGAAAATTGTACCCTACCCAGGTCAACCATATTACATTGGGGCACCCATTTCTGTATATGCACACTCATCCCAAATTATTCTTTATTTATTTGGTACATTGTAAAAAGCCTTTGTTTTCAGCATTTACATCTCCTTTTGTCGCCACCTTTGACGACCTTCTTCCTTTTTTTTGGCAAACGAAACCCATGTCGCCCTTGGTTGGGGCACTCCTTATCATCTACCCCTATCAACATTGTCCATATACTCTGAGTATCCCACAGGTCACTTACCTCTTCCCTCTGATTTTGTTCACTTTTTCCCACCTCCGACACAACTTATCCCCTGTCTTGTTGTCCCCCTAACACTCGACCTAGTTGAATGGTTGCGGCCACTTATACCTCACATATACCCCCAACCAAGGGCATTCTTGAGTCTTCCTACATCTTGACTTCGTCTGTGTACCTCCTCCAATTACTAACCTCACATAGTAGATTTCACGAAGCCCTTTGCTTCTTGGACTCGCGTCCCCCTTTTTGTCGACATCAACACAGTTTCCAGAAGGGTGACAGTATCTTGACTCTCATTACCTTTCCAATGAGAGGTCTCGGACGACACAGGGAGAACCATAATTTCTCCCTGCTGTCGTTGACCCCCGTAACATTCAACTTCAACACTTTCAAATGTTACGGTGGGTCTTACTTTGCGACTATTGCAGTTGTTTCTTATATTTGCCAAAGACCTATGAACTTGGCTAAGTTATCAATGCCTACAGAATCCATGATACTTCTTACAGATGTCACTGCCTACTGTTCAGAGTATGTTCCTCCGCAGAATTGTCTTCTGCCTTTATCACGACCGCCCCCGAGGGCGCTGCAGTTGTCTACATCAACACATCATTCCTTTTTTGAGTTACGTGACACGAGCATGGGGCATGTCCACCTCGTTTGTACACAGTTTATTTTTACACACCTTATGGAAGGTTGGGTTCTACAAGTTCCCTTCTCCCTCCAATGGGTAACTCTTGACAATCCCACTATCGCTCTCTCTTACAACGACACTCTCAGTAGAAGAAACATTGATGGATTTCAGCTATACATACGCTCCTAACCTCATCCATTGGGGGGCATCTATTATCACTGAAATTTTGTCTGCAAATGGTTACAAGAATTCAGCATCATCAAACAGTTATGAGGTCATCCATGGACCAAAATTACCACAAAAGCATTTCCAAAGGGTAAAAAAATATACAACCAGTGACAAAATTAAAGTTCACTATGCTTACATAGTGCGCGTCCACACATGCGCAAAACAGAAACGCAGGAAAAACACACATGCACCTGATGCATGACTGTGGTCGTTAAAAGCCACACACATAAGAGAATGACGCATTTATGAGAGTGGTCGGCCTCCCACCCACTTCTGGTTTAGCTTCCAAGTTGATTTGACACTCAAATCTAGACTGGATCCGACTGGGTGGCTGGTCAAAGACCTAAAAATGCCCTAATTAGCCTCTTTACACACTACAAGCTAGTTGCACAATACCTCAAAGAGGTGCTATAAAAAGGCCATGGGTGCACTTCATTTTTCAAGGAATTCAATAGCAAAGTTATGCTGCTACTATTCTCTTGAGGAATCCTCTATTCTCATCAATAGTATACTAGCACCATTGCATTGAGCAATCCCTCTCACCCCTTGAGTGGATTAGCAAAGAATTATTTCACCATTTTCATTCAAAGTTGTAAGAAGAGCTTATTTGTGGGGATCCAAGAGACCTCCCTTGGAGGAAGAAGGGACTCATAGTCCTCTTTCTTCTTGGTGTTTTCTTTCACTAATATCAACCTTACCATTGGTGACATGGGTCTTATTGTTTCTTTTGTCCTTATGTCCCTATGCTCATTAGTTTAGTTGTTATTTTATTTCTTAGTTTATTTCTTAGTTGTTCTTTTATATTTCTTTCTCTAACCCTTTTCCTTGCAGCTGTCCTGCTTAGCAAACCCAACTAAGCTTGAAAGCACCTCTATTTTTCTCACTAAGGTGACAAAAGAGGCACAACACCAATGATCTATAAGCTAAGGAATACTTTAATAAATAGGTCGATTGGTCTACATCGATTTGGCCTTTAGTGATTGAAACTAATAAATCGAGAGGGGGGGTGTGGGTGTGTGTGGTATATTTTGTATTCATTTCCTCACCCACATCAATTCACTCAATCCCTAAGGATGTACTATGAATTATAGCCCAAAATGTTGGATAGTAAAATCTCACATAGGAATTATAGGTTTGAACATGATTAAAAATCAAAAAAATTGACTATATGAATTTAAATTTAACCTACACTAAAAATGAGCATATATTAAATACAAATCCTCTTTCCAAAGAAAACTATGTGAGGTGTGTTGAAGCCTTAACCTACCCAAAGTCAACAAACATGGGGACCCAACTTTATTTTAGATTTTCCATTAACCTCCATCCTCCAAAGTGTCTTCTCAATGCATGCTACTTTCATGATGTACTTGAGTTTTCTTGATGATGAATGAACATGATTATTTTCCCCTTATTGACTTATGATTCCATCCAGGTCTATAATTTAAATATGCTTCGTGTTTATGTATTTACATAGACATGACCTTGCTTTCCCATTAACGATGGTATTTTTAAAATTGGTTCAAAAATGTTTTATGCATATCATATTTAGAATTATTATATGTTACTTCCCATACCTCCACTCAAATATATTTAAGTCCCTAAACAAATTGGAACCCTAGAGGCACTTTGGAAGGTTGTCAATTTTTACCACAATAACTTTTCCTCTTGCTTTAGGCCATGTCTCCTCCAACAAAAAAAGACAAAACCTTAGGAAATATGTTTATGATATATTCAAAATTTTAAGGGATGGTGGATTGTCAAGACCAATGCCTACTCAATAGGTGATATATTAAAGATCAATAACGAAGAGGGTTTTAACTTGTATGGAATAAAGTGTAGCTATATTGTTACAAACATGAGCTTACCAACCACATGGATTCACTTAAATATGCATAAAATTAAAGGAATTATCTTTCAAAGATTATCCTCATAACTAGTATAAAATCAGCCAAGTAATAACATGAAACCATGAATAATTAAAGGACATCCACATATGAAACCATAATAAAGAAGTAGAAAAGAGCAGAAATCCTTGTTTATAGAACAAACAACCAACAACACATCATCCTTCAAGTGTGATTTCACCCAAATATTAAGAGAGACTTAAACATGCCACACTTAATATTCAAACCCTAGTTAAGGAAACCCTCAAAATAGAGTGAACAACCCTAACTAATACATACAATAGCAAATATCCTTCAATAAATACAATGATTACAACAAGACAAAGTAAGGGTTCCACCTCAACCCTAATTTCCTCTTATTAGATAAAAAATGTTCTTGTACAATGATTATTACAATGGATCTATGCTAGTAATTTATATCCATCAAATCAACCCAATAAGGGAGAAAAAAGAAGAATATGATGAATAACCTCACGTTGAAGTGCTTCTTAAATTCTTCCTTCCAATAGATATTCAACTAATCTTGGAAAGGACCAACCACACTTCCAATCATGCCTCTATAAAATGAATTTTTCATTATTTATAGGCATCTAACACCTAAAATTAGAGTTTGATCCTTTTTTATGGTTTAGAGAAGGAAAAGAATAATTTAATCCATGGACCATATCCTCCCACCTAGGGAACACCTATCCAAGACATTCTTCATGTGATTTAGGCCCTCTTGAATCCCAGTGCACCACTTTTACAGTCCTCATGAATCCTAACACACCTCTTCAATAGTTATAATGATGTTTTAACTTGGCCTTCCTTTGGATTATAGTCTAATTTGACTCAATATCTCATTCACATTTTCATAGGTTTGATTTCCACATGTCATCATCATAATTATTATGAGTATGCATTTTATCTTTGTTTAGGATCATGTATCGGGTCAAATCTTCCACATGGATCTCCCTCATGAAAATGACTCTTCTTCAAAGATATAAAACATGCCTCAAACCAATTTCCCTTGCCCCAAAAGTATTAATGGTGAAATATTCCTCCAAATATGTGAAATTCACCTTGGATAATGTGTAATTCCCCATAAAGTAACTTTACAAATTCTTTTTAAATCCCCTTTTACACCAAACTCCCTCTTCCAAGGGGTAGATTCATGATCAAGCTGCCACAATGCTCACTTGAAGTGGACTGTTCACCATCAAGTGATATCCTTTGACCAAAATAATGCTCCAAACTAGGGTTTTCATCCATTATCTATATTTTATTCCACCTATCATGCCCTAGGCCTTCTCTAAGCTAGATAATTTGTTATCCTCCATTCTCTTGACATCCATGTGTAAGAATTATTTTTCTAGGTTGTATCTAACACCTCAAGTCACAATGGATCATGTTTTAGGCATATCCCTAATTAGGGAATCCTATTATACGAATCCCTTCTTGCTCATATCATCTATCAATGAGGTCCTGGAAAAACCTCCATCAAGTTGTAACTGCTACTAAACTCCAAGGGTATTCTAATATGCTTGGTGAGAGAATAAAGGCTAATGAAAATAAATGAACCATGTATTTTCAAGTGGGGAAAAAAATAGCTCCATATGGGGACTTCACTCCCTTGTGGGATGCAAGAGAACTTTATAATCTTTGTTCTATATATAAATTGAATCAAAGTGTTAACTCTATATGATGCGATGGATCCAAAAATTCACGTCCTTGTCTCATAATATGTGAATTTTTTTCAATCTCAATTCATTACAAAAACTTGAGAATTTTCATCTAAATAACACTCATGGGGTAATACAAATAAAATCATAAGCCCAAATGTCAATGAGAACATACAAATGAAACCTACTACTCATTAAGATTGAATTTATTCTTCCTACACTACTCTACCATAGGAAATGGAAATTCTAGGTGAAATCATAAATCTAATAAAACCATCATATCATCTCATCAATAACATGATATATCCCCTTATGTTTGGTAAAAAACGAGAACAAGACCACATCAAGCATTTTGCAATAATAGGTTGGAATATTTGACACTGTATGGCCAAAAGATGAGGTGAGTTTCTGAATATGGAAGAAAACACCAATATAATACCAAGGTTGGTGTGTGCCACTGCATGATTTCGTTATCCAATGTTGTATAAGGATGAAATAATCATCACCACTAATATATGAACCATCTCGTTACACCACAATATTCCTCTCCAAAGGTTGATCTAGATGTCCCATCATTCATCATCCTTTCCTACCACAAAATTCCACATCATATTTTCAAGAAATAATGGTTTAGAAAGAAGATCCAATATAAACCTATAAAATATTTTTTACTCCTCTTCATTTCCCTCAATTAAAAATTCCCATGATGCATGCCATAAAAAGGTCAAATCTAAAAAATAAATAATCTCATGATTTAGGGTTTAATTCCCCCTTTTGGAAGACTAAAAAATTATGAAATACACCAAATATTGTGTATGTCACTTCCCTAAACATATTGCATACCTAAAAATGCATCCTTGTACTAATTTTTGGCACCTATAAAGGGTACAATATGAAGATATCGAAGGCTAGAAAATTTCTGCATATATAATGTCATGAAATGTCAAAGGCTAGAAAATTTATGCATATATAATGTCATGAAATGCTCCGTATGTTGGAATAAATCTACTCGTTAATGAGGACACATAGATGTTTATCAATAATATAATATGAATCACATACCTCAACATCCTTTTTTTGTCCAAAATCCGAGGAAATAGGACCTACAATGTTTTCTTTATGAACCATATGGATCTTAATGCTTATTAGTAATGGAAAGTGATAATTTATATTTTTATCCATGAATCTCTCACTATTCATTTCATATGTGGGATATCCATGAAGAAACCAATGATCCACGTCTTATCTATGTCTTTGAATCACAAAAGGAGTTCCTGCATCATCATCTTCTTAGTTTCCATGTTGATTATAACATGAGGTAGAAAAAGCACTTGCAATTTATTCATCCTTTAAAGGTTTCTCTACCACCTCTATTGTCTTCAAATGATTAATACATCCATCATTAAATTCACCAAATCCTTGTACTCCTCAAAATCCAAGATGATGGTTGTTGGAATATCCTCATGCAAGTGTACATCACTATCACATGTTATTTCTTCAATGAAAAAATGTTCATGAGGTGTTGTAATATATTTTTATGGTGCTTCTTCAAAATTCTCATCCAAACTTAAACTTTTATGCATAAGTGGATCATGTACAAAAATAGAAAACTTGTCATCCATTGACTCATCATTGTTACAGAATATTTCCTCAGCGGATAGGTGAAATATCCCTTGGATATATAGACCCCTATTGTCCAACACAGGAAAAAAAATAAAAAAATGGACACTAACATTCCTTTAGATCTATTCTTTATGCATACAGGTAGAGAAGATAGAAGAAATAAATGTGACTTACTCCTTTCTGACGATTTTCCTCGCTGACATTCAATCTTTGGTCTTGTTTCCCAAGATTATAACATGATGAAGGAAGTCTGTAAGGAACATAAAAACACATTCTACTCCTACAATATATCATTAGACAATAGTAGATATATCTATATAGACATACATGTATAAACAATGGTATGAAGGAAATATTCCAAGTTATATCAATGGAGAAACATGGTGAAGTAATTACAAACCATCATTAGCATTGAAACAACTCCTCCACGCTCTCCAGTCCATCCCTTGATTGAATGTCTCAAGATCAGAATGATGATGCTTTGATGAATTATCCTCACAAGATCAAAGGTTTGAGACTCTGAAATCCTTTCTCCCCTTGAACTTGGAATGAACTCATTATATAGGATTTGGAGTCTTAACTACGATGGAGAAGATCACTCACTAGATCCACTAAATTGGGATCTCCAATATTTTTAGGGAGAAAATATATCTCAAGGATTTTAGGGAGAAAATATCTCTCAAGTATTTTAGGGAGGAAATATCTCTGAAGATCCATCAAATTAGGATATTGGTTTGAGAAAATATCTCAACCATCCATGAGACTCTCAAATTCTCCTTGAGAGTAGGAAACTAGATGTGAGGTGGATTCTCACACTAAATTAATTTCCCTTTTTCAATAAAAATGAATAATACATGTGCACATAGTATTTTGACCTTCATATGATAAATTTCTCCCTTGACATGTCTAGGGATCATGACAAACACTCTCTCACTTAAGTGTGACAAATCCACACTTAGTAGTGTAGGAATTTGGTGTGTAACAAATGCCCCCTAAAGTGTGAGGTCAGAGGACAAACCAATGGCCGAAACACTTTACAAAATATTAATGAAAGGGCATTGGAGTAGGAGAGTCTGGTGGAAGTTGAAAACAAACATAAAACAATATATATGTATCATCCTAGAGGCATGCATCCATATGCTCGAAGTAAACTGACTCAAATCATAGTTATCGACCAATACACTACATATCCATGAAAGTATTGACTAAGGATATGGCCACCAAAAATACATCGTGGATTCATATCTCCATGACTCAATCAGGTCATTGCCATGAAATAATACACAGTGGAGCTACAATATGAAAACAAAATAGCCACAGACCAATACAAAGTGGATCTATGTGACAAAATATACATAAGTGAGATTGCCAATATGGTGATTATACTGGAATCTTCTACATATTTAAATGATCCCCATCAAATCTTGAGTAAAGCACATAACAGAGTGAGTGCCCAACCTAGGGTCTTCACCCTAATCCCAAAATAGTATGATTCTAGCAATGTGAATATATGACTTAATGTCAATCATGGTAAAAACCACTTGATTACCAGTCATTAATGTATACCATTAACAAGTGTGAGGGAAATCACCTATGATGACAATGACTCCCAAGGTACCCTAGTACATTCCAATGAATGTGAAAAAATGAGTTGAAGTCGAACATTCATGGAATCATTTAATCAGAGACCAATTATGTAAACCTACTGTCGAAGGCGAGGATACCTTCCATTGAGGCATGCAAGTTCCAAGGTACTAACTGGTTTCTAAGTTTAATTCCTGGATAATGTGTTGAAGTCAACAAGAACAAACTCGCTGAAGGAGGGCCATGATGTTTCCCCCATCGTTGACATGAAATAGAAACATGAAATTGATGTAATATGATATATTAAATGAGTGTGGACTAACACGAGGATAAAATATGGTAATACTGCAAAGTGGTTGGTTCAAAGTGAAAATTCCCTTGAACATTGTGAGGCACGACAAGTGACTTGGAAGTATTGAATTGATGAGTACCAAGTACATAATGTGACGATAATCAGAGAACTCTTCGATTGGAATGAAAAAGTACTTAGAGACAGATATTACCCAGAGAATTGGTATGACTTAGAGACAAGAAGATTACCCAATTGTAAGATGAGACGCAAGCAAGTGCCATGTTCAAAGGCGACAAAAAACAACAGTCATAATTCTTTCCAAAACTTGACCCACTTCCTTGAATTTTTCCCCCACTATGATTGGCGAGAACCTATTTTTTTTTAACAAGATTAGGGAGGATAAAAGATGCTTGGTATATCTCATCTTTGATTATTCCCTCAACATATGTTTAATGAACCTAAAAAAGGAGGGGTTCGGTCCCATATGGGTCCATCAATGCATGTTTTACAAGTCCAAAGAAGGAAAAATTGATGGTATTTTCATGTTTAAAGAGTCTGTAAATATTTTAAATATGACTCCATGAATGTTATTTTTCATAAATTTAGTCCCCCAAGCTCGAAAAGGTGTAAAACAATACAAGGGATAACTCTTCTAGTCATGATTGACTAGAGTATACATTTTCTGTAGTTAGTCTTACGAGGTCGAAAAAGGGGTAAAATACCACTCGAAAGGTAACTCTTTGTGGTTTAACGAGATCTAAGGATGAAGACGTATGTTGGTAGTCTACTTCATTTTTTAATGATCTTGAAATATAGAATGAAATTATGCTTAGAGTCGGTTTCATTTTTTAATGAGCTTGAAACCGAAAATGAACTATGCTTGGTGTAATACCCATGAATAGGTTTCTTCCCAACATGATGTCCAGAGGTTGGTACATTGATCGATACCTAATGGTGGGTTTTTTCCCAACATGTTGTTCATAGGTTGGTATTTCCCCCCCAGCATTATCATAAGAAGTTGGCAGTTTAACTTCACTATGATGTCCAAAGGATGGAGACATGCCCCACAAGATTTGGTTCATCTGCTGACTCTTTGTATGCACTCGCTTAGAATCCGAGTTACTAATAGGGATAGGTTCACCGGAGATGGATTAATAAATAGGATCAAATGATATAGGAAGAGGAATGGAAGGTTTAGGTACCATATCTTCTGGAAGACGAGACACTTCTAGACTAAGTGACATGATGTCACATAGTGTTTCAGTGAAAGATGGGATAAGCACTACCAGAGGATCGAATGATTCAGAGGATCATTGCACCATAGTCATAATCATATTTAACATGGGACCCCTTGTAGGGAATCATGGGGAGGTAAGGGAGAAACTCCTATGAGTGAGGAATCCTTGAGGGGACCTATCCCCACACTTCCGTACTTAAGATCAGACTATCCCAGGAATGGGATATTATTCACTGCAGAAATATTGATATCTGGTGTGCAATAATGAATTTGGTCAACATTCACAATTTTCCCTTGATGTGGAAATTGCAAAATGTGAAAGACTAAAGAAGAGACATAAGTCATCGCATAGAACCAAATGTGACAAAGAAATAAATTATAATCTAGGGGCACATCAACCACTTCAATGTCGATAGAAACACTTTTTCTCTTTAACTCCACAGAGAAATATTGCAAGAGACTGTAAGTTTGGAAACCACATCCATAAAACACTTTGAGGGTGGTAGGAGACCGGTTAAGTTCAAGAGAACCAATGGCTCTCCAGCAGGACAAAGACATGACACATGTGGAAGATCCTTCATCCAAAACAATGTGATGGTTGTTCTTCCCATGAACCATAGTGTGAATTTGGAATGACAGGTGATGGGAGAGCCTCGTCTTAAAATAGTAAAAATTAAAAAAAATCATATTTGACACCTCTGGATCCACAACTCCAATGGCTAAAAACAAGGTTCTATGTTGACTTGGACAGTTTTTTAGAACATCAAGCATCGACATAGCACAAGGTGCTTGCACCAAATCTTCAACAATGTTGTAGCTTTGAGCAGTGCAGGAATGTGGATTAAATATCGATTTTTGAATCATGCCCTTGGGCAGGTACAACATTGATTCAACAACATGCCTCTCGATTTGAAGAGGGGTGAAGGATGGAGGAGGAGTAAAAGTGGAGGGTTTACCGTTAGCACCTCAATTGGCAAGATTTTCTGGAGGAGTTTCATAAGTCTTAGATCTGGTCGTTAGAATAATTGTCTACTTACACATAAAGACTTGAGCGATGCTTGAGGAAGCATCCCCATGGTGGGAATGGCTTGTGTTTCCCCCTTGCACAGGGGTAGGATTTTGTGAAACCATTTTTTGTTGCTAAGTTGGGAAAGGGTCAGTTAACACTGTGGGTTGGGAGGTACCCTTCATAAATTTAGTGACTTCCTCATGATGAGTGAATTATTTCGTGTAGTGGTCCTCTGTACAAATCATGAAGGGAATATTAGCTTCACTTTTAAGAAGGGTATCAATAATTTTTGTACTCTCTTATTGGTTAGAAGATTTCTTGGATTTAACCTTGTTTTTCTTCTGACCTCTTGGTTGTTGAGATGAAGTGGAATGGATCGTATTCAGCTCAGAGGTTTGAACAAAAATGGAAGTAGTTTTTGTGTTTGTAATGAAACCCATCACGCCATTGGCACGAGCTTCTGGAGCAGGTTTTGATGGATCATTTGATGAGAAAGGAACATGAGGGATCAGATCGTAAAGTGTATCGGACTAGGAATATACCAAGTCCAAATATTGAGCGTGACTAATGGATTTCTCCTCAGTGGAAGCTCCTCCCATGGAAACATCTCTAGCGATTGGTGGAAAAAGTGACTTGGTAAACCAATCTTCCAAGAGTTGGTTCGAAATAGTGGCTTTAATCAATCGTTATTGTTGCTTCCATTCATGAATATGATTAGATATGTGAGTGGAGGTGGATTTCCTAAGAGAATTTAAAATATCAGTAGAGGTTTCGTATCGAATCGACAACTGGAAATGTGTCAAAGAGGCCATAGATAAATTATTAAAGTCACCAAAGGAGTGTTGTGGCAGTTCGATATACCATTTTGTTTCCACTCCTGTGAGGGTTCACTAGAAATGTCGTAAACAAATGGTGTCATCCATCAAAGAGTTTGAATAAAACCAAATATGGAAGGTCATTACATGGTTATTAGGGTCTTCTCGAGGTTTCCCTTCGAATTTTGGGATATCGGATAGTAGTTTGGCAAGGATTAGAGGCCAAAACAAGGCATGTAGTATGGGATCATTGGTCAAATGCAACAGATCAACAATATCTAATGTAACCAAGAATGGAATTTTTTAGTTAACCTGTGGATACTCGTAGTAACCATGTGACATAAGAACACCAGTAGAACCATATATAGGTTGTGATGAGATGGAAAACCAGATGGTCCTCCCATGTACTCTAGCTGACCCCCCATGTATTGTGGTTTACTTGAGGGTCCCCCCATGTATTTTGGTTGATCTGATGGTACTCCCATGTACTGCAGTTGACTTGATGTTCCCCCCATGTAATATGGTTAGTCCAATGGACCTCTCATATACTTTGTTTGAGGAGTTTGTCATGTTGTAATCATCGCGTTCACAAATTGATTGGGCAAAGTTTCTTGCTGAGGAATGCCCGCAAGATTAGTTTGACCCATAAAGGATTTGCAACTCCTGGATATGGTTGTATAGGATATAGGATAGTATTAGTGGGGATGGAGGGACTTACATGAGCGGATTTCCCCCAGGTTTGTTGTTTTTTCCCCCAAATAGGAGTTTTCCTCATAGTTGAGGGTTTCCCCCCAGCCAAAGGTTAGCCCCAGCTAAAGATTGACCTCCAATGAAGGGTATAGAAGAGTTCCCTATTTGTAAAGTTAGAGATGTGGGTTGAGTAGCTTATGTAAAGCTAGTTGTTTGAATGACTTGACTACTGGCCATCTGACCGATGGGACGAACAAGTAAAGCACTTGGTGTGTGCATATGTGGGATTTGTCAAGCATGAATATTACCCGACCCGTGTTTGAAGAGAGATGTACTCGCAAGTGGTTGTGTCAAATTAACTTGGGTCACAGATGTTCCCAGTAAAGAAGAATCACCGATAGTAGTGATTTGTGCTAGTGCGACTATCTCCAGATCCATTGGGGGAACGAATATTCCATTTGTGTATCAAAATATAACCTATTGGTTAAACCATAAGAAGAATAAGCATCAAGAAATATCGTGGACAGTTTTTCAACAAGTAGTGGGCCAAGAAGATCAGTTAAAGGGGGATTTGTGTAAGGTACAACACTTTCTACGATGGTTGTGACCAGTTGGCCACTTTTAGGAGCTACACTCCTAATTTTAGAAGTTTGTTCTTCGACCATTCCTTCGTTAAAAGAGTCGTGTTGAGGTTCCTGAACTTCAGGATCCAAACCTAGAGTTTTGCGAGATCTTTGAATCCCTTGATCGACCACGGTGAAAGTAAAATAACAATACTTAAGGCCAACTACGAACTTCGAAAGCAAAAACACCTAAAAAATATCTACAGGTAATCAACCAAACAAACAATATGTAAAAGGATATTCTGAAGATGATATGTCAATCTGTCAATGAATATATGAGAAGAAGTTACCCCGACCTCCACGTAACATCCCTTCTCGGTGCAAGAAACCCTCGTTTTGCAAGGTCACCCTCCAAGAGAACTGAAAGTGTGATGCGATGTCTTCCCCAGGTACTATGGGAATCCCCCACAGTCACCTCTGTAGATACCTAGGAAAGGCCACCAAGGTTACCAACTTGCAGTCAGCCTCCGGGGGGCACAGTAAAAAACTAGGACCGAACGTATGGGAAGGATAACAAAGTATGAAGCTCTTCCAGAGGACTGAAGACATGTGGACTGATAAAATTTATAACAACCTTGAACTGATTCGATATTCACGAAGCATAGAGACCAAATGAACCAATAACACTCAAGAAAAACCCCCAATATATGATATTTCCACTACGATTGGTTAAGATTTGGAGGGATAATATTCATTGCTCTTTCACATGAAAACCTCATGTTTATCCCCTGTATTAGAGGGGATTCCTGGATATACCTATACAACAATTGGATTTTGTCACTCTTTAGTGTTCTACAATCTTGTTTAGTAATGTTGAACAATTTACTCACTTTTCCTAGTCCAAAGATTCTAACCCTATGCTACTATTGGTGTACTATAAACCAAAAATTTTCTATTTGATTTTATTAGTGCGTTGGTTGATTTTAATGGCTTTCTTTACTCAGAAAGGTCCACGGAGATGAAACTAATGATGCGTGAGACTCGACTCCAATAGAATGCAAAAATAATGAAATGAAAACATTTATTTTCTATGAATTCTATCTATGAGAAGGAGAAGAGTTATTTTCTTCTTAACAAGCACTCAATATCATGCAAATTTTCAAAATGATGCCAAAATAACAAACAAATTTTGCCGAAATCATAAAGCAAATGCAATACTAGCTCTTTCAAAACATGTACCAAAACAAAACTTCTATAAATGAAAAATTTTCTCTTTGTTTGATCACATATGAAATGAAATCTCTTCAAATGAAAAACTTTTGTTCTTCTTGACATTCAATTAAGATGAAGCAAATCAATGTTTGACACAAAGGAACACGAAACAAAAAGAAACCAAACAAAGTGCACTCAAAAGTTTGATGAGAACTGAAAAAATTCAAGTGTGAGAAAACTTGTTCAAATAAGGACTCAAAATGGTAAAAGAGAAACAAAATCATTGTTTAAAAACCTCAAAAAATGAGTAGCAAGAATCAAAATTCCATGTTGGAATTCCAAATCAATGAAGAAAAATTCAAAATACATTTTGAAATCAGGATAACAGAAGTTTGAAAACCTTCGTGATGAGGATCAAACCACTTGTAAGAAAATTTTACCAAAGGATTAAGTTATCCTAAGGCATTCATTCTCATTTCCTAATTATGAAGGGCTTGCAAGCTCAAAGGAGGAAAGAAAAGTTGGTGATTAAAATTATTTTAATCAAACAAAGTCATAACCAAGTTCATAGGACTCCGAGGAAAAGTTCTGAGTGAAAAATATTAGGAGATGAAAGAAAATTGAGCTAAAAACTGACATGGGAAGGAGATCAATGCTCATGTAAAGAGGTAGATAGGGCATTGAACATGTATCAATGTTCCTGAGGACACTAGAAGGGAGCATTGATAAGGGTTTTCAATGCTCTACGGTTCACTGTGGAGGAGTGTTGATGCTTGGAAGTGGTTGAAATAACACCAAAATTTTCCCAAATTTATCAAAAAGAAGGAAGGGTTCAAGGTACATGCATGAACATGAAAAATATCAAAGTACAACTAGATCTACATGGAGTCGCCAGTTTTATGTTAAAAAATATTTTCCCTGTGGACAAGTGAAATCTCCCTTGGATATCTAGACCCCTATTGTCCAAGATAGAGAAACAAACAAATGGACAGTAACATTCCTTTAGATATATTCTTTATGTCTATAGGTAGAGAATATAGAAGAAATAAGTGTGTGTTACACATTATTTTTGTCATCCCTATGATCGTTAATGATGTAAATCTATCTGTTGCCTTCAGAGGAGTCAGTGGCCTGAGTTCCTAAAGAAGGAAGGCAAAAGAACTTTTCCTGAGAGAAAATATTGGATTCTCCTTTGTAAAAACCTTATAAAAAGGGAAGTTCGCAGGTTGCTATATAGGCAGGGTGCGAGAATGACCATTTCTCGCAGGTTGCACTATAGCCAGGGTGCGAACAGTTCGCAGGTTGCACTATAGATAGGGTGCGAGAATGTCAGCACGTGGAAAAAACGACCGTTTTCTCGAATATTCTAGAAGGAGAGACTTCCATGGTGAGGTGGCATCCGAATGGTTTGGATCTTACTCACTTTCATGATTTAGTGGGATCATCCTAACCTCGTCACCTTATCCTCTTCAACTTATAAAAGGAGAGGATCTCTCATGGAGAAGGGGTTCTTTGGCTTGGAATTATTAGCTTGATTAGAGTGGCTTTGAGATTTTCTTTGTCAAGATAGATTGTGAGTAGCTATCAGATCTATGGTTTCAGAATCCTTGGAGCAAGAAGTGTGTGGGGAACGAACGACGGTAGGAAGGGACCTTATGACATCAAGGCTCTGGTTGTAAGTTTCTCTTTCAATTAATATGATATAGTGATATATTTCTTTCCCATAAAGTGAGATCTACTTTATTACATAATTCCTTGATCATATGTATAGATTAGCTATTGGATATATTATTTTCTTTCACTTTGGTTGGTTTGTGTTGTTTTGATCTTGACTGCACAAGAGCGTTGGAGCGAAGCAAGGAACAAGAGAGTCCAAGGAAGCGATTACAAGGTACATATCTTCTTCTCACTTCCAATTTAATTCAATAGTTAGATCTAGGGAAAGCGGTATATTCTGTCCTATTTTGTTCTAGATCCAGGTGGATCTAGGGAGATCGGTTTGTGTCCGCATTTACGGATTAATCCTAAAACAATGTGAGTTACTCCTTTTCAACGGTTGTCCTCGTTGATCTTCAATCTTTGGTCTTGTTGTCCAAGATTCTAACATGATGAAGAAAGTATGAAAGGAACAGAACAACACCTTCTACTCCAACAATATATCATTATACAAGAGTAGATCTATCTATACATACATACATATATAAACAACAATATGAAGGAAATACGTCAAGTTATATTAATGGAGAAACATGTCGAAGTACTTACAAACAATCGTTGACATTGCAACAGCTCCTCCAAGCTCTCCAGTCCATCCCTTGCTTGAATGTCTCAAGATCATAATGATGATGCTTTGATGAATTATCCTCACAATATCAAAGGTTTGACACTTTGAAACCCTTTCTCCCCTTCACCTTGGAATGCACTCATTATATAGGAGTTGTAGGCTTAACCACCATGGAGAAGATCACTCACTAGATCCACTAAATTGGAATCTCCAATATTTTTAGAGAGAAAATATCTCTCAAGGATTTTAGGGAGAAAATATCTATCAAGGATTTTAGGGAGGAAATATCTCTCAAGATCCATAAAATTAGGATATTGGTTTGAGAAAATATATCAACCATCCATGAGACTCTCAACTTCTCCTTGAGAGTAGGAAACTAGACGTGAGGTGGCTTCTCACACTAAATTAATTTCCTTTTTTCAATAAAAATGAATAATACATGTGCACATAGTATTTTGACCTTCATATGATAAATGTATCCCTTGACATGTCTAGGGATCATGACAAAAACTCCCTCACTTAATTTTGGCAAATCCACACTTAATAGTGTGGGAATTGGGTGTGTAACATTCATGAGATTTATCTCTAAATTTTTCAATAGTCGATCCATAATTTTCTTCTTTAAGGGAAACACAGAGCGTATTCAATCTTTAATATTTTCCTCTATTTTAGACACTAGTGCCTCTGAAGCGTTAGGATGCATTAGAATTTTAAGATCTTGTGTCTCCTTGTTCTTTTCATGGCAAGTATCTTACATGATCCAGGTGGATATTGGTGGCCACCCACCTATTCCAACTGGCTCCTCTTGACAATTTTTAGTTCAACACGTTCTTATGTACTTATTGTAATTGTGGGTTCTACACTTCAGGGGATATATTAATCCCTACAAATCTTCCAGGTGTAGAATGGTGACTTCCCACCTAATCCAACTGGATTATTTTGGAAGTTTTCATGTCATCACATCTTTCTATACTTCCAAGGCAGTTTTGGGGCCCTAAACAATGTTTTTTTCTCTTTCCACAGTCAAACGTAGATGAAGTTATAGTTTGAAGACATACTATGTATTTCTCTAAATGAACTTTCCAACGGGCTATCACGTGCCTAAAATGGTGGTCGTATGCAAAATTTATGACCTCGGGAAGTTGAGGTACCAACTTACCCAACGGGGCCCACAAAACTTTTGGTGTTTCACCTCCTATGGTTAGGTTTTTAGGTGTCTAGGGTTTTGGAATTCATGAGTAATGTTAAAAAGTCCTCTGGAGCCTCATTGTAATGATTCTTCTCAGACAGATGTGCATAATAGCCACATATATTCTCAGAGATAGCTACCACCATTCGAGCAAGTTGTTTTCAATTCTTTAGTTTTATAGGTTCAGCCTATATCATTTATTCAATAGAAGTTATTGTTCACTAGATATTTGTTTTTGTTCTTCGTATCTTTGTGTTATCATATTCAGTTTGTTCCGATCATAAATCTGGATCAGTAGTATTAGAGAGGTCTTCTCTTCATTTATTTTTCTTTGTGCATGTCCCCGACAAGATCTAGGTACAAGAAGTTGGGACTTGAACCAGTCGAGCCTTTGCAAGATCGGTCGCATTGAGCCCTACAACAACCCATGGGGGACAAAAATAAAGATGATGGAGCAGGAGATCATTTTAAAATGTTGCTCGAGGAATCCCTTGCCCGACAAAGGAACAAAATGATGGATAAATTTGCACAGATCCTTCGACAGCTATCCGCAGGAGAAGAATCTTCATCAAGTAGCCATGCATCCCCTTAAAGGTACAGGTAAATTTTGATATTCCATTATTTGAAGGAATGATAGATGAGGATGGTGTAGATAAATGGTTCAATCTGCTTGAATGGTAGTTTTCGGTCCACAATTTTTTTGATAGGGAAAATATTACCTTTTCACTCCTCAAGGCCATCCCCCATGTTAAGGACTCGTGGGATACTTACTCTGAACAAATTTCCATAGAGGAATCTGCAAATTTTCGATCTCCCCCACATGGAATTCCTTCAGGGATGCCATTAAAGAATAATACTACCCTGTTGGAAGCTATGAGGACCAGTACACAATATGGACCACCCTCCATCGGGAAAGGGACTAGACAATGCCATATTTCACCAATATTTTCCATACCCTGTGCACCAAATTGGGTATCAAAGACTCTAAGCGACATCTGGTGCTCAAATACCGCGATTGTTTTCATAGATACATTCAAAAAGAAATGGATTTTTTGGATATCATGTCATTGGGTACGGCTTATAGATATGTTGTCAAGATTGAGCAGAAATTTAAGCAGAAGAGGAGAGAGTTTGGATCTACAAACTCCTCATAAACGAAGCAAGGAAATGGTGGCCCCAACCCACACAACAAGGGACAAATAAAATATGGCTATTCTTAGGACAACTAGTCCAAGATGCAACACAAGAAGGGTAATGAGAAGTCGAAGAAGGACATGGGGAAATGGTGTGAATACCATAAAATCCCTTCACACAACAATGAAGAATTCCACTCCAAGCAGTCACTTGTTGTCGAGCTAAAATATTCTGAGTCAGAGGTCGATTCTGAATCTGAATCAAATCCAAAAGGAGGGAAGCAAATTATCGATGTTGAACCCAATGCCATAGTCACTATGATCCAGATTTAGGAGAGGAATGAAATGATTAACAGAATGAATAAAATAAACACAGAGATATGAAGAACAACACAGATATGCAGTGAACAATATCTTCTATTGAATAAATGAAATAAGATGAAACTATTAAACTGCAGAAATGAAACACTTGCTCCAATGGTGTTAGTTATCTCTGAGAAGAGATGTGGCTTCTACGTGCATCTATCTAAGAATAATGATTACAATGAGGTTCCATATGCATTTTTAACATTAATCGTGAATGAAAAAACCCTAGACATCCAAAAACCTAACCCTAGGAGATGAAACACCAAAAGTTATGTGGGTCCCTATGGGTAAGTTGGTATCTGAACTTCCCAAGGTCCTAACTTTTTCATACGAACTTTGTTTTAGGTTTGCAATAGCCCGTTGGAAATATATTTTCAAGAAATACGCATTACACCATAAAACACAGAATTTTTGTATAGTTTGACTGTGATGAGCCAAAAAAAACACTGCTTAGGGATACAAAACGACCCTGGAAGTACAGAAAGATGTGTTGACATGAAAACATACAAAATAAGAAAGTTGGATTAGGTGGGAGGCCACCGATATCCACCTAGAAGATGTGTAGGGATTTAGACAGCCCTGAAAGTGTAGAACCCACAATTAAAAATAAGTACAGAAGAACGTTCTGAACTAAAAAATATCAAGAGGATCTAATTGGAATAGGTGGATGACCACCAATATCCACCTGGATCAGTCCTCCCCCATTAGGAATAAATGGTCTCCATTGCATTGAGTTCCCCCATCAAGTGAGGAAACTTACTTTGAATTTGGCCCTGGGTGAGCCACTTTCCTTGGTGGAGGAGTTTCCCTACCTTGACAACTCGATAAAGTTGGATCCTCTGCTGGCGAGTTCCCTTGACCTGTGTGTCCACTATATAATCATTAGATTCTTGTTCCATGCAGTCAGGGTTGATCTATGTTGGTGTCAGCTATTCTGCAATCTCTTAGGTGTCTAATAATGGTGGAAAATATGGCCGAATTAGGTCCTCATTAAACGCTGGGTGTAATCCAAGGAAGGGTGGAGTGTTGAGCTCAAAATCATTGCTACCCACAACCTTGGTGATAGTGTAAGGCCCATATAAAAGTGGGTGAGACTTCCGATGGGGCCCTATAAGATGCTCCTTCTACAAATGTAACCAGACTTTGTCTCCAACCTAAAATTGGTCTGGTACCCTGTGTTGATCATGGTGCTTCTTATACTTAGCATTGGCTTTCTGCAAAATCTCATGGATCTGTTAGAGGATGTGTTTAATATGCTCAATGAATATGGTTTCTTTTTCGATATCAGACTAAACATGGGAAGAGTATGTCTGTGTGGTTGAAATAGGTAGTGCAACATCAATGGGACCCAAGAGTTGAAATCCCAGGCCCACCTGAAATGGGCTATGGCTGGTGGAGCTATGGAGAGCCATGTTGTAACTATGTTGAACATATGGGAGACTCTCATCACATCTACATGGATGCTTAGAGTTTTGCATGCACAGGATGTGCACAATCATCCGATTGATGACCTATGTTTGGTCCTTTGTTTTGGGGTGGAAAGAAGTGGATTTAGTGAGCTTGGTCTCCAATAGTGACCAGATACTTGACCAAACTGTGTTGAGGAACCTATTGTCTTGATTGGAGAGGATGGTATTTGGTATCCCAAAATGGACCCACACTCGTTCGAATAAGATCTTGGCAGTATATGTCGCTATGATATCCTTCTTGCAGTTTGTGAGGATGGCCATCTTTGAAAACTGATCAATGACCACAAATACACAATCATTTTCTTGCTTGGTGGATAGAAGGATAGACATGTAATCCATCGAGATGGATTACCAAGGCTTCTCAAGGGTAGGAAGAGGGGTGTATAAGCCTTGCTTCTTGATAGTTGGCTTGGCAATGGCATAGGCAGTGAAATATTTGATATACTTGTTGACGTCCTTTCAAAGTTTTGGCCAATAAAAATGTTTTTGTAGAACAACCACAAGTTTCTCCACGCCAAAATGTCTTTCCATTCGACTGTAGTGGGCTTCCCAATTCATCTTTACATGCTCGCTTGCATGACTACAGAGATGTCCCAAATGGCATAACAGTCCATCCTAAATGTGAAAATTGGTGATATTTGTGCCTGTACCCAAGAGTTGATAGGTGGTGGTGAAGTTAGGATCTTGTTGATAAATTTGGGGCCACTCAAATGCCTCATGTCCACAGGAATGGTGCACAATGGTGAGTGAATCCACGGGAGGTCAACTGAGGTAGTCATCGACTTGATTTGTGCTCCCTTTCTTATACTTGATGTTGATATGGAACTGCTGCAGGTAGGTGAAACACTTCTAATGGCAGTCATTCTGCAACTTCCCCTATGTCAGTATGAATTGCAGAGGCTTGTGATAAGTGTGGATGATCGTCTCCTTTCCCATAATGTAATGTTTCCATTGACGACAAGTTTGTACAATGGAATACATTTCCTTTTCATAGGTGGGGTATTTTCATAAAGTATCTGAGAGTGTCTCACTATGGTATGCCACTATATGACCATGGTGAGTGAGAACTGCACCTACATGATAGTCAGATGCATCAGTATCAATATCAAATGATTGTTGCAGATTGGGAAAGGAGAGTACTGGAGCTTAGCACAAGCAATGCTTCAGATCATCAAATTCTCGTTGTTGTTCCTTCCCCCACATGAAATTTTCCCTGCCATCACCCTTGCTCACTTGGTCGAGGCCCCATGCAATATGGGAGAATCCCAACACAAACCGTCAGTAGAAGTTATCCAGTCCCAAGAAGCTTTGAAGCTCGGTTAGTGTGGCTGGGGCTAGCCAGTCACAGATGACTTGGATCTTAGCTGGATCAACATGTACCCCATGGTCATCAACAATGTAGCCCAAGTATTGGACCATGTTCATGTTAAAGTAGCATTTTTCCAAGTTGGAATATAGCTTGTGTTGTCACAAAGTGCTCCAAACCTATTGAATATGTTGCATGTGCTCCTCCCAAGTTCTGTTGAAGATGAGGATGCCATCCAAATATACCACCACAAAATAGTTGGTGAATGGTATCAATACATCATCCATCAACCTCATGAAAGTGGTTTGTGTGTTTGTTAACCCAAAGGGAATGACCATCCATTTGAAGAGACCTTCTTTAGATTTTAAAGTGGTCTTCCATACATCAGTTGGTTCGATGGGAAACTGGTGGTAGCTAGAATTTAGGTCAATATTGTTGAAGAACTTTTCCCCCTGGAGTTGGTCAAGAAAGTCATCAATCCTGGGAATTGGGTATCGTTTCCTGACTGTGATTTTGTTTAATTCTTTGTAATTAATGCACATTCGCCAAGTCTTGTCCTTCTTCTGCACCAGTACAATTGGGATTTTGCAAGGGGAGGAGTTGGGTCTTATGTGCCCCTTTTGAAGAATATATTGGATATGACACTTGATTTCTTCAATTTCCAATAGCGAGCGATGATAGACTGGTCCATTAGGAAAAGGTGCACTGGGGGTTATATCAATTGGATGCTTGACTTGGCAGTGCATTGGTACCCCGGTGGGTGAGGAGAAGATGTCTCTGTACTCTTCCACGATACCATCCAAATGCTTATGTTGCAAAGAGAGGCTCTATGTAGAGGCCATGTATGTGGAAGAGACCTTATGCTTACTTTGAGCATAGATCACAAAGAAGACAAACTTCTCGGTCTCTGAAATGACCTTACTACATTGCTTTTCAAAGATTAAAGAAATAGCGGTAGGCGGCACTACCTCTGGTATCTTGTACAATTGTCTACCCAAAGTAATAATAACAATGTGGGGTCTAGACTCATACAGGGTGGTCCATCTGGTGTACTGGTCCTCGTAGCTTCCAAAAGGGTAGTAATATTCTTTAATGGCATCTTGGAAGGAATCCCATGTAGGGGAAACCATAAATATTGTAGATTCCTCTATGGTCATTTGCTCAGAGTAAGTATTCCACCAATCCTTAACATGGGGGGCGGCCTTGAGGAGTGAAAAAATAATCTTTTCCCTATTGGAAAAATTGTGGACCGAAAAATACCCTTCGAGTAGATTCAACCATTTATCTATAACATCCACATCTATCAGTCCTTCAAATAATGGAATATCAAAATTTGCATGTACCTTGAAGGGGGTTCCATGGTCGCTTGATGAATATGATTCTCCTATGGGAAGCCACCGAAGGATCTGCACAAATTTGTCCATCATTTCATTCCTTTGTCGCGCAAGGGCTTCCTCGAGAAACATTTTAAAAGTATCTCCTTCTCCATCATCTTTATTTTCTTCCCCCATGGATTGTTGTCGGGCTCGGCATAGACGATCATACACCGACTCGATTGGTTCGAGTCCCAACTTCTTGTACCTAGATCTTGTCGAGGACATGCATGAAGAAAAATAAATGAAGAGAAAACCGCTTTGATACCACTGATATGGATTTAGGAGTGGAACGAACTGATTAATAGACTGAATACAATAAACATGGAGATATGAAGAACAACACAGATATCCAATGAACAATATCTTCTATTGAATAAATTAAATAGGTTGAAACTGTAAAACTGCAGAACTAAAACACTTGCTCGAATGGTGGTAGCTATCTCTGAGAATAGATGTGGTTGCTACACACATCCTTCTGAGAAGAATCATTACAATGAGGCTCCAGAGGCATTTTTAACATTACTCATTAATTCCAAAACTATAGACATCCAAAAACCTAACCCTAGGAGATGAAATGCCAAAAGTTATATGGCTCGCTATGGGTAAGTGGGTACCTCAACCTCTCAGGGACGTAACGTTTGCATACGACCTCCGTTTTAGTGGTGTGATAGCTCGTTGGAAAGGTATTTTTAAGAACTATGCATTATGTCGCCAAAATTTGACTCCGTCTACATTTTTATTGTGTTGAGCCAAAAAAAAAATTGTTTAGGGACCCAAAATGGCCCTGGAAGTACAGAAAGATGTGCTGACATGAAAACATACAAAATAAACCAGTTGGATTAGGTGGGAGGCCACTAGTATCCACCTTGAATATGTGTAGGGATTCATACATCCCCGAAAGTGTAGAACCCACAATTACAAAGAAGTACAAAAGAACGTGTAGAACTAAAATTGTCAAGAGGATCGAGTTGGAATAGGTGGGTGGCCACCAATATCCACCTAGATCACACTACCACCAATGTCCATAAAAGAGAACAAGAAGAAAAAAAGGAAGGGGAACATCCTCTTTCACTCACAGATGTGGGTAAAGGGGGCTCCACTTCATTTCATTGTCTATAGAGGCAGTCATGAGAACCTGATCTCAGTAGAGGTCGTCAAGCGGCTGGAAATACCGAAGACACTCCACCCGCATCCCTACACAATCAGTTGGCTTTTCCAAGGAAGAGATCTTCATGTTAGCCAACAATTTTGTCTACCATACGACATCAATCCTTTCAAAGATGAGGTATTGTGTGATATTTCTCCCCTTGAAGTTTGTGATGTTCTTTTAGGACAACCATATTTGTGGAAGTGACATGTTATGTATGAGTATAGACCCCGAAGTGTTTTTATTACTTTGGGTAGACAATTATATAGGATACCATAGGTAGCGTCACCTACTGTTGTTTCTTTAATCTCTGCTAAGTAATGCAGTAAGGTCATTTCAGAGACCAGGAAGTTTATCTTCTTTGTGATATGGGATCATAGTAAGAAGAAGTTCGTCGCCACATCTGTGGCCTCTATACAGAGCTTCTCTTTGCTACAGAAGCAAGTGGATTGGATCGTGGAAGAGTACATATACATCTTCTCCTCACCCACCGGGGTACCGACACATGACCAATTCAATCATCCAATTGATCTAACCCCTGGTGCACCTCTGCATAATGGAATAGTCTATGTTCGCTCGCTAATGGAAAATGATGATAGCAAGCATCAAATCCAAGTTTTGATTCAAAAGAGGCACATCAAACCTAGATCCTCCCCTTGAGGAAGCCCAATTGTAATGGTGCAGAAGAAAGATGGGACCTGGCGGCTTTGCATTGATTACAAAGCAATAAAAAAAATCACAGTCAGGAACCAGTACCCAATTCCCATAATTTATGACCTTCTTGACCAACTCAAGGGGGAAAAGTTATTCAACAAGATTGACCTAAAATCTAGCTACCGTCGGGTTCCCATCAAACCAACTGATGTATGGAAGACAACGTTCAAATCTAAATAAGGTCTCTTTGAATGGTTGGTCATTCCCTTTGGCTTAAAAAATGCACCAACCACTTTCATAAGGTTGATGGATGATGTATTGAGACCCTTCACCAACTCTTTTGTGGTGTCATATTTGGATGACATCCTCATATTAAGAAGAACTTGGGAGGATCACATGCAACATATTCAATAGGTTATGAGCACTCTATAGAAGCACAAACTATATAACCTGGAAAAATTCTCCTTTGGCATGAACATGGTCCAATACTTGGGCTACATTTTTTATGAGCATGGGGTAAATGTTGATCCAACTAAGATCCAAGTCATTCGTGAGTAGCCATCCTTGACCACACTATCTGATCTTTGGATCTTACTGGGACTGGCCAACTTCTACCGACGATTCATGTTGGGATTCTCCCATATTGCATGGGCCCTCAGCCAAGTGACCAAGGGTGATGGCAGGGAAACTTTCATGTGGGGGAAGGAACAACAATGAGCATTTGATGATCTAAATCATCGTGTGTGCTCATATCCAATACTCTCCTTAACCAATCTGCACAAACCATTTGATATTGATACCAATGCATCTAACTATGTTGTAGGAACAATTCTCACACAACATGGTCATCCGATAGCATACCATAGTGAGACACTCTCAGATACTGTCCGGAAATACCCCACTTATGACAAGGAAATGTATTCCATTGTACAAGCCTTTCATCAATGGATACATTAAATTTTGGTAAAGGAGACAATCATCCACACCAATCACAAGCCCCTGCAATTCATACATACACAAGGGAAGTTGTAGAACAACCGTCATCAGAAGTGGTCCACCTACCTATAGTAGTTCCATATCAACATCAAGTATAAAACAAGGAGCACAAATCGTGTCATTGACTGCCTTATTCGACCTCCCATGCTTGCACTCACCACCGTGCTTCATTCTTTTGGACATGAGGCATTTGACTGGCCCCAACTTTATCAGCAAGATCCAGACTTTGCCACCACCTATAATTTCTTGGGTATAGGTGTGAATGTCACCAATTTCACATTCAGGACAGACTGTTATGCCATCTGGGCCATCTCTATGTTCCTTCAAGAGAGAGAAAAAATCTAATTTGGGAGGCTCACTACAGTGGTATGGAAGGACATTTTGGCATGGAGAAACCTTTGGTTGTTCTACAGAAACATTTTATTGGCCAAAACATCCACAAGACATCAACAAGTATATCATATATTGCACTTCTTGTGCCATTGCCAAGCCAAACATCAAGAATCAAGTCTTATACACCCCTCTTTCTACTCCTGAGAGGCCTTGGGAATCCATCTCGATGGATTACATGTCTGGCCTTTTGTCCACCAAGAAAGGTAATGATTGTGTATTTTTGGTAGTTGATCGATTTTTGAAGATGTCCATCCTCACAGCCTGCAAGAAGAGCATCATAGTGGAAAATACTTCCAATGTCTTCTTTGAATGCGTGTGGGTCCATTTTGGGATACCAAAAACCATCATATTCAATCGGGACAACATGTTTCTCATCACATTTTTGTCTAGTCTCTAGTCACTATTGGACACCAAGCTCACTAAATCCACTTCCTTTGGTGCAGGCACGCTCGCAAGCACGTCCTCTCATAGGATCCTCCCTTTACCATGGCCCGAAGAAATCTAATGTCCTTCTATTTCCCTATCGGGAAGTATGCACCCATAGAACTCTTCACGCGATCCCCTCTATTTACTTATCGAGAAATTGGACTTCGCGACTTCGCAAGGCGAGAGATCGAGCGTAGGACTCTCGGATCCCCGAATCCCGATTCAAGTCAATGTTGACCTTTCCCTTTACCCTGTCAGAAATTTTCTTATCGCGGTTTCGGCACTTGCGGTGTCGAGCAACTTGGTTCTCTGACCCCCGAGTCCCGATACGCAGAAACTCCGATGCGTTCACGAGTTGACTTTCAACAGTCCTTTTTCTCCATCGACATTTCGGAGTTCGCAAGATCGCGAATCCTAATGCCTATATTTTGGGCCTTCTCCTTCCCCAAATTTCCGAAAGGATGTGCCACCTGTCCACCTACCGATGCCTGTGGCCCCACACTGTTCCTTTGGCCTATCAGGATATCGCATTTCTCGATTCCAAATTGCAAGAGTATCCTGTCCTCAAGACCTCCGATACAACGAACCCCGAATTCGTCAGATCTTCCGACATGTGTCCCAACTGATGGACTGTCCAGATCGAACCTTGGACTTCGCCAAGCACAAAGTCAAACCATTCACCTATATGAGCCCCGATGACCAAATCCTCGGTTGAGTGATCACACGACATGTGTCCTTCTTGAGATCCACAACTATGATCCCCTCGCTGTTTCAGAACTCAAAAGGTCTCGGGCTCTTGACTTATGAACCTCTGATATACTGATGACTCCTGGTCCCTACCACTTGTCCCAACAGATGGACGGCTCTGAGCTCGTCGGGATTTCCACGATGGATTTGCCGATATCTGGTCCACGAGATTCCCAATTTCCCGAACCCTGATGCCTCAATGTCACGTTGCTTCTCGGGGTTTCCACTCTACTCACGAAGATGTAAACCCTGAGCAACTCCTGTCAAATGGATAGTTGGCAGGTATCTGTTTGATGATCAAATGGCTCATGATCTCTAGAGCTTGAGATCCGGATGTAGCCGTAACCTCCCCACTTCTTTACCAGATCAGACGACTGGCGGGATTTCGCAAATCCTCTCCACAAGATCTTGACCGTCTATCCTCTCCTCCTCGATACGTTCACGAAGTGAACCAAGGACTCCTTCCTGGACTTAATCACCTGTGACACAAAACTCCGTCACCTTGAGTCACTCGATACGCTCCAACTCCTTACGCTACCTCCAATAGCTTCAAAGGATTTATCCCTCCTGAGCTTTCTCACGACTCTGAGTCTTAGAGAATATTTTTGCTCGCACTCCTTGCGGAAACTCTCAAACACTTCCAAGTGCTGAATACCTTCGACTCTGAGCATTCCTGCAGCATCAGTCTCTCACACCTTACTCAAGTTCGCAACCCTGAGACTTTTCTTCGCCTGCGCACTCCTTGTACGGCTCCTATGCCCAACTGTACTTCTGTGGAGATGAGAACAAATGATACCTATCTGAATCTTCTGTCAATGCACTCCTTGCGGACACTTCGACTGCACTCCTTGCAGGAATTCTTTCTCAAATAGAGAAACAATTGAAACTCATTCCCTCTTCCTTTCAGACTTCACTTAGAACATGAAATCATATACACAGCATATCAAAGCAAATGTATAACAGGAAGCAAACATTCATGAACATAACATCAATACACAAAGAAAAACACAAACCATGAATTTGAATCAAAGCTTTCTATTAATCCAAATGTCTGTACATGGGTGTTCTTACATAGTTCTCTTCTTTCTCTTTCTCTTCCTTCTTCAGAATTCTTCAAATCTTATCATACAATACACAATGAGGGTGTCTATATCCCATTTCCCTCTTGCGCTCTCAAACAGTCTAATCTAGAATTAATTTCTATCTACCTGCATTAACTATCTTAAATGCCTCCTACCTACTAAGGACGAGAGAAAGTTGCTCAAGGTACGATTACATCACAAAAGTGCGCTTCATTAAATTGTTACATTTATGTTCGTGCAACAATCCCAAGGTAAATTTCAAAATTTGTGCTGGCGCCTGCCCAACTGTCTCTTGCCTTTCGCGCTAGCTCGCTTGACATGGGAGATGCTCCTGCATCATACTCCCTCACTTGAAAACTTTCATGGGCTCCTGTCCATGAGATCCTGTATGGTATATCCATGCTTCTGTATCTCTGCTTTAGTCTCCTAGCTGGCATCTTCAACTGGATGGCCTTTCCATTTGACCAAATATTCAAAATATTGCTTTCGCCTGGTCCTCTTGCCAATTCTTTTATCCAGTATACGTTCCATCTGTGGCTTTTCTGCAATTGGCATCTGCTTCGTCCACTGGATCACTGGTTTCTCATCTTCAGTCTCTGTTTCCTTAGCATTATATGGGTACAAATCCGATACATTGAATATCGGAGAAATTCTGATCCCATCGGATAATTCAATCTCATAAGCATTTTCTCCAATTTTCTTCAAGAACTTGCATGGTCCGATTTTCTTCATCTTTAACTTATTATATGTTCCTCTCAGGACCCTTTCCTTTCTCATATGTGCCATAATTAAATCACCAACTTCAAACTGAAGTTGTCTTCTATGTTGATCGACTCTTCGCTTATACTCCTGATTTGAATCCTGCAACCGCTGCTTCACCTGGCTATGAAGTTCCTTCATCGCCTCCGTGAATTCTTCTGAACTAGTGCTCCTAGTCGCCGTCTGTTCTGAATCCCTCAGTTCATAAATTCCTCTCGGTTGTATGCCATAAACAACCTAAAATGGACTCTATCCTGTTCTCCTATTAACTGAGTCATTATGCACAAACTCTGCTTGCGACAATATATTGTCCCAACTGTTGTGGTGCTCTGTCACCAAGCTTCTCAGTAAATCTCCCAGACTTTTGTTTACCACTTATGTCTGTCCATCCATCTGAGGATGATAAGATGAACTAAACAATAAGTTAGTTCCGATATTCTTCCATAAGGTCCTCCAGAAATTCCCTATGAACTTCGTATCTCTATCTGAAACTATACTCCTTGGTAAGTCGTGAAGTCAAATGACTTCTTTGAAAAATAGGTTCGCGATGTGAGTTGCGTCACTGGTCTTCTGACATGGAATGAAGTGTTCCATCTTAGAAAATATATCCACAACCACAAAGATTGAATCAAATCCTCTTTGCATCCTTGGCAACCCCAATATGAAATCCATGCTAATTTCATCCCACAGCTTCTCAGGTATGGGCAATGGTTGATAGAACCCCACATTTTGCTTCCTTCCCTTCGAATGCTGGAAAATTCTAAATCTATCCACAAATCTCTTGATGTCTACTCGCATTCCCAGCTAAAAATATGACTCATTCAATTTCGCGAACGTCTTGTCGTGACCAAAATGCCCTGCCAATCCCCCAATGTGTTTCTCCTTCAGCAAGTTCTCCCTCATGGAGCATTTTGGAATACACAGTTGATTGCCTCTGAATAGCAATCCTTCTTGGATCATGTATTCTATCGATGGGCTTCTGTCTCTGAGAACCGGATTCTCAGTTGTTTCATACGCCTCCTGAAAATCTGGATCATCTCTGTACATGTCCCTGAGATCATCAAAACCCAGCATTTTGACTTTGAACTCCTGCAACAACAAACACTTCTTGCTCAAAGCATAAACAACTTTGCTAGCAGTTCCAGAAATATTTTTAATCACAAAAGTGAAATTTTGCATATACTCAACCCATTTGACATGTTTCTGATTCAACTTCTCCTGTTGAGTCACAAAATGTAGTGCATGGTTGTCACTATATAAAATAAATTCTTTCGGAATCAAATAATGCCTCCACTTCTTCAACGCCTGTATGATGGCATAAAACTCCTTATCATATGTGGAATAATTCACCTTTGCTTCATTCATCTTCTCGCTGAAATATGCTATCAGTCTGTCTTCTTGACTTAAGGCTGCCCCGATTGCAAACTCGCTTGCATCGCATTTCACTTGAAATGTTTTTCGGAAATCTGGAAACACTAGAACTGGTTGTTATGTGGTCTTCCTTTTCAAAAAATTGAAAATTTTCTCATCCTCTTCAGTCCAGTGAAAATATTTGTGTCTTTTCTTAACTGTATCCATCATCGCTGCGCTAATTCCACTGAAATTCCTGATGAACTTTCGGTAGAAACTAGCCAATCCATGAAAACTTCTCACCTCAAAGATATTCTTCGGTGATGACCAATTTTTTATTACCTCCACTTTATGTGGATCCATCCTCAACTCATTTTCCGAAATAACAAATCCCAAATAAATGAGCTCTGTCTTCATGAATGAGGACTTCTTCATGTTTATCAACAACTTCTCCTGCTGCAATTTCTGCATCACTGTAGCCAAATGCTTCAGATGCTCCGTTGTTGTTTTACTGAAAACCAGTATGTCATCCAAATACACAATGACAAATTTCTCGATGAACTCCTTCAGGACTTCATTCATCAACCTCATGAAGGCACTTGGTGAATTTGTTAAGCCAAACAACATAACAAGCCACTCATACAACCATTCGTTCGTTTTGAATGTTGTTTTCCATTCATCACCTTCTCTCATGCGAATCTAATGATAACCTCTTTTCAAATCAATCTTTGAAAAGAATTTTTCTCCACTTAAGAAATCCATCAAATCATCCATTCTTGGCAATGGGAATATGTACCTGATAGTTATCTTATTAATCTCCCTTGAATCAGTACACATCCTCCAGCGTCTGTCTTTCTTTGGACTGAGTACTGTCGGAACAACACATGGACTCAAGCTTTCTCTGACCAAACCTTTGTCCAACAAATCCTAGACTTGCCTTTGAACCTCTTCATTCTCCTGCGGCATCAATCTGTACGCGGCTTTGTTTGGAAAACTGGCTCCTGGTATGAGTTCAATGTGATGAATCACACTCCTGATTGGTGGCAACGAATGAGGTAATTCGTCCACTACAATGTCAGCGAACTCTTCCAGCATTTCCTAAACTTCTTCTGGTAAATCATCCACTCATGTTAGTCAGAACAATCTTTGGTTTTCTGACCACAATGAACTATGGATCCTCCTTCTTCTTGACCTCTGTAAGAAGTTCCTTCCCACTCATGAGAAGTACAGTGTTGCTTACTTCCGGTTTCACCTCCTTATCCTTTATCGGAAGCAACATGTGTGTCCTCCCATTCTTCTCTAGGGTGTATGTGTTCATTCTCCCATCATGAATCACATTCCTATCATATTTCCATGGTCTACCCAACAATAGATGACAAACATCCATAGGAATGACATCACATAATATCTTATCATTATATCCTCCTATCTTAAATTCAACTAAGCATTGTTTGGTGACATTTACCTGACGTCCTTTTTGTAGCCACGGAACTTTATATGGACTTGGATGATCAGTCGTCTCCAACTCCAGCTTTTCTACCATCTCGGTTGAAATGAGATTGTCTGTGCTACCACTGTCCACAATGACCTTGCATGCCCTATCCTTGGTCTTGCAAGCAGTCCTGAAAAGTCTGGTCCTTTGGACTGAACTTTCCACCTCTTTCTCTGGTGTCAAAAGGACTTTTCGCATCATCAACGATCTTCCACCTTCAGCATATTCTGCCTCAACACCTCACATCTGTGCCTCTGCGATGTGAGTTTCTCCAGTTTCTTTCTTTTTCTCTGGACACTCGAATGACTTGTGCCCATTCTTTCCACATGTGAAGCATGTTATTACTCCACCTCTTCCTCTACCTCTACCTCTAGTACAAGGAAAGTGTTGTTGTCATCATAATCTCCTCTCTACTCATTATGTTTTCCTTTCTATTTAGAATATCACCCTCGCTGTGAGCTTCCACCCCTCTCTGTCCATGTCTGAGGTTTCTTCCAGTCGTCCCTGGGCTTCTGGGTTCTTTCCTGGGAAACTGATTTGCCTCTAGGCTGACTTCTGCCTCTACCCCTCTGACTCTTCTTTTGTCTCAGCTTTTTTTCATCTTTCAGATCCATCTGATAAGCATCTTCCACCATTCGAATGGTCACCATACTCATTTCATCCTGAATCTCATATCTCAGGCCATTCATATACCTGGCCACTTTTTCGTCATTGCTTTCACGATGACCTGCCCTGATATTCAACCTGTAAAACTATTTAGTATATTCCTTTACTGACATCAACTTCTTCCTTAGGTTCTGCATTCTCCTGAACAGAGAAATTTGATAGTCCCTGGGAATGAATTTTGCCTTCATCTTTGCAATCATCCCGTCCTAGCTTTAATTTTCTGCTTGCCTTGGCAATGCCTATCCGCTTGTAGTTCATCCCACCACAAGGTTGCATGTGCTTTTAATTTCATGGCGACATGCTTGACCTTCTTGTCCTCTTCGATATCTTTGTAGTCAAAATATGTGTCTAGAGCTCTAATCCAGTCTAGAAGCTCTTCTACATCCAAATTTGCCTCATAAACTGGGATGTCCATCTTCGCCTTTGCACCCATTCTTGCAACAGCTTTAAGTAAGCGTTCATTTGCTGCATCTTCTGCTGTGACTTCTTCTTCTCGATGTCCAGCATCATCTTCATTTTCGAACTCACTGATATCTCCTACATCATCTATGCACCTTTGTCTTATCTCCATGTCCACAAGTCTAGCGCGTATGTTATGCAGATCTCTTTCTACTTCTAGATTCTGCACCTCTCTACCCCTTCCTTTGGGCGTTTCCCTTTCCTCCTCTGGATCGGGTGATTGTCTGTCTCTTCTCCTCGACATCATGGTGAATCTTCCTTTTACCTACTATAGAAATAAAAGAAGCTTTTCTAAGCTCTGATACCACTTGGTGCAGGCGCGCTTGCAAGCACGTCCTCTCACAGGATACGATTTCTTCCTGAGGGGTGAGGACTGATCTAGGTGGATATTGGTGGCCACCCACCTATTCTAACTCACTCCTCTTGACAGATTTTAGTTCAACACATTCTTTTGTACTTATTTGTAATTATGGGTTCTACACTTTCGGGGATATCTGAAGCCCTACACATATTCCAGGTGGAGACTGGTGGCCGCCAACCTAATCCAACTGGCTTATTTTGGAAGTGTTCATGTCAACACATCTTTATGTACTTCCAGGTCTATTTTGGGGCCCTAAACAATGGTTTTTTTGGCTTTCCACAATCAAACTATAGACAGAGTCAGAGTTTGATGCAATAATGTGTATTTCTCAAAACGACCTTTCCAACGGGTTATCACATGCCTCAAACAGAGGTCGTATGCAAAATTTACGACCCCAGGAAGTTGAGGTACCAACTTACCCAGCAAGGCCCACATAAATTTTGGCATTTCACATCCTAGGGTTAGGTTTTTGGATGTATAGGGTTTTTGCATTCATGATTAATGTTAAAAATGCCTCTGGAGCCTCATTATAATGATTGTTCTTAGATGGATGCACGTAGCAGCCACATCTCTTCTCAGAGATAGCTACCACCATTCGAGCAAGTAGTTTTCAATTCCGCAGTTTTACAGCTTCATCCTATTTCATTTATTCAATAGAAATTATTGTTCACTAGATATCTGTTTTTTTTCTTTGTATCTCTATGTTATTGTATTCAATCTGTTAGTCAGTTCGTTCCATTCATAAATCCAGATCATTACACCACATGAGCATCAAGATCTTCAACCTGCTATTCTTATTCATAATTAGGATCCCAAAAAACTTTAAAATATTTAATTAAACCTAGAAATGAAGATATATTCATTGAGTTACATTCATCAAACCATTCCAATGCATAATCCTTGAAGGTAAATAAAAAAAAATTCAACGTGTTGTCTTCATGGAAAACATTGAGATTTGAAATACGATCAATGAAGAATGTAACATGTTGTGTGGCTAGATTACCATGTCCATGGAACTTCAAAGTATGCTTGATCCATTTTGGGGAAGTGATCTCATTTGGATATCTAGGAATGCCTTATAAATACAAAGGTATATACCATTTGTCATCCAACGTTTCTCAGAGTGATGATTCACTTATAAAATCATCAAATGAAAACTAATATGAAATTTTTAAAAACATATTATCATATACCTCATTTCCATATCGATGGATTCACCAAGTAAGTCTTCAAATGCCTTCATTCCCTGCTAGATCTCCTTACCTATACAATCATCAAGTTTCTTCAAAATATTATAAAATAGGGATTTGATACATTGTGGGGTTGCAAGATGAGAAGAACATATTCAAAGAAATTCCTTCATCAAACTATTGTAGCCAATCTACTAAATATTGATATTTGGACTTTATCCCTGGTAATGGCATCAATTTGTTACCAACCAAACCTACACTCAAATATATTCAAGTCCTTGAATGAATTTCAACTCTAGTGGCACTTGAAAAGGTCATCCATTGTCACCACATAAACTCTTCCTCTCATTTTAGGCCATATTTTCTTTGGAACAAGGGGGGGAGACCCTAGGAAATATTTTTATTATATAGTAATATTTTTAATGGGTGGTGGAGTGCCAAGTATAGTGCCTATCCAATGGGTGATGAATTTGGGATCATAAGTCAAAAGGGTTCAAACTTGCATGGAAGAAGTCTTAGATAGTCTATTACAAACCACATGGATTCACTTCAATATCCATAAATCTAAAGGAGGTCTCTTCTAAATATGCTCCTAACAAATAGTAAAAAATGAGATAATTAATAACATGCAACCTTGAATAATTAAAGGACATCCACATATGAATCCATAAACCATAAAAGAACTATAAATTATTGGTAATCCTTATTTATAGAATGAACATCCAACAACACATCATATTTTAAGTATGATCTTACCCAAAAATAAAGAGGTCCTTAAACCTGTCACACTTAACCTTCAAACCCTAGCTATGGAAGGCCTCAAAATAGAGTGAATAGCCTTATCTAAGACATTACAACAACAAATATCCTTCCATAAATACAATGATTATATCTAGATGAATGGAAGGTTTCACCTCAACCATATGTCCTCTTATTGGACCACAAATTCCCTTATACAGACATTACTCTAGTAGACTTGTACTAGTAATTCTCATCCATCAAATCTTTAGTGAATTCCTTAAAATGAAGCTTACCAAAATTAAATAATTATAAACTATTGGTTCTTGGTGTCATAATGGGATGTCCAACAACTCATTGGAAATATTTTATGTCTACAACATACTGTGTTTTATGGTCTTTTTAATACAATGAGAAATTAAAAAGTCATGCCTCCAATTTAAAAAAAAAAAACTAGGAGTTTTTGTAAAGGCCCCCTTTAATTAAATTTTTAATCGATCTATGGCCTATTTTGAGTGGTTTCTACATGCAATTAAATTTTGGATATGTTTTCAATTTTGATAATACGAATAATGTTAAGTTTCATGGCCTTTCTCAGAGAATTGAATAACCTATCTTATGAGAGCTTGCTAGGATTCTTATGGTTGTCGAGGGGCCAACAAAGCTATGGATCTCTTTTTTATTGTCTTATTATCATTCATTAGTCCTAGATAAGTGTTATTTTCATCAAGGCATGGAAATATTTGTGTCTTGGGTTGAAATGTAATCTGGATTACGCTAAGAACGAAATGAGATACAAACAAAAATATAACAGAGAAAACAAAAATACAACAAAACCCAACTTCTATTAATGAATAAAATAGAAAACATTGTAGAACACAAACTGTCTAGAATGGTGGTAATGGTGGTAGCTTATTTATGAAGAGGAAGAGATACCAACTACACTCACTCACAAATAAGCATTACATCACAATCTATTGCATGCTTAAAGGACCTCCTCCACCTTGATTATATATGAGAGAGTGAGAGGAGAATATTTCCAATGATGCATGTGGGATAAATTGGTTTAAGTTTACAAAATGCCATAGGCATGTAAAACAATTGGACTTCCCGAGAGGTCACCCATCCCAGTACTACTCTATCCCAAGCGCACTTAAATACGAAATTCTAATGGGATCTGATGCATTAGCGATGTAATAATTACATTACATTACAAATGGATATGGAATTACATTACATTCCCCATCAAAAGGGTGAATATCATGGTTTATCAAAACCACAGGCTCATAAACGTTGATTCGGTGGAGAAGGTGGATGGACAGCAAGATCCACAAGGATCAATATGGTGAGTTAGTTCATTCCCAACACCTTTTCTCTCTTACCTAAGCATGTATCACTCACCTTGAGATCTAGATGGGCTTGTGAAGAATTTTTTCAAGAAACATATTTCTTATTGGGTGAAATTGATATTAATAGTAAATACGTCAAGGTTATCTATCCTATATCGGGTAATGAGAATCCTCCAAGAAATTCCCAAGGTTGAATAATTCACCTTGGGATATTGGTAGATTTATTCAGTATGTTATTTTCCCCTAAAATCTCTCTAACTTAGTGACAGAGAAAATAAATCCTCTATCACTCCTTGCAACAATATATTTTCATTTCAAAATTAGCATTTAGTATGATGAGAAACTAAACCTAGAGATGTGGATGAGGAATGAGAGTTTTTTTTCTTGGGGAGTGTTAGCTCCTAGGTTTTCATTTGGTGTAAAAGTCCCAAAACACAAGTTGTGAGACCCCAAGGACAAATTAGATAAGCTACCCATTTCCACCTTAGTATCCTCTCATTTCTCTCTTTAGACTAGATATGCTCTAGTCTAGGGGGAATCGTTTTGGTTAATTAAGCTCAAGATGTTGTAGGAAAATTTGGAAAGACTTGAATAACTCCACATAGGAATTAATTTTATTTATGTGAGCTACATATAAATACATTGAGATATGACCTTTGGTTTCATGTTCCAAGAGGTCTGATGATTATTCATATTCACCTATGACTCTTCATATTTATCCTAAATTAATAATAGTAATATTTACAATACACCATAATTGATATTAATTTATGAGGGGATGAAATAAAACATGGAAATATGACACAAACATAGAGATACAGTAATACTCAATTTATATTAATGAATGAAATATGCAGGAAGTATAAAAATGAAAAGTGAAATGAACTCGTTGGATTATCTTTGAGAAGAGATGTGATAGATATGCGCATTTGCAAGAAGTTGATTACAATGAGGCTGAAAAATCCTTTTAACATAAATCATCAATGTGAAAACCCTAAACATCCAAAACCCTAACCCCATAAGATGAAATGCCAAAAGGTGTGTGGGCCCCGATGTGGTTAGTTGATACGTCAACTTCTCAGGGGCATTACTTTTGCATACAATATTCATTTGGGGCACTCAGTAGCCCATCATAAATTCTTAGTTGAGGAGTACACATTACGAACAATCCAGTAAATTCCTTTGGTTATATACTAGGTGCTTTCAGACAAAAAAATGCATTGGTTAGAGCCTCAAAATGGCCTTAAAAGTTTAGGATTCGAAAAATCCGCAACAAACTCCCAAGATTGAAAATTGTGTTGTGAGACAGTGGAATAGGTGGGTGGACACCAATTTCCACTTGGATCAATCCTCCCCCCTAGGAAGAAATAGTCTCCATTGCGTCAATTTCTCTCGGGATATCAGGAAAGTTTTGCTAAATATGAACCTTGGTGTGCCTCTTTCCTTGCTGAAGTAGCTATATTGCTTCTACTTGGCATTATTATTTTGAAGGATGTCAAGAACCTGTTGTTGGAGGGGATAGATCCATTCAAAAAATATGGTTGCATGATTTTCCTTGGTCTGAGTGTGTGAGGACTCTGTCGGTGAAGATGTAGCAGGAAGACCTATATCAATGGGGGCTAATGGTTGGAACCCCAAGCACACCTAAAAAGGACTGTGGCCAATAGATCTAGGTTGAACATATGGAAGAATCTCATTCTCTAAAATCGAGCATCTATAGATTGTACCATTGGGTAAGGGATCATCGGGCACCAAGTCAATGGAATTCCTAAATTGGTGGTACAAAGTCACCCCCGTAGGTGAAAATTTATCTTTGTGCTCCTCTACAATCTTGTCGAACTACTTTTGTTGTATAGAAAGGTATTGGGTCGAGGTTGTGGTGGTTTCAGTGACCTTTTTTTCTCCTTTTGACCGGCTCATGAAGAGAGAAAACTTTGTGGTCTGAGAGATTAATTTGCAGCATTGTTTTGTTGAGATCAATGGAATGGAAGTAGTCGGATATCCTGTAGAGATAACCTGCCTGAGTAACAACGACACTATGGGGTTGAGACTCATAAACAACTGTTATTTCCACATATATGGCTAGCATAAAAGAACATCACAAACTTCAAGTGGAGAAACATCACACAATACCTCATCCATGAAGGGATTGATGTTGTAGGACAAGTGGCACTGTTGGCTAATGTGAAGGTATTGTTCCTTGTTGAACCATTTGATGGTATATGGTTGGGGGTTTTGAATTTTTGATAGCTTCATTATTTTGATGACCTCCACTAAGATCAAGTTCTTCTTACTCTCGCTATCAATAATGAAATACAATGGGATTTACCCACATCTATGAATGGAAGAGGCACTCCCCCTCCACAGGCTCCTCTGGTTCTTTTGGTTGTATTATTATGGTTGTGATTGTAGAAGTGGGTTCTACTTTGATGTTGTGTTTTCCTTTATTGTACTTTGAATCAGAGTTTGAGCTAGGTTCTAATTCTTTTTCTTTGAGCTCGACCACCAATGAATGTTTTGTGCGACATTCATCAGTGTTGTGTCAAGGAATTTTGTGGAACTCACACCACTTTCCAGTGTCCTTATTCATCTTCTTGTTACCCTTATTTACATGCATCTTGGACTGGTTTTCTTGAGGTTGGTTTTTTTGTGAGTCAGGTTTGTCTTTACCATAATTCTATTATTGCACCATATTTTCAGACCCGAACTCTCGCTTATTTTTCTTCTTAAATTTCTGCTCGATTTTGACAACATATCAATAAGTGGCTCCCAGTGATGAGATGTCTAAAAAATCCATTTGTGTTTGGATGTACCTATGTAGACCCCCACGGTATTGTATAACCATATGCCACTTGGAGTCTTTGATACCCAGCTTGGTGTGCAAGGTAGGGAATGTATTTGTGAACTTCGACATTGTTTGGTCCCTCTTCTGACATAGTGTGTTCCATCTCATGTACTGGTCATCATAGTTTCCAAAAAGGTAATATTGTTCCTCAACAACATCCATAAAACAGTCCCAAGTTCATTCAACCTCAAACATTCGAAAATCCTCTATGGCATTTTGGTCACAGTTAGTCTCCCACCAATTTTTGACATGGGGGGCAGCCTTAAGGAGCACAAAGGTGATATTTTACCTATCAAAGAAATTGTGTACAAAGAAATAAACTTCTATTATATTTAACTATTTTTCCAAAGAATATACATCTATTTGTCCTTCAAATACAAGGATATCAAAATTAACTTATACCTTTAAAGGGGTGATGCATCCAAAGTGTTCTCTTGATGAAGATGTGTTTTTTATTGTCGATAGTTGTCGAAGGATTTGGGAAAATGTTTCCATGATATCATCCCTTTTTCATGTGATGGATTCCTCGATCAACAACTGAATATGATCTCTTTCTCCCCCATCTCTCTTTTCTTTCGCAATGGGAGGTCACTAGGGTCGGTGAGAACAATCTTTCATAGGCTCAAATAGTTAGAGTCTTAACTCCTTATACCCTGACCTCATTGGGTAAATGCACATAGAAACAGATAAAGAGAATACTTCTTTGATACCACTAATATGGATTTATGAGGGGACGAAATAAAATACAAAAATATGAAAAAAAAACATACAATACATTGATACTCAATTTCTATTGATGAACAAAATATGTGGTAACTGTAAAAATGCAAAGTGAAATGAACTCGCTAGAATAGTGGTATCTTATCTATGAGAAGAGATGTGAAAGATACGTTCATTCAGAAGAATTTGATTACAATGAGGCCAAAAATCCTTTTAAACCCTAAACATCCAAACTCTAACCCCAGAAGACGAAATGCCAAAAGGTTTGTGGGCCCCAATGTGGTTAGTTGATACATAAACTTCTCGATGGAATTACTTTTTCATATGATATCTACTTGGGGTGATCGGTATCCTGTTGGAAAGATATAGACGAAGAGTAAACATCCAAAACCCTAACCCCAGAAGACGAAATGCCAAAAGATTTGTGGGCCCCAATGTGGTTAGTTGATACATCAACTTCCCGATGGAATTACTTTTGCATATGATCTCTACTTGGGGTTCTCGGTATCATGTTGGAAATATATAGCTGAGGAGTACACATTTTGAATGTCCTATTATATTCCTTCAGATATCTATTGAGTTCTTTCGAGAAAAAAAATAATTTATTTAGGGCCTCAAAACGAACCCAGTAGTTCAAGATCCAAAACAACTGTGGCAAACTGCCAAGATGGAAAATTGTGTTATGATCCAAAGGAATAGGTGGGTGGACACCAATGTCCATATATATCAATAATCCCTAGGATTAGGGTTATGAAATTTCCCCCCTTAATCTAAATGGGTTTTTGTGAGCCCAAGCATCTTTCTGAACTTTCCAAACTTTTCTCTTCCAAGCACTTTGGTGAAGATGTCTACAATTTACTCACTTGTGGAGCAATGTATCAAATGAATGGTCTTGGCCTCTACATAATGTTGAATCATATGTTACTTAAATGTGTTGATGTGATTTTTTCAATCATGGAATATAAGATTCTTAGCCAACTTGATTGCATAAATTTTGACAATCAAAAGTGGAGTAGCATTCACCTGATTCATGTACAAATCCTGTAGTATCTTCCTCATCTAGACAATATCCTTTGTTGCCTCTGCAACAACCATATAGTCTACCTTTTTAGTGGAATGTGTTGTAATGGACTATTTTCATGATCTCTAAGATATAACTACTAATCCAAGACTCATGAGGTCTTCTAAAGTAGACACTCCATTCTCCCTATCCCCATAAAAGTTTGAATATATATATCCAACTAGTTTGAAGTCCTCCACCTTACAATATTTAAGCCCAAATTCATGAGTTCACTTTAATTACCATATAACTCTCTTTGAAACACACCAATGTCGTTCATAAGGTTTTTGCATGCACCTAGAAAGGATCCCAACTGAAAATGAAATATTTGGTCCAATAGTGGTAAGGTAGATGAGACTCCCCACAAATTGTCTATATTTAGTTGCATCCTCAAATTCATTCCCTTATTTTGATGTTAGCTTCAAAATTTTACTCCATTGGAGTAGAGAGAGGATTACAATCAACCATGCCAAATGTAATCAACAATTCTCCAATGTACTTCTTTTTGGAGATGAATACATATCTTGGATTGTAAGTTACTTCAATACCCAAGTAGTAGTGAAGATGTTCCATGTTTATCATCTCAAAATCCTTCTTCAATTATTTATTTCTAGATGCAATATATGCTTCATTATTCCTCATTATCAAAAACTTATCTGCATACAACACAATATATACAATAGTTTTTCCAACTTTCTTGATAAAAAAGTTGCATCATCAAGACTAAAGTGCTTGAAATTGATCTTCAAAAGATGTGCAGTTATCTTTTCATACCATCCGTAAGGTGCTTTCTTTATGCCATACAAAGAATTCGTGAGCTTCCATACCTTATGTTCGTGACCCTTCACAATAAATCCTTATGTTTGAGACATTTAGACATTCTCTTTCAAATATCCATTCAAGAAATGTGTCCTCACATCCATGTGATGAATCTTCCACCTATTTTGTACTGCCAAATACAACAAAGCATGAATGGTCACCTATTTTTCTATGATGGAAAAAGTCTCCTCATAGTCTATGCCTTCTTTCTGTGCATATTCTTTCTCTACAAGCTCCGCCTTATTCTTTTCAAGTGAGCCATCATATTTTTACTTGTTCTTGTAGACCCAATTGAAATCAGGCTAACCCTATTACATATACATGTACACATTACAAGTACATTTAGCCCCAGGTATGCCCCCCTGGGGTTATATCATATACATTTAACCCCATATATTCCCCCCTTGGGTCATAACATATCCTCTTTTCTATTTCCTTTTCACAAGTTTGTTCACAACATGTAACTACATTATCAACATATCTAATCATTCATTTACACACAATCATATCAGGCATCATACCAATCACAATGTATGTGCCACTAACACTTCCTAAATCAGAAAATATCATCATATTATTCCTTAGAACATATGTATTTACTCTACCTTTTTACTTCTAAACACATTTGTTAGTGCTCATGCATTTCATTTATTTTCTTTATTTCCACATATCATCTTTCTCATTATAGAGAATACAGTAAATAATAAAAGAGGAATTTGAGGGATTTCCCTCTTATCTAACTTCTCTTCATATCCTAGGTTTCAAAAGCCTATCAATTTATTCTATGACCTCTCTCTTTACTCAAACAATCTAGTCATGTTGACCTTAACATTTATAGAGCTACCCTCCTTCATGCAATATGCATTCAACGTAGAAAAGGGTAGTCTCACATGTTTATTTTATAATTATAGTATATCAATATTATGAATTAAGTTTTATTAATATTTCTTAATAGGCTCACCAAACTTATTATCTTAATACAATTAATCCATGGGAACCCATCCTCTTTCACTCCTATGCATAAAGTGTTCCAATCGTTGTCACAAGGATGAAATGAAATTTAACTTGATAACATTCTAAGACATACACGGTCTTCATTTACATCATTTTGTTGCTTCATCAATATTCACAACTATGTTCTCCTGATAAAGTCTTCTCGTAGTCTACCTACGTGTGACTACTTTAGCACGCAACTTATTTTTTGGAATCCCTAATAGATTTCCAAAATTCAATTGGAATTTAGTACATCAAGCACATGAACATCAAACTTATTGAAAATATTCATCAAAAATGTTCAAATGCATTAGAATCAACCAAATCTAATTTCAAGTTCTTCATAGAAAGTGGACTCAATGTTGATCAAACTATATTAGAACACTTAACTCTGAATTGTCCAACACTTGTTATACTCCTTTTCACGAGATCTACTTGGTTGATCATAGTTGGAGTTATTCCACATCAAACTATCCTTCTTAGTAGAGTCACAATTCTCATTAGTTTCATAACAATATATGTGAATTGCAACAGTTACCACATTCCAAGAAAAATATCAAATGATAAGTTTAATGACATAAATATCAACCCATGACATAACGTTAATCCATGTTTAGTGTTCTTCTTCCTCTTGATGAAAATCATTAATCAAGGTAATTGT
Source organism: Picea engelmannii (assembly GCA_009831015.1). NCBI lineage: Eukaryota > Viridiplantae > Streptophyta > Pinopsida > Pinales > Pinaceae > Picea > Picea engelmannii. The sequence continues at coordinate 296,053 of ML780417.1, read as the reverse complement.
TATGAAATGCTTGAACCTTATCAACATACATTATTACATACTAGTCCCCTATTTCCACGGGGAACTATTCATTATTGGCATCCAAGGACTACACTTAACAAGTCTATAGTATCTCGATAATAACTCTTATATCCTCAACATGGCTTAAAATCACTTTGTCCTCTTAAATATTCCCCATTAATCTGATGGAAATTCTCATAGGCATACTCATAAGTATGATACATTCTTTCATGAGGAAATCATCAACAAAAGAAACCTATTGGATACCAATCCATGCATGATACTCTTTCTCTCTCACTGAGTGACTACTTTATTCCATCTCTTTTGAATAGTGGCATACATCCTTCTCTGAGAACTATCCCAAGACAAGAACAACCTTCAAGACAAGGTCAACTAGGAAATAACATTACCCAAAATACCACAATTTCCTTCTTCATAATCAGACTCATATAAGGTTCTTCAATAGGATCCTTTCATTCAACATTGTAGGCCAACTCTGCCTTCAAACATATACATGTGTGCATGTGTATCACCTACAAACTTTCCTCCATTATTAATGCATTCAATTCAGACTTAAGATCAACCTCTTTCTCAGGAATTCACACACCTTCACACAATGGACTTTTAAGGATATAATCCCCAATGAATGACTCTCCTTTAGAGAGAGCATTCTTGCAAACTTGACCTATGGAAATTTCATGCAACATGACTTCTCATCTGAGGTCAACCAAGTAGTGTTAGAAATACTCCAAATATGTCTAGCATGTTATTTTCCATGCTCTAACATTCTCTTATTCGTCCATTCATCTCCATAGACATGTAGTCGGGTCATTAATTACATATGTGTGTATGTGTGCGCACGAGTATGTATTCCTTTCTAGGAATATAAATTTTTACTATTTTACAGATTTATCAATATAAGAAACTCCTCCTTCTCATGCATACATGATCCTTTCCAAGTATTATAGCTAAATTCCATTATCAATTTAGTGTACCATCCAAGATGACCCATTTCCTTAGTGATACTTGCTAAATATTGCTAGCACTACAATACACTACCCTAGATAGATATTCACTCTATTCATAATCTTTCCTAACTGCCACATGGCATTTCCTTCTTAACAGTATATGTCACCATGGGTAATAGGTGTCTTATTTTCCTAGGGAAACCCTCCTAGGGAAAGGGATGATACTTTACATCACATACTCTACAAATTTCATAGGAAGAACTAGGGTAAGCCTCATTCCTAGGTGTTAGTATACCTGAAAACATTCATACAGGATCAACAATTTATGATGCATCACTCTTAATCATATTAGAATTTCCAAAAAGGTGTACATCATAAGTGACTTCTTTCACATTTAAAACATACAATACCGATGGGAGGTTTTCTAGTCATGGATACAACCCTTACTTTACCATGAGTATTTCTCAAGAAATTATCACATTGTCTCTAGCCTCTACTTAAGCAAGATTTATAATTAAAAGAGACTATGTCAACCAATAATCTTAGGAAATACTTGCAAATATCATGACAACAATTCCATCCATCACTTGAAATTATATAGCACTTAATATTGTATCATATGCTCTATCTCTAACTTATGTAGACCCAAAATCTCTAATGAGAATAAATCAATGGTCTTCCTTTGTCCCATTCAAGCCTTTTGTTTGAACTCTGCTCTAATATCATTTTGTAACATACCCAACCCCCTAATTAGCATTAATGAGGTGGGGTAACTAAAATATTTCATCTTTAAGTACTATTCCAAAGTCACTTTTTATCTCATAGTTGAATTCTCCTCGTCGAGAGATTTCCAATGATTGTACTCTTCCTCAATTCTGAGCTATAGAATAAATTTATGTCCCTTTGAAGTTTTCTCCTATGAATTTATCACTCCTTCCACGTTACCATCCGTACAAGTAACATGCCAACCCCACCTACATGACACTAAATCCCCTATACGGACACCCCTTAGTCTTCATATTTACTAAGGCATTTCAGATCATCTTCGACTTATAACACAAAGGAAAATATTCATGGTGCACCATATTGCATCAACCAAAGTTTTGACATTTGGGACATATCACAAGAAATTATTTTTCCTGCAACATGTTGCATCTTCCAAAGTTTTCCGCCACTGTAACACATCTACTCTTCCTTTTTTTTCCTTTGTCTCCTCCCATTTCACACTCATTCAATTTTTTTTCATATGTGATATGTTTGTCGCATCCAAAAATTTGAAGTCTGCGAAACATGTAACAACCAAAACTTTTATCCTGAAGCAAGGGTTATCACATCCAAAAAAATTATTTTTGTGTGATGTATTGCATCAACAAAATGTTCTATTGCAATGTGTCATGGTAGTCAAAACTTTTAGCCATTATTACATGTTAACCTCTTTGGTCTCTCAACTCATTTCATGCACCAAGAAACTTTCATCTTGGTGATGTGAACTCTACATCTTTTTTCCTCGTATCATGCACCCCAGTAGTTTATGGGTGCAGTCTATCACACCAAAAAAATTTGTGTTGCGATACGTCACACTACATAACTTATCTTTTCCGAGACCAATCATTCAAATATTTCCATGTGTCCCCTAGACATTGAGCCTCCACCATATCACACAAAGTTTATATTCTTTTTATATTGGATATATCGCATGAAAATAAACTTCATGCGATGCGACCAAATTTGCCTCTAATGCCTCCAAAACACTTCCAATCTCTTCCAAAAAAATTCTAAGTCCAAAAATTCCTCAATATTTCCCCATATCGCATCCTCGAATAGAGGTTCCCATGAAGAAAATAGAGGTTCTCAGGAATCAAATAGAGGTGCCCAAGCAACTATGCATACAAAATTTTCCTCCCATGCAATTTTACCACAACGAATTACTTTTGATAATCAAATGCAAGAATATTTCATAAGACTATGATCCCCATTTCCTAGGGATAACTAATGAGATGATGTCTTGATACCCTCAAGTTGCAGACATGGAGTACTAAGAGACAAATAGCTGACAACATCCACTTGCACAGATAGAGGCCCAATTCACCACCGCACATATCTGACTCATCACAATGGTATCTTCCACACCATCTTGCTTCCAGAATACATTAGGTCTTGCTCCATGAGGTACAAGCTAGGTATTATGGTGAGTGTCATTTCAATATTTGAGGCATTTGAGTGTGTTTCATTTAAAGATAATTTTTATTATGTAATGTCTTCTTGGAATTTATGCTCTTTTCCATGTTTCACCTTGGTGGTTGACATTGTGCCCTAGTAAGTGGTCACCCTTAGGGATGGGTTTTCTATTGGGAGGTCTCCTTGACGAGCCATCATTCCATCTTAATCATACTTGCCACTTTCCACATTTCATCCCCTCGTCTCCTTATCTTTTGGGATTTTTGGGTGTACTAGCCCAAGAAGGGATTGTCCCTCAATTCATGGGAAGAAGGGGTTGAAGGCCCAAAGGAAATGTAGATGGAAAAATATAAAATCCAAATCATAATTTATAACCTTCTAGATTATCTCCCAAAGGGGTCTTGAGAACAATGAAATGTATCTCCTGGAAATTCAAAGACCTACAAAAGAAAACACGTATATATATATCTGTGTGTGTGTGTGTGTGTGTGTGTGTGTGTGTGTGTGTGTGTGTGTGTGTGTGTGTCCCACTTGTTGAGGGATCTACACAAGTGTGTTACAAACTAGACTTTACCCCCATGGAACTTTCTGTACCTCTCCCTTCAAATGACATTGTGGTACTTCCTCCCAAGCTATATGTTACCCCATAGGGACTACCCAGTTGTTCTGGACCTTAATTAATTAATGGAATTAAATGGGCTTGGAAAAAGGATGCATGGAAAATGAAGGTGCAACACACCCTCTACAAAGGCACCCATAAATGAGACACTACAATACCTTTTATGTCATGAACCTCATGCCCAAAAATCTTTCCCCCATCCACTTCATATTTTCCACATTGATTAGAGGGGGGTCCACCTAGGAAACACTCCTTGAATTAGGGAATGATTTACCCAATAGGTCACTTTTTCAAACATCCCATACCTAAACTTGGCAAGTTTCATAGGGTCTTTAAGCACTTGTTTAATTTGATGAGGTGATTTTTAATGCACAGGTTGATGCGTCTTTTTCATTAATTTCATTTATTTATCATGATGCATTTGAATTGTGTCCTTGGAGGGTGTATTAATTGTCTTTGCAGGTCCTTGCTTGGTGGGAAGTTTTGGAAGAACAATCCTAGCTTGGGATTTCTTGGGGCATGAAACCCATGGGGTGGATACCATGACCCACACATCATATGATGATGACAGTCTTTGGAGGGTTGAAAGGCATCATGGAAGATCTCGCTTATCCCCTACAAGCCCAATGTTTTTCCTTTGGAGGTCAAAATGTCACTTTGTAGGTCTTGATGTCACCCTAGGGCTAGGGTTTTGGTGGTGGTGGTGTTGACTTGATTGACACTTATAATTTGGATGGAGAGAAACCTTGGATTGATGGAGGAGACCCTAGCGCATGAGAGGGAGGCCTTTTGAGGCCCAATGTTTCAACTCCAATCTCAAATGACTTGCTATAAGTTCCAAAACATCACCCTAGAAAGGGTTGATGTCATCTTTAGGGTTTCTTATGTGAGATTTTAAGTTAAATTTGAATTTAACATTGTAAAGGGGAAAAATAAAGGTAAATGTCTCCCTTATTTTGTGGTTTACCCTAACTTAATTGGAAAAACACTTTTTAGGATTTTTGTATAAATAAGAGTCATTTCATTTCATTTTAAATCATAGCTCTCTTATTGTGAGAAGACTACTTGGCTAAACTTTGTGCCCCTCTTGGGAAAATTCTCTCTCTCTCTCTCTCTCTCTCTCTCTCTCTCTCTCTCTCGTGTGATATGGTTTATCTCATGTCTTATGGAATGAAGTGGTACACTATCTCTCGGAGGTTCTTTCTCTTGCTTTAGTGACTAAGAATGCTTGGTAACTAGGGTTTGTCTTGGAATTTTTTGGAATTGGTGAGGAAAATATGCACTTTGATAGGTTTCTTTCTTGTTCCATGGTTTTTATTGGCTAGATCCTTGGAGGTGTATAAGGTCATACAACCTCCACCAACTCTTATCATTATTGTTTGTTGAAAAGGTTATTGAGAAGGTTTCTAGGAGGAGTAAAAGGGTTTACACCCTCCTAGACTTTATCTTGTTAGGGTTTATATATAAAGGGATTAAAAGGGATTACACCCCTTGATATTTAGTATTCCTAACTTAATAGAAGAAGACCCCATAACCCATTTTTAAAGGAACTAATCATTTATTTCATTGGAGAAATAAATCACTTGCATTGGTAAACGTAATTTAGAAATATATTGATCTTGTTCAAGTTGGAATCTTTTCTTGATGCTTTAAGATTTCTAAAGCCTATAGGGAGTCTTGATTGGCCTAGTATGATTTGATCTATAACTAAATAAAATTTACAACCATTAGGGCTGCAACAAATCACTCTATATCTTTAAATTTAACTTGCATTTCAACCATGGAAAATTGCTAGTAAGCCATCACTATCTTTCTACTACTAATTGTTGAACATTTTGTCAAATTACTTGCTTGCTTTAGTGCTTGAAACTACAATATTTGCTACAGAAATTTGGTTGTTAAAAAGATACTCTGAAAACATCATACAATAACCCTAGTCTAATGCCCCTAAATGTTTTGCTAAAGTATTGGGAATTAATATACTTGTGTTATGCTTCATTTCTCAATAAATCTTTGCTTATTTGAGTGGTTAAATATGCACTAATTAGATTTATTCCTTGATGATATATACCACTTTTTACTGTTGTAGTTTGGGAAAACAAGCTTAAATTGCTTTTCCACTTAATATTTGAGCTTGTATACTTGTCTCTTCTTGTGTTTCAAGCAGGTACAAAAATATTCCACAGGTACTCAAGCAATTGGAAACCATTATCCATCTCTAAGACTTGTTTCCAAGCCACTTTCCACTTATTAGTTTGACTTGTAGGGGTATCACTTCCATAACTCCATTTTCTATCTCATTTCCCCCTCGTTTCACCGAGGATTCCCCACTTGTGTAGGATTTATCCTTCACTAAAGTGAGGGGAGGGTTTATCTAAGGTGATAGTGGGTATAATCTCCCACAGATATTTCCATCTCATAGATTGGGTCAGGATTTTCCCAACCTATAGTTTGTGTGATAACATTTTAGCGTCATTGTCAGGGAGGATTTTGAATCCCCGTATGTGACCTAATGAAACTTTGGCAAGCTTCCATCCCAAATCCTTTACCGCTAGCTTACCTGGTGATTCCACTTGAAGGAAATTCCCCTTCCACCCTTGATGAGCTCTTCGTGAAGATCATTTGGAGACTCCACCATCCCAGAATCCACCTTCCCATAATACTTTTCCCTTGGAAAGATTCAATCCTTCTAAGGTTTACCAAAGAAGGCCTCTTCTCAAACCTCCCATTGTCAAAAATATATTCCAATGTAACCTTCCCCTTGCTCCAATGGCTCACCCTTGGGGAAAATGCCTCTATAAACCCTTAAACATGGCCACCATCCACGGATATCCCAATATAATGCCAAAAGAGTCTCACAAGTGGTTGCCAAAGTTTTCGGGAAATATTGTGATCACACCTGACGATCATCTCTATCCCATAGACCGATACATGGAGAACACAGAAGTAGAACATGAAGATGTAGCAATGAGGCTACTAGCTTCATCATTGATTGAAGATGCCCAAAGATGGTTCAGGGTCCTTCCTAATAACCATGTATCATCTTATGAATATTTCCCTAAGTTGTTCAAGAACAAGTGGACAACAAAGAAGGACAACAGGATGCTTGTAACTCAGTTCAATCAGATAAAGAAGAAGGAGAATGAGACAGTAAGTGAATTTGAAAACATGTTTGAGAGATAAATAAGAAGCCCACCATTTTGGCACAAGCCAAGAAGTATAGCTCAGAGATTTAAGAGAATTTTATAGACTCAAAGTTTGACCCTTTTCATTATCCTGATGCCAAAAAAGAAGTAAAGACCAAAGCTTCCAATAGTAGTACACCGGATCCAATTTCTCTCTTGACTTAGAATATCGACCAAATGAGTACTAATTTTTTCCAAGATTAGAATCAGATCATGGGTCGAATGACCATTGTGGAAAGAAATCATTCTTCCTTCAAACCTTAGTTTACTAGACAACACATGGATGCCATAGGTTGGAGGACAAAGCCTCAACAAGAGGCGAATGCTTCTGACACATTGAACATGGTTGAAATGGTCAACACAAAAGAAATACCATGGTTTTATCCGTGTCAAGAACCTGATAGGGAGGATGAATTTCCTCGGCATGATGAATATTGTTCTGATAGTATGAACTTCATGGACAGGATATGTAACTTACGAGAAGAATATATTACTTGAGTACAAATTTATGAAGTCAGAAAAAGAGGGGCTAGAGAAGGATGACTCCGATTATTAAATCAATTAATAGAGGATCAGAGAAAGGAATTGAGGAAAAAGGAAGTTTTGAAATACACAAGAAGAAACAAGGCTTTAGTCCCTCCACTACAACCTTCCACTCCACTTCATCCAGAGGTATATGTTCCTCTTCCATTTACAAAGAAGGTGGTCCTACCACCTCCACCTATAGTCAGTGAATTTCTTCCAAAACCAACTTCAACAAATGATGAGATTTAGTTGAACATAGATGTGCCAACCATGTTTGGAAAGATAAATATGACTGTCCCTGTGATGAAGATGTGCAATATTCCCTCTGTGAGGAAAGAAGTATTGAATTTATTAAAAGTACCAATCGAGAAGGAGGATAATCCCATCATTTTGAATACCATGTATCTTGATGAGAAAAAGGACAGTAGCCCTCCCTTCTATCTATATTTGGGGGTAAATGGTCTTCGCTTGAACAATTGTATGCTAGAATATGTGGCCTTAGCAAATGTAATGTCCTTAAAGGTGATGGAACAGCTCGGTCTAAATAAAACCAAACCATATGGGAATGTTCGTGGTATTGATTCCAAGAAAGACAAGGTTTACGGTCTTTTGGAAGATGTTGAAGTTCATTTGTTGTATTTTCCTCATATCAACCTCATTATGAACATAGTGGTGATTGATGTTCCAGATGCCTGGGGAATGCTTCTTTCAAGAAGTTGGTCACTTTCTCTTGGGGTTTTCTCAGTAGGAATATTCCTATGGGGGATGGTACTTTTGATATTTTATATAGTCGAGAGAGGGTTGCAAAGCATGTGATGGATCCAAATAGTCTTGATTACACTAGTCAGTGTGAATTTGATGTACCTCACCAGATCATCGAGTATGATCCATGGGACCTACATTTTACACAAGAAGATTGTATAGATACGCTACTCCCTAAGAAAAATGAATACAAGGAGAATCTTGAGAAGTTACAAGGGAAATAACTAGGATATATTAAGATATTAAATAAAGAAGATAAAAAAAACATGAGAAATCCATTAAAGATGCAGTCAACACAGAACATCCTTCTTATCCCTGCATCAAGAATATACCTTACATCAACTAAAGTGAAGGAAGTATTGTGTTCATGTGGGATAGGTGGAAGGGAAAGCCTAAATATGATCAGAAGGATGATGGCTCTTGGATTGGCCCTTACATCATTAAGAATAAGTATGAAAAAGAGAAATACTACTTGACAACCTTGGATGGGAGAAACGTGCCATTACCAGTGGATGGGTATCTTTTCTGACCCTACATTCAAGGTACTTGACTTCTTTGGGGCCCAGGCCCCAGGTAAGTAGGTAGGTAATCTTGCTTTATTGAATTTGCATCTTGATTTCTCATAATATCTTAGCTGCATTTCATGTTTCATTTTTCTCTACTTTCATATTTATTTCATCGTATTACATATTTAGTTTAGAATTTTTTGAAAAATATGGAAAATTTATTTTCTAGATTAGTTGTCGATTTTGGAATTTCATTTTTTTATTATATGGACGGTGAGTAGATCCACCCTAGATTTTATGGTTTTATGTTTCAGTGTAGGCACATATCCAACCAGGAGATGTTGTGGTTCTCATGCACTCTACGTCGAGTACATGTCCCCGAGTAGGAGGTAGATGTTTTCTTCATTTCCCAGGGATAACTAAAGAGATGATGTCTCAAGTCCCTCAGGTCGCAGACATGGAGTACTGAGAGAAATATGGATGACATCGTCCACTTGCATAGACAGAGGCCCACTTCACCACCACACATCTCAGACTCATCATGATGGTACCTTCCAAACTAGCTTGCTTCTGGAAGATATTGTTTCTTTCTCCATGAGCTACAAGACAGGTATTATGGTGAGTCTCATTTCAATATTTGAGGCATTTTAGTCTGTTTCATTCAAAGTTTCTTTTGATTATGTAAAATTTCCTTGGAATTTATGCTCTTTGCCCTATTTCACCTTGGTGGTTGGCATTGTGCCCTAGTAAGTGGTCACCCTTAGGGATGGGTTTCTACTGGGAGGTATCTTTGATGATCCATTATGTCATCTCAATCATACTTGCAACTTTCCACACTTCATCCCCTCACCTCCTTATCTTTTGGGATTTTCAAGTGTACTCACCCAAGAAGGGATTGTCCCTCATTTCATGGGAAGAAGGGGTTGAAGGCCCAGAAAAAATGTACCTTGAAAAAGATAAAATCTAAATCATAACCTTCCATATGCACACCCAAAGAGGTCTTGAGAATAGTGAAATGTCTCTCCTAAAAATTGAAACACCTATAAAATCAAACACATATATATATAAATGTTCCACTTATTGAGGGATCTACACAAGTGTGTTACAAGATAGACTTTACCCCGATGGCACTTTGTGTACCTCTCCCTTCAAGTGACATTGTGGTACTACCCCCCAAGCTATATGTTACCCCATAGGGAGTACCTCGTTGTTTTGTACCTTAATTAATCAATGACATTAAATGGGATTGGAAAAGGATGTATTGAAAATGAAGGTGAAACACACCCTCTACAAAGGCACCCATAAATGAGACACTGTGATCCCTTGTATGTCATGAACCTCCTACCCAAAATCCTTGTCCCCGTCCACTTCATCTTCTCCACATGGCTTTGGGGGGGTCCACCTGGGAAGCATTCCTTGACTTAGGGAATGATTCACCCAATAGGTCATTGTCAACCCTACCATACCTAAACTTGGCAAGTTTCATAGGGTCTTTAAGCACTTTTTTAATTTGATGAGGTGGTTTTTGATGCACATGTTGAGGTGTCTCTTTTATTGATTTGATTTACTTATAATGATGCATTTTACTTTAGATCCTTGGAGGGTGTATTCATTGTCTTTGCAGTACCTTGCATGGCGGACAGTTTTGGAAGAACAAGCCTAGCTTGGGCTTCCTTGGGGCATGAATCCCATGGGGTGGATACCATGGCTCGCACATCAAATGATGATGAAAGCCTTTGGAGGATTGAAATACACCATGGAAGATATCACCTATCCACTGCAAGCCCAAATGTTTTCCTTTGGAGGTCAAAATGACACTTTGGAGGGCTTGACGTCACCATAGAGTTAGGGTCTCTCTCTCTCTCTTGATATGGTTTATCTCTTTATTTCTTGTATTATGGAATGAAGTGGTGCACTATCTCTTGCAGGTTCTTTCTCTTGCTGTGGTGATGAAGAATGCTTGGTAACTAGGGATTGTCTTGGAATTTTTTGGAATTGGTAAGGAAAAATTGCTCTTTGTTAGGTTTATTTCTTGTTCCATGGTTGTTATTGGTTATATCCTTGGAGGAGTATAATGGAATACACCCTCCACCAAGTCTTATCATTATTGTTTGTTGAAAAGGTTATTGCAAATGTTGTTAGGAGGAGTAAAAGCGTTTACACCGTCCTATACTTTACCTTGTTAGGAATTCTATCTCAAGGGAGTAAAAGGGATTACAACCCTTGAGATTTAGTATTCCTAGATTAATACAAGAATACTCCATAACACATTTGGAAAGGCACTCATAATTTATTGCATTGGAGAAATAAATTACTTGCATTGGTAAACATAATTTAGAGAGATATTGATCTTGTTCAAGTTGGAATCTTTTCTTGATGATTTAATATTGCTAAATCCTCTAGGGCGTCTTTATTGGCCTAGTATACTTTGATGTATAACTAAATAAAACCTACATCCATTATGGCTGTAGAAAATCACTCTATATATTTAAATTTAACTTGCATTTCAACCATGGAAATTTTCTAGTACGCCATCACTATCTTTCTACTGCTAATTGTTGAACTTTTTGTCAGATTACTTGCGTGTTTTAGTGGTTGAAAATTGCTTCTGTAGAAAATATTTTCTACCGCCATTTGGATGTTACAAACATACTCTGAAAACATCATACAACAACCCTCTAATACCACTAATGTTTGATCTAAAGTAGTGGGAATTAATCTACTTGTGTTATGATTCATTTCTCAATAAATATTTGCTTCTTTGAGTAGTTAAATATGCACTAATTAGATTTATTCCTTCCTGATATATACTCTTATTTACTGCTGTAGTTTGGGACAGAAATATTAACTTGCTTGTCCACTTAATATTTGAGCTTGTATACTTGTCTCTTCTTATATCTCGGGAAGGTACAACAATATTCCACAGGTACTCAAGTAATTGGAAACCACTAACCATCTCTAAGACTTATTTCCAAGAAACTTTCCACTTATCAGTTTGGCCTATAGGGGTATCACTTCCATAACTCCACTTTCCATCTTGTTTCCCCCTAGGGTCACTCGGGATTCCCCCCTTGTGTAGGATTTCTCATTTACTAAAGAGAGAGGAGGTTTTATCTAAGGTGATAGTGGGTAGAATCACCCATAGTTATCACCATCTCATGGATTGGGTCAGGATTTTCCCAACCTATAGTTTGTGTGATAACATTTTGGTGTCGTTTTCGGGGAGGATTTTGAATCCTCTTATGTTCCCTAACGACACTTTGGAAATCTTCCATCCCAAATCCTTTACCCCTAGATTACTTGGAGACACCACTTGAAGTATTTTCCCCTTCCAACCTTGATGAGATCTTCTTGAATCTCATCTGGTGACTCCACCATTCTAGAATCCACCTTCCCATAAGACTTTTCCCCCGGGAAGATTCAAGCCTTCTAAAGTTTACCAAAGAATGCCTCCTCTCAAACCTCCCTTTGTCAAAACTCTATTCAAAGGCAACCTTCCCCTTTCTCCAATGTCTCACCCTTGGGAAAAATACCTATACAAACCCTTAAACATGGCCACCATCCCCAGATATCCCAATACTATGCCAAACCAGTCTGACAAATGGTTGCCAAATTTTTTGGGAAATAATGTGATCACACCCAACGATCATATATATGCCATCAGCAGAGACATGGAGAAAAAAAAAGTAGAACATGAAGATGTAGCAATGAGGCTACTAGCTTCATCACTTACTAAAGATTCCCAAAGATGGTTCAAGGACCTTCCTAATAACCATGTAGCATCTATTGAATATTTTTCTAAGTTGTTCAAGAACAGATGGACAACAAAGAAGGACAGTGAGATTCTTGTAGCTCAGTTCAATCAGATAAAGAAGAAGGAGAATGAGACAGTAAGTGACTTTGACAATAGGTTTGAATTATTGTACAGCCAAATCTTGAAGGATTTGTGTCCCCCATAAGTTGTTGTTCACCTCCTTTATATGAATTCGTTTGATGGGAGATTTTGTTTCATCTTGAAGGATAAGAATCCCACCAATTTGGCACAATCCAAGGAGTATAGCACATAGATTGAAGAGAATATTCTTGACTCAAAGGTTGACCCTTTTCAGTATCCTCATGTTGAGACATAAGCAAATACCAAATATTCCAATAGCAGTACACCGGATCCAATTTCTCTCTTGACTCATAAGATCAACCAGATGAGTACTCAATTTGTCCAAGCTCAGAATCATATCCTGGTTTGATTGACCACTGTGGAAATAAATCAGTCTTCCCTCAGACCTCAGTTTACTAGACATCAAAGGGATGCCATAGGTTGGAGGTCGAAGCCTCAACAGGAGGAAAAGGCTGTTGACACATTGAATCGGGTTGGAATGGTCAACACAGAAGAAACACCATGGTGTTATCCATGTCACGAACCTCATTGAGAGGATGAATGTCCCTAAATTAATGAAGACTCTTCTTATAGTATGAACTTCATGGACATGATCTGCAACTTCCAAGAAGAAGATATTACTCAACAACAAATTGATGAAGTCAGAAAAAGAGAGGATAGAGAAGGATGACTCCGAGTATTAAATAAGTTAATAGATGATCAGAGAAAGGAATTGAGGAAAAAGGAATTTTTGACATATACAATAAGAAATAAGGCTTCATTACCTATACTATAACCTTCCACTCCACTTCAACTAGAGGTGGAATTTCCTCTTCAATTTGCAGAGAAGGTCATCCCACCACCTCCACCTCCAATCAATGAATTTCTTCCAAAACCAACTTCAACAAAGGACGAGATTCAATTGAACCTAGATGTCCCAACCATGTTTGGAAAGATAAATATGATGGTCCCTATGAAGGAGATGTGAAATATTCCCTATGTGAGAAAATGATTCTTTAAGTTATTAAAAGTACCAACTGAGAAGGAGGATCCTCCCATAATTTTGAATACCATATATCTTGACCGTAAAAAGGATAGTAACCCTCCCTTCTATCTATATTTGGGGGTAAATGGTATATGCTTGAAAAATTGTATGTTGGACTCTCGGGCCTCAGCAAATGTAATGTCCTTAAAGGTGATGGAACAACTCAGTCTAAATACAACCTGACCATATGGGAATGTCTATGGTATTGATTCCAAGAAAGTCAATGGTTATGGGATTGTGGAAGAAACTAAAGTTTATTTGTTGGATTTTCCTCATATCAATCTCATTATGAACATAGTGGTGATTGATGTTCCAGATGCCTGGGGAATTCTTCTTTCAAGAAGCCGCTTTTCTGCTCTTGGGGGTTTTCTCAGTATGTATCTCACCCACACACATATTCCTATGGAGGATGGTAATTTTTATATTCTATATAGTTGGGAGAGGGTTGAGAAGCATGTGATGGATCCCGACATTCTTGATTACACTAGTGAGTGTGACTTTGATGTACCTCGCCATATCATCGAGTATGATCCATGGGACCTACCTTTTGCGCAATAAAATTGTATAGATACGCTACTCCCTAGGACAAATGAATACAAGGAGAATCTTGTGAAAATACATGGGAAAGAACCAATATCTATTAATATATTAAGGAAAAAAGATAAAAAAATGTGAGAAATCCATTAATTATGTAATCAACACAAAACCTCCTTCCTATCCCTACATCGAGAATATACCTTATCTAAACTACAGTGAAGGAAGTATTTCGTTCATGTGGGATACAAGGAAGGGAAAGCCTAAATATGATAAGAAGGATTATGTCTCTCGGCTTGGCCCTTACATCATCAAGAAGAAGTCAGAAAAAAGATAAATATTTCTTGACAACCTTGGACAGGAGAAAGATTCCATTACTAGTGGATGGGTCTCTTCTCCAACCCTACATTCAAGGTACTTGACTTGTTCAGGGCTCAGGCCCCAGGTAAGTAGGTAGGTAATATTTATTTCTTGCATTTGCATATTTATTTATTATAATAGATTAACCACATTTCATGTTTCATTTTTATCTACTTGCAAATTGATTTCATCATATTACATATTTAGTTTAGATTTTTTTTTTTAAAATGCAAATTTTTATTTTCTAGATTAGTTGTCAATTTTAGAATTTCATTTTTTTATTATATGGACAAAGGGTGAGTAGATCCACCCTATATTTTACAGTTTTATGTTTAAGTATAGGCACAAGTCTGACCAATATATTTTTTGGTTCTCATTCACTCTACGGAGAGTACATGTCCCCGAGTAGGATCCAGATGTTATCCCCATTTTCCAGGGATAACTAAAGAGAGGATGTCTCGAAGCCCTTAGGTTGTAGACATGGAGTAATGAAAGACATATGGTTGATAGAATCCACTTGCATATATAGAGGCCCACTTCACCACCACACATCTCAGACTCATCACGATGGTATCTACCACACTAACTTGCTTCTACAAGAAATTGGGTCTTTCTCCATGAGGTACAAGTCAGGTATTATAGTGAGTGTCATTTCAATATTTGAGGCATTTGAGTGTGTTTCATTTAAAGTTTATTTTTATTATGTAACATTTGATTGGAAGTTATTCACTTTTCCTATTTCACCTTGGTGGTTGATATTGTGCCCTAGTAGGTGGTCACCCTTAGGGATTAGTTTTCTACTGGGAGGTCTCCTTGATGAGTCATCGTGCCATCCCAATCGTACTTTCCACTTTCCACACTTCATCCCCTCGCCTCCTTATCTTTTGGGATTTTTGGGTGTACTAACCCAAGAAGGATTGTCCCTCATTTCATGGGAAGAAAGGTTTGAAGGCCCATAGGGAATGTATATGGAAAAATATAAAATCTAAATCATAACCTTCCATATGCTCTCTCAAAGAGGTCTTGATAACAATGGAATATATTTCCTAAAAATTCAAAGACCTACAAAATCACACACGCACACACACACACACACACACACACACACACACACATATTTGTATCTCTCTCTCGTTGTGTGTATGTGTGTGTGTGTCCCACTTGTTGAGGGATCTACAAAAGTCCATTAGAAGATAGAATTTACCCCCATTGCACTCTGTGTACCTCTCCCTTCAAGTGACATTGTGGTACAGTCCCCCAATCTGTATGTTACCCCATAGGGAGTACCCAGATGTTATGGACCTTAATTAATTAATGGCATTGAATGGGCTTGGAAAAAGGATGCATTGAAAACAAAGGTGAAACACACCCTCTACAAAGATAACCATAAATAAGACACTATGATCCTGTGTATGTCATGAACCCCATTCCAAAAGGTCTTCCCCCCATCCACTTCATCTTATCCACATGGCTTAGAGGGGGGTCCACCTGGGAAACACTCCTTGACTTAGGGAATGATTCACCCAATAGGTCACTTTTTCAACCCTCCCATAACTAAACTTGACAAGTTCCATAGGTTCTTTAAGCACTTGTTTAATTTGATGAGGTGGTTTTTTATGCACATGTTGAGGTGGCTATTTTATTGATTTGACTTACTTATAATGATGCATTTTACTTGAGATCCTTGGAAGACATATCCATTGTCTTTGCAAGTCCATTCTTGGTGGAAAGTTTTGGAAGAATAAGCCTAGCTTGGGATTCCTTGGGGCATGAATCCCATAGGGTGGATACCATGGCCCACACACCAGATGATGATGGCAACCTTTGGAGGATTGAAATACACCATGGAAGATCTCACTTAACCCATATAATCCCAACATTTTTCCTTTGGAGGGCTTGACATCACCCTAGGGGAAGGGTTTTGGTGGTGGTGGTCTTGAATTGATTGACACTTGGCGTTTGGATGGAGAGAATCCTTGGCTTGATGGAGGAGATCAGACCACGTGAGAGGGAGGCCTTTGGAGGCCCAATTTTTCACCTCCAAGATCAAACGACTTGTTAGAAGTGCCAAAACATCACCCTAGAGAGGGTTGACATCATCTTTAGGGTTTCTTATGTACCATTTTTAAGTTAAATTTGAATTTGATATTGTAAAGGGGAAAACTAAAGGGAAATATCTCCCTTATTTTGTGGTTTACCCTAACTTAAGTGGAAAAACACTTTTTAGTAGTTTTGTATAAATAATAATCATTTCATTTCATTTTAAATCATAGCTCTCCCATTGTGAGAAGACTACTTGGCTCAAATTTGCGCCCCTCTTGTGAAAATTCATTCTCTCTCTCTCTTGTGATATGGTTTATCTCTTGTCTTATGGAATGAAGTGGTGCACTATATATCGGAGGTTATTTTTCTTTATTTGGTGATGAAGAATTCTTGGTAACTAGGGTTTGTCTTAGCATTTTTGAGAATTGGTAAGGAAAATATGCACTTTGTTAGGTTTCTTTCTTGTTTCATGGTTGTTATTGACTAGATCATTGGAGGAGTATAAGGGCATACACCCTCCACCAAGTCTTATCATTATTTATTGTTGAAAAGGATATTTAAAAGGTTGTTAGGATGAGTAAAAGGGTTTACACCCTCCTAGACTTTACCTTGTTAGGTTTGTTATCTCAAGGGAGTAAAATGGCTTACACCCCTATAGATTTAGTAGTCCTAATTTAATACAAGAAGACTCCATAACCCATTTGGCAAGGCATTAATCATTTATTGCATTGGATAAATAAATTACTTGCATTGGTAAATGTAATTTAGAGAGATATTAATCTTGTTCAAGTTGGAATCTTTTCTTGATGATTTAAGCTTGTTAAAGCCTATAGGGCATCTTGATTGGCC
Organism: Picea engelmannii; assembly: GCA_009831015.1. NCBI lineage: Eukaryota > Viridiplantae > Streptophyta > Pinopsida > Pinales > Pinaceae > Picea > Picea engelmannii. The sequence goes on along the minus strand of ML780417.1, from coordinate 278,605 downwards.
TAGTATACTTTGAATTATATCTAAATAAAATATACAGCCATTAGGGATGCAACAACTCACTCTATATATTTAAATTTAACTTGCATTTCCACCGTGGAAATTTTCTAGTAAGACATCACTATCTTTCTACTGATGATTGATGAACTTTTTGTTGGATTACTTTCTTCTTTTAGTGTTTGAAACTTGTTGTTGTAGAAAATATTTTCTATAGTAGTTTGGTTGTTACAAACATACTCTAAAAACATCATACAACATCCCTCTAATACCACCAAATTTTGTGCTAAAGTATTGGGAATTAATATACTTGTAGTTTCCCTTATCTAAAATCCTTTGTAATTGTACATATAGGTTGGTGAGCAGATTGATACCAAGTGTAAATGTAATGAAAATTAGTATAGTGAGCCAAGGACACCCAGTTTTGGGGTATTGTGTGCATCAGGGAAGTGCACAAGAAAAGTGTTAACAAGGACAAGGTGCACACAATCTATGTGTTGCGCACCCTTGGGTAAGTGCACACATTGCACTGTGTTGCATGCACTTAGGTCAGTGCGTGGGAATGAATGTGTATTTGTTGAGGTGGGGAAGCCTATATGATAATAAGGCCGGTGATGCTGAGCGAAGATAGGCTAGTGTGTCTATCCATGTAAATGCAATCATGAATATTAATATAATATTACATCACTGTGTGTTGACTGATTCAGATGGAAAAGAGATGGGGGGCCTACTCCACCAAAAAAAGGAAAATGGGGGTGAGTCGTAAGTCTAAGGGAATATTTTATAATATTCCCGAGAAAAGTGTAATGTCAGATATATTATTATTTTATCCTAAGTTCCCAACAATGGAGAATGAGTCACCAAGTGGCTTAAAGCTTCTTTTGGAGGTGACAAGTGTCAAGAATAAGGAATGCAATATATATTGTTGGCCTTAGTTTACTTTGGGGGGGATTATGATTATCATGGATGTTGCAATATCTAGTGAGAAAAAATGGGTTGGACTGTATAAATAATATGATTATTACCTTATCTTCCAGAGAATCTTGTAGGGAGTTGTAGGGATATATCTAGAGTTTCATTGTCGAAGATTCAGGTTGGAAGACTATGATAAATATCTCTAGGTGAGAAATTCGTTGTTGTGGAGTGGTTTCCAGACCCATGAGAATATTCTCCTGGTGAGAGTATTGCTGAGAATTATTTCCTGGTGCACTGGGCACTAGTCACGTGGCTCGAAGACTTCCTGTCCGACATGTTTCTGGTAAAATTGGTAAGGGAAGTGGGGCAGCTGAGGGACTAGTGATCAGAGAAGGGGCACACTTCCTTGGGTGTGACAAGTGCATGGGGAATGAGGGATTGTAAACTAGTTGCAGTAGTGGATACCTAGGACTGAGAAATTATGTTGAGTTTCAGACCATAAATTGTCGTTAGGACACTGTTTTCCTTGGTGGAGTTGAGCCCCAGCTCGGGGGTGACCTGTTGTTGAAATATTATGAGCAACAGTTTCTATGGATGGGAGGAATGTCTGATTCAAGGCCGCAGTTGATGACTTTAATAAAATATAAGTGTTCTTTATGTTCTTGTCTTGTTTATTGTATGCTTGTTCATCTATGGTTGACATGGGTTAAATTCTTGTATGTTGTTGCAAAGAAGTATTTGTTGTTACCATGTTTAATGAAGCTTGCACCTGTAAGTATGATGCATATAGCCTGTATTTGTAGATATGCATGGATATAACCAACATGGTTATTTTATCATGCAATGTAAATCTAGTAATTTTGGTTATGAGCTAGCAAGAAGAGGATGGAGTGGCCAAGTGCGCAGGGTGGTAACCGGTGTACACTAAGAGGTTGGAATTTGTGGATGTGTGGACAGACAATTAAGTTCCACGCATAGAGAAATTTGATTTGATGCATGATGCTTAGATGGTTGTGCGCGATGTTGTTCTTTGGGAACAATAGGATAGTGTGTGCAATTGGTGCGTGCAGATTTAAGTTATTTCCACTACTTAGGGTGGTATTGAAAGAAATTGTTGCTTCCACTGTTATAAGTTGTGTGGTGTGACTTAGGATTTGGTCGAGTGCATTACTTCAAGTGATATTGCACTGACTAAATTTAAAGTAGACTCTATGCAGTGTACTCCTACTCTAACATTGCTCAGTGGTATGCTGGGATTATTGTAGTTTGGTTGTTTCAGAGTAGGTGTGAGGTGGTAACGGGACTTAGTGAGAGACTAGGTATGTTACAGAAGTTGGGTTGGGTACGTGGCCCATCCTAGGTTGGATGGGGATGTTACATTGTGGTATCAGAGAAATTGATTAAAAACTGGATTACTATGGGCCAAAGATTAGCGTGAATATATGTGTACACTAAGAATTCGTACCACACATTAGAGAGATTAGTTCGAGTGGAATACCATTGGTGCGCAATATAGAGTGGTGATGCACACAAAGATAGTGATGTGTGGGTGTGCACACAAGAGTTTGTGATGTTAAAACCATCCAATAAATCCAAGAGAAAGGATTCTAACAAAATGGTGAAAAGTTTTCATTTAGTTGTTGCATGAAACCATCTAACAAAACTTAATTGCTTACACATTTTGCAGAACTTTCAGTGAATAGAGAAGGACAAAGTCAGTGCAGAAGGTTAAGAGCATGGAAAATTCATCGAGGAATTATAGTCCTAATGATGAATTTAGGGATCTGTATGACAGTTTGGTTTTTGATGGTATAGAATCCAAGGAGGAGCAAATGAACTAGATTGAAACTAAACAATTATTGCAAAAAGATGTCCAGATTTATAAGGTTGATAATGAAATGCTTATGAGGGACAAGGTGCAACAATATGACTGTAATGTCAAATTGATGCAGAGCCTGGAGAGAATAGAAAATAATATGGATAAGGAGACAAAGACAAGTATATCAAGAAGTCACATGTCTCGTGATGAGAAAAGGAGAGAAGAAAGAAGTGTCGGTAAGTATTCTTTTAGGAAAGGGCATCATAACTCAAGTCCATATTCTATCAGAAAGCATAGAAAAGGACTAGGGTGAATGAGCTATAGGGGGGGATGAATAAAATCAATCCTTCTTATACCTTTTATGGTTAGCACAATAAGGATGAATATGTAGTGTAATATACCAGATATAAAATGTATGCAGAACAGAAATAAAATGCTAGTAATGGCAGAATAACAATAATATAACCAGAACATTCACCACAATAACACTGAAATGATATAAGAATAACAACAGAAATAACACTTTGAATTTGAAAGCAATGTTCACGAGCCTTTTCAAGGGGGAAACCTCCATTTGAGAAGAGATTTATTACAATAATATCCAAGCTAGGGTTCTCATACCCTTGACTCCTATTTATACTAAAAATAAGCATCTAGAGGAAGATCCTTCTAGAACCGGAAGATTCTATTAGGTCTTCTTACATCTGCCTTATTCTATTTTATTGAAAGGCCTTATTAATATTTACCTTTATTACATCCAAATATATTGTTATACCTATGTGTGGGTTAGGACCCTAACATGCAGAGACATGGTTACTAGGTATGAGAAAGTACTGGGTATTAGAAGAAATTGACTTGGAGGGATTTCAAGAGGTATTTCCAAAAGAAATACTTAAACGAACGTTACTATGACAAGAAAATGAAGGATTTCTTTGAACTCAAGCTTGGGAATATGGCAATGGATGAGTACAAAAGAAATTTTTTGGAACTATTGAACTATGTGCCTTTTATCAAGGATGAACAAGTGAAGATTCAGAGATATTTGAGTGGATTTCCCTCATTTATCAGTGACAAGATAAAGTATGATGACCTTAAAATTTTGGAAGATACCATAGCATGCACTATTTGTCTTTATGAGAAACAAAGGAGAAGGTCGAATTTCCAAAAGGCTTGGGAAGATAATATGAAAAGTAATGTGGAATAGAGGAAGAAGGGAGATAATACATCACTTTTCATAAATATTAACAAGGACAGACGACTCTCCAAGATCCCAGAATGTCAGAAACAATGGGAAAAAATTCATGGAAACAACCTATGTAGTGTTGGGGTTGTGGAATAAATCATATGTGTAGAGATTGTCCTCAAAGAGTTGATAAAGAGAGGACTGCACACAGTGTACAATAAGCTATAAGAGTTGAGAACATGGGTATAAATGTGCCAAGGATTTACGCGGCACTGGATAACAAGCAGGTTGAGTTCTAGTCACACATGATTGAGGTGCAAGGTAAGATTAATGACCAACCCATTCATATTTTAATAGACTCAGGAGCTAGTCATAGTTATCTAGATCCTAAAATGGTGGAAAGATTCCAATTACTGAGAAGAAAGCTTGGAAAATATTTCTTGGTGCAGTTAGCTACAACATCAAAAAGGAATATCAATGAGATGGTTAAGGCATGTCCATTGGATATGAACAGATTGCACACAATGGATGATTTGAATATCATACCTTTGGGCTCGTATGATTTCCTCATTGGTATAGATTGGTTGGAAGAGCACGATGTTGTCTTAGATTGTTATAATAAGGAATTTACTTGCCTGGATGAGAAAGGAAATTTGAGATCAGTTCAAGGAATTCCAAGAGTTGTGACTATTAGAAAAGTTTCATCTTTGCAGTTGAACAAAAGTTACAGGAAAGGATTTCAAGTATTTGTAGCACACATGGAAGAGGCACCTAAGGATAAAGTGTTGAGTGTGGAAGATTGTGCAGTAATGAAAGAATATGAGGATGTATTTAAATAAATATCGGGATTTCCTCCGAAAAGAGATATTAAGTTCTCTATTAATCGAATGTTAGGAGAAACACATGTATCCAAGACTCCTTACAAGATGAGTATGCCATAATTTAAGGAGTTGCAGATGCAACTTGAAGAACTTCTGAAGAAGGGGTATATACACCCAAGTGTGTCTCCTTGGGGTGCACCATTTTTTTTCGTGAAGAAGAAGGACAGTACACTGAGAATTTGTATTGACTTCAGGTAGTTGAACAAGGTAACAATGAAGAACAAGTGTCCTTTTCCAAGGATAGATGATCTGTTTGATCAGCTAAGGGGTGCAAGGATATTTTCCAAGATAGATCTCAGATCTGGTTATCGTCGGGTAAGAATAAAAGAGGAAGAGATTGGTAAGACTGCCATGAGAATAAGTTATGGTCATTACGAGTTTACACTGTTTCCTTTTGGGTTGTCGAATGCACCAGTTGTCTTCATGTGTTTAATGAATGGATTTTTCAGAAGTTACTTGGATAAGTTTTTCATTGTATTTTTGGATGAAATTCTTATTTACTCAAAGTTCGAGGAAGAGCATGAGAATCACTTGAGGATGGTGTTGTAGGTGTTGAGGGAGTTTAATCTTTATGAAAAGTTGAGAAAGTGTTCATTTTATCAATGACACATTCATTATTTGGGTCATATTATTTTAGAAGAAGGAATAGTTTTGGACCCATCAAAGATAAAATCCATTGAGGAATGGCCAACACCAAGAAATGTCGCAGAAGTCGCAGAAGTGAGATCCTTTATGGGACTGTCAGGATACTACAGAAGGTTTATATAAGGATTCTTATAGATTGTGCATTCGATTACATCCCTACAAAAGAAAGATGTGCAATTTGAATGGACTCTAGATTGCATAAGGAGTTTTCAACGCTTGAAGAGTTTGTTAAAAAGTGCATCGATTTTAAGAATTGTTGATCCAAATGTAGAATTTGTTTTGTGAAAATATGCATGTAAGGAAGGAATCAGTGGGTTTCTGAGTCAAAATGGGCATGTGGTTTTATATGGATCAAGGAAGTTGAAAGAGAATGAAATGATATATTCTATGCATGATTTAGAGTTGGTTGCTATAATGCATGCATTGAAGATGTGGCAAAATTATCTCATGGGAAAGAGATTTGAGCTAGGAACAGACCATTGTGGTCTAAATTAGTTGTTTGGACAGCCAAGTTTGAATGCCATACAAAGCAGTTGGTTATATTTCCTCGGTGAGTATGACTTTGACATAAGAGATATCATAGAAAAAGAGAACAAATTGGTTGACGCACTCAACAAGAGGGTGCATGAAATGTATGCTACAACCATTAGCATGTACCATATATATTTCCGCGATTTTTTTTCAGAAGTTTCCAAATCATATCTGTGTTATATGGATATAAGTATGAATTTACAACAAGGTATGTTGCAGCCAAAGTTTGAAGGTTATAGGTTAAGAGATGATGGGATCCTCGTGTATAGATGCAGATTTTATGTGCCAAATGATCAAGAGTTAAAGATCATGATTTTTTCACAGAGGCATAAGGTCCCTTATGTTGGACATCCAGGTTATACCAGAAGACCACTGTTGCGGTAAAGAAGCAATATTTTTGGCCAGGTATGAAAAAGTAAGTTGCATATTTTATTACAAGATGCCACGAATGTCAGAAGGTCAAGGTTGAGCACCAACATCCATTTGGTTTATTGTAGTATTTTCCCATTCCTGAGTAGAAGTGGGAAGTTGTGACTATGGATTTCATAACTTATTTGCCTAGGATTGTTAAGCAACATGATTCTATCATGGTGGTGGTGGACAAGCTTACTAAAGATGCCCATTTTATTCCAGCAAAGTCAGAGCACAAGGTAGTCGACATTGCTGAGATATACATGCACGAAGTTGCTAAGATTCATGGTGTACCTAAGAATATTGTGTCTGACAAATATTATAATTTCAAATCAAACTTTTAGAAAGTCTTATTCAAGGGATTTGGAATAAGTTTGAATTTCAGCACAACATATCACCTTGAGATGGATGGTTAGAATGAGAGGGTAAATTGGGCGATTGAAGACATGTTGAGGATGTACGTGATGGAAAATACATCCAAGTGGGAAGACTACCTTCATTTGGTAGATTTTTCTTACAACAATGTGTATTAGGCATCCTTAAATATGATCTTGTTGAAGCACTTTATGGTAGAGAGTGCAACACGCCTATAAGTTGGGATAACCCAGAAACTCGTGCAATAGTTGGTCCATATTTTCTCTAGGAAATGGAGGAGTAGATGGTAAATATAAGGAAGAATTTAAAAGCTTCCCAAGACAGGTAGAAAATATTTGTAGATAAAGAAGAACCCACAGGAAATTTGGAGTGGGTAACCACATGTTTCTGAAAGTGAAGGTCAGGAACAGTTTCTTGAAATTGGGAAAGTGTTCTAAGTTAGAAACACACTATTGTGGACCATTTGAAATCCTTGAAAGGATTGGTCATGTCACTTATATGATTGAATTTCATGCGTCCCTATGCATTCATAATGTTTTCCATGTGTCATTTCTTAAGAAATATGTACCTGATGTTAATCGTGTCATTGAATGGAATGTGATTCAAGTGGAGCCAGAAGGAGTATTTCAAGTAAGACCGATTTTCATATTGGATCGAAAAGTCAAGCAGCTCTAGAATTGAGTCATGGAGCTGGTAAAGGTCCAATGGACCTGGGACGGTCCTGAGGATGCAACCTGGGAGCGTGAGGATGCTATGTGAGTAGAGTATCCTCATATTTTTTATAATGTTTGAAAATTTTGGATGTACATGTTTATATGATGCAATGAGGACAATGCATAAATAAGGGAGAGGGGATTGTAGTGTCCCTGATCCGAAACCCTTTGTAATTGTACATACGGGTTGGTGAGCCGATTGGTACCAAGTGTAAATGTAATGAAAATTAGGATGGTAATCCAAGGACACCTGGTTTTGGGGTGTTGTGTGCGTCACGGTAGTGCGTAGAAAAGTGTTAACAAGGACAAGGTGCACACAGTCTATATGTTTCACGCACCTAGGTAAGTGTACACATTGCACTATGTCATGCACACTTGGGTTAGTGCACAGGAATGAATGTGTATGTTTTGAGGTGGAGAAGCCTGTATGATTATGAGGTCGGTGAGCCTGAGCATAGATATGCCAGGGCACCTATCCATGTAAATACAGTCATGAATATTAATTTAATATTGACTCATTGTGTGCTGAATTACTCAGATGGAAAAGAGATGGGGGCCTACTCCACCGAAAGAATGAAAAAGTGGGTGATTCGTAAGTCTTAGGGAATATTTTATAATATTTCCGAGAAAAGTGTAATGTCAGATATATTATTATTTTATCCTAAGTTCCCAAGGATGGGGAATGGGTCACCAAGTGGCTTAAAGTTGATTTTGGAGGTGACAAGTGTCAAGTGGAACGAATGCAATATATATTGTTGGCCTAAGTATATTTTGGGGGGGATTATGACTATTATAGATGTTGCAAGATATGGTGAGAAGAAAGGGGTCAGATTGTATAGAGAATATGATTATTACCTTATTTTCTAGAGAAGCTTGTAGGTAGTCTTGGGGTTGTATCTAGAGTTTCATTGTCGAAGATTCAGGTTGGAAGACCATGAGAAGTCTCTATGGGTAAGAGACTGGTTGTTGTGGAGTGGTTTCTAGACCTGTGAGAATATTCTCCAGGTGAGAGTATTGCTGAGAATTATTTCCCAGTGCGCTAGGAACTAGTCACAAGGCTTAGAGACTTCATGTCTGGCATGTTGTTGGTAACCTTGGGAAGGAAAGTGGGGCAACCGAGGGACTAGTGAGTAGAGAAGGGGCACACTTCCTTGGGTGTGACAGGTGCATGGGGAATGAGGGACTGTAGACTAGTTGCAGCAGTGGATACCTAGGACTGAGCAATTTTGTTAAGTTTCAGACCATAACTTGTCTCTAGGACCCTATTTTCCTTGGTGGAGTTGATCCCCAACTCGAGGGTCACTACTACACATTGGAAAAATTGCGACGACTACTTGTGACGAAAGTACTCTTTCGTCGCAAAATTCAAGAGAAAAAGTTCAATTTTTCAATTTTGATCTAAATCCACCCTGTATTTGTCGCTCTATCGACGAAAGAAAACTTTCGTCTATTTTGCGACAATAATCAAGATGGTGGACTACTGTCTCAATTTCGACAAAATTGTGTTTTCATCACAAGAGCGACGCTCACTATTGACCATTAAACTTTTTGATACTATCCATATTGACCGTTATACATTTTAACAAAGTCTAAATTGATATAGTCAAAGTTTGTCGCAAGAGCGACGAACTTTGACTTGACCATTATAACGGTTCCTGTCTTCGACAAAGTTACCTAAATATAACAAATAAATAGGCAAAGAAAAATAAATATTTAGGTCATGGTCGTTGCAATTGCGATGATGGTGACCTAAATTGACCTATAAATATTTGATGATTTAAATATGTTACGACAATCTTACTATAACAACGACGGTTCTGAAAGGGTATTTTTGTGTGGAAGTTGTGCGGAAGAATGTCACATAATATAGTTAGAGGTGGGGAAAAAATTAAAGCGGGTGAAAAGGGTGATGGTAGATGTTATTTCCCTTGCTAAAATTGTTTCCGCATACGTCCCGTAATAATTTTAATAGCAACAGCTACAAAACATTGTAGGAAATATGGGCACATTGATGGCAGATTGAATGGATATCGTCCCATGGTAATTAGCTATATATTCATTATCTTTTTTTATTTTGTCAATTATATATATGTATATATATTGTTTGAATGTTTGTTATAGTATACACTAATTTTGCATGATTGTTTGTAATTATAAAGTTAGATTTGCCCTCTAACTTTTCGCAGAATATTGCACCAAGTATTAGTAGAAATGATGTTGTACAAGCTGAGGAACATCATGACCAAGAAAATGAGGATCTCATGGAAGAAGATGCCAGGACAAATCAAGTTAATGATCCCATGGAAGAAGATGATGGGACAAATCAAATGATCCAAGATTTGTTTTCGCAGCTGGATGAGGATGGGGACAATCCTAGTATTTATGATGAACCTCTATTAGAAAAGGAAAATAAATGACTTTATGAAGGATCAAGAGCAAATATTATCTCCGCTACATTGTTGCTAGTGAACTTAAAGGTTATGAATAATTTGTTGAACACTTGTATGACACAGATCCTAAGGTATGTAATATGTTTCATCTCATATTATACATAAATGTTGATTTTTTTCTATTTTTTTTTAGTGTTAATTAATGTGTAAAATAAGAATGCAATTTTTACGATTAATATTCTTACATTAACTAGTTATTTGTTATGTTGTATATTATTAGGTGATTTTTTGTTACCATCGTCAAATATTTTACCTCGCACATATCGAGGTTTGCATGCCATTATGAAAGACATTGGAATGGATTATCAAACTATAGATGCATGTCCTAATGACCATATTATATATTATGGACAACATGATTCGGAAAAAGAATGTCTACAATGTCTTATCAGTATATATCAAACCGATCAAGTAACAAAAAGGGTGCCTCGAAAGGTTCTTCATCATATTCCCATAATTCCATGTTTGCAGCGATTGTTTAGGTGTGAAAGCATAGCACAATTTATGGATTACCATGCACGTAACATAAGTGGAGATGGTGTTCTTTGAATTCCTGACATGGTTATGCATTTAGGGAAATTGAGGAAAAATGGGCAGATTTCAAAGATGAACCTCATAATGTTAGGCTTTCATTGGCAACTGATGGTTTTAATCCATTCGGAGAGCTTAGGTCTATTTACTCAGTGTGGCCTATTTTTGTTATCAACAATAACATTCCTCCTTGGATGTCAATAAAGAGGGAGAACATTATTTTGACAATGATTGTTCCAGGTATTTGTTTACATTAATTTTTTGAATGTAACATTTTTATTTGTTTCAATTTTTGCATAATATATTTTGTTTATTTATTTACTTATATATATATTACATGATATCATTCCTTTAGTAATTATGTGTAATTTCAAACACTTAGGTAAGTACCAGGTTAAATATATGAATGTATATATCAAGCCTCTTAGTGACGAGCTACTAAAGTTATGGGTTGGCATCACAATGTATGACATGTGTAAACCAATCGGGGAGAAGAAATTTAAATTCCGTGGAATAATTTTAAGGACAATTCATGATGCCCCTGGACTAACTCATTTTTGTGGCAAGTAGCATTCTAATATTGCTCTTTAATACTATATATTTTTTTAATGTTATCATAGTGCATGTTTAATTTTTAAATAATCTCATCGTATATTTGACATTAATCCATTTGTTGCAGGTCTTCAAACAAAGGGTAAATTTGCATGTCTAGTTTGTGGCCCTAAGATGAAGTATCGTCTTTCAAAAAGTTTAGGAAAGATGGTGTTTGATGAGTATAGGCACCGTCTTCCTAAGAGCCATAGGTATCATGCTACTGAAAAACATCTTTTCAATGGGAAAGAAGAGACTGGTTTAAAACCACGAAGAATGACACCTCACCTATGGAGGTTGGAATATAATAGAAATCATCAAGGTACTCAATTTCATAATGTATCGTAGATCATGTAATGTTTTGAATGTTTATTTTAATCATTGAATTTATTTTACTTTATTTGATAATTATTTTTTTTATTTCTTTTATGCTTCATGAAGGCCGCAATCATCATGAAGGTATTAATAATGGGCTTCCACGAGGAATGAAATGTTATCCTTCTCAATTCATGAGGTTTCCCTACTATGAGGAGCTAAAAATATTTCATTTGTTTGATACAATGCATATCGGGAAGAATGTGACTGAAACGTTATGGCGAATCATAGAGGGTAGGAGGGACAAAGAAAAAATTGTCAAAATGTGTACTGACATTCAGGAAGCCAATCATGCAATGTGAAGTGTGATCCTATATTCAAATAGATCAGGTGGAGTACTAGACTGAAATAACCTTCCATGGTTATTAACATAGCAACAAAGCAATGATGTAAAAGAGGTCCTTCAAAGAATTAAATTTCCCACAGGTTTTGCTTCAAACATAAATAATTTCTTTACAAAGAAAGGTGAATTTGGTGGGGTAAAAACACATGATTGGCATACCTTCATTAAGGTAATAATTTTGGTATACATATTTATATATATTGGCCTTATACATCTTTTATTTTTTTTATTTGTTTCTTTTCTACTTTGGTCGAAACAAATAACGATTCATTTTTTTGTTACAATATGTTCTACCGCTATCTCTCCCAAACAAATTTAACAGCAACGTCAAACAAGTTATATATGATCTTGGAAAACACATGAGGTAAGTAGTTGTGATTTATATGAAAAATGTTCTTTCAAATTATTTTTGTACTTAATGACACGTGTTTTACTTGTAATGTAATATATTATATTATGTTATGTTGAAACATGTTATTTTCTTGTGTCATGGTCTCATGTAGATGGTTGTCATTAAAAGAAATCCATGAAGATGATATAAAGTATTGGAAGAGAGAAATTCCCCATCTAATGTGTGAAATGCAAAAGTATATACCTCCGACATTTTTCAATGCACAAGAACACTACCTCATACACCAAGTTGAGGAGATTGAAATTTGTGGACTTGTTCACACAAGGTCAATGTGGATGGTGGAGAGGCATTTGAAATCATTGAAGGCATTGGTTAGACAAACATCATGTCGTGAGGGTTATATGGTGGAGGGATATATGGTATATCAATCCATGGTGTATATTAGTCAGTATCTTCCTAAATTAGCAGTGTCATCTATGCATACAGTGGATCGCATTTGGGATGTGAAATCCATCAAAATATTTGAAGATCAAGAGCATCTATTGGGGTAAGGTAGAATGAAAAAAATGAGAGGTAATATATTAATAATTATGAAAATTTATATTAATAATACATATAAAGTTTCATTTTTTGTGTATATGATCATACTCATTAATATATTATTATAATTTATTTCATAAATTATTAATATTTATAATTACCTGCATATTGGAAGTTATAACTAATATTTAATATTGGTGAATTATGATTTTTTGATTCAGTTGCTCAAGAGTGGGATGCACTGCATTTATACATTGCAAATAATCTTGACTAGATGAATGTATGGATTGAAAGATGTAAACAACATAATGGAGGTAGGTTATCATGGAAACGACTGTCTGAATTGGTTAGAGAAGCTCGTCGTAATGGAGATGCCAATGTTATGCAGAGGGAAATTGATTTAGCATATGGTTTGAAAGATGGAAAGGTAAGCAAATTCACCCATTTTATTCAGTTATTTTATATTATATTAATGTGACTACATGTGTACTGTATTTTTCAGATACTTTTGAAGTTATATAAATATATGTTAATTTATTAATTGACAATGCATCTTTTACATATCTCACATATTGCAGTTGAAACACCACAGGGCTATGTGGTGCAATGGTCGTAAATTTTGCATCAAACAATTGGATGAAACCAGGAAAAAATATGATAGTGGGATAACTGCAATATTCCAGGTCACTAATGTTTCCTCTAGGAGTGACAAACATCCTTGAGAATATGAAAATAGATAATATGGGTATTTAAATGATATACTTGAGTGTGACTTTAATTCCTTCACATTAGTTTTGTTCGATGTCAAATTGTATAGGTTAGGAATGCATGAATGCGATGAGGAAAGAACTATTATTCAACATGCCAATGGATTTCCAATGATCAAAACAACAGTGTTTTAAAGAGGAAATGATCACTATGTTTTTCCAAGCCAATGTGAATAGGTCTTTTACTCAAATGTTCCAGGTGAAAGGGATTGGTAATTTGTTGTTAGATATGATCCAAGAGGAAGACCAATTAAGTATACTCATTTACAGGAAGAAGATGATATTGAAGATCAAGAAGATGATTCGACAGATCAGACAGAGCCGAAAGATCATGGAGGGTCGACAGATGAAGAAGATCATGATCCAGACGTAGGAGACAATATTGCAATTCTTGATGATGGTGTCGATGAAATATGCTTGAAAATGACATTGATGACGATGATGATATCATCAATCCTTTCAATATCGTTTCTGAACCGGATGATGATACAGATGTTGATTTCGATGAAGAAGATAAAGATACAGAATAAGGATGATTACACATATGTTGAGGTTGGATTAGGTACGTGACTATATAATATTTTAATTTGTATGAATTATTCTCTTAAAATAATTTACTTATAATGTCCTGGGTTAATTACATGTTTTTAAGTTTTATGCAACATTTTTTTATCCTATGTTACATGTTGTTTAATTATTATGTGAAACCTGAAAATAGCAACCAATATACTAAAGTACGTGGTAGACTAAAAATATCATTTAGAAACACATAATTGCATTTACCTTCATTATTTTTTGTTTTTGTAGTTTCTATGCATGAATCTTAATAGGACGTTGCTTTCGATTATTTTCTATTTTATAGACTGGGTTTTGGGGATCAAATGAGAGTGATGTGAATGGGGGGGGGGGGCATATGACCTTCCACCTTCATGGGTTTGGCCTTGTTCAGTAGAGGATAAATTGTTCTTTACACCAAGAGAAGCTCTATAATTTTTATACCATCATGATTGTATAAGATTTCATCAATATTGTTGTCACAATATTGCATCATCGAAGTTTCGATGAACGTGTTTGTCATTTCTATAGAATGTTTTTTGAAACCCTAATTTTATTTCAAAGTACACAATTTGGTTGAAGCAAGTTTTAAGTTTGCATCAGTCTTTCTTCATTTTTATTTCAAGTTCTACATTAATGTATATACAATGTATCTGTGTCATAATTGTATTGACGAAAAATCCCTCTTTTTCGTTGATTTCTTAATCAACGAGGAACAAGGAACAAGGAACAAGGAATGAGGAAAGAGGAACATAGAACAAGGAACAAGAAATAGAAATTGTACTAGGACTAGACATCGACAACAATGACCTATGAATGGGGCCAACGTTGAAATGTTTTCAAACAGTTTCTGTATGCACTGAAATTTGTCATGGATAGACTATTCACATGACTTAACGACATGGGAGGGTTTCTGGACTCAAAATTCACTCACACACCCACTTTATTCCATCATCATATCATCATGGAAACCATAAACCCTATTTTTCATATGTTCTAGTAGATATGTTAATGATTCCAAATTTCATATTTGTATTTGACTCAAGGTCCAACTAGCTTGTAGAGTATCAAATTTTAATTTCAAGTTGATAAACCAAATATGAAATGAATACAAGCATCATTTGATATCGTCGCAAGAGAGACAAATGTAAATAATCTTGCGATGAATTATCTATACTATCGACGAAAAAAGTTCATCGATGGTATAGCTAATTCGTCGCAAGAATATTGTGTCTAATTTGAATGGTGTTACATGGTTTTCAAGGAGTGTAGGGATTATATTATGGTGCAATGTAGTGTAGTCTATAATAAAAATCTCTATTCCAAACCTAAAAATGGATAGTACCACATCTTGTTCAGAAGACAAATATTTTTTGTATGTTTCCTTTGTGGTGGCTCAAGCCTTGAGTACACATGATGCCTGCCAATGAAATGTAACAATATCACTATTGAATGATAATGTTATGTCACCCATGGTTGAGGAAATAAATTAAGGTTATTAGGTCCTATTTGAATCTTCTTAGAATTGATATTCCTTACATAGTCCTTGAAAAAAGACAAAAGACTTATGTAGCAGATATTAATTTGGTCTTTGTATGGGACATTTTATGCCATTAGTATGTTTTGTACAAAAATAATGGATCTTGGGGTCTACACCATAATAAAGGAATGAGTAACAAGAAACAAGGAATGAGGAATGAGGAACGAGGAACACAGAAAAAGGAACAAGGAATGAGGAACGAGGAACATGGAACAAGGAACAAGGAACGAAAATTGTACTAGGACTAGACACCGGCAATAGTGACCTATGAATGGGGCCAACGTTGAAATTTTTTCAAACAGTTTAAGTATGCATTGAAATTTGAAATGGATAGACTATTTGCATGCCTTAATGATATGGGAGGTTTTCTTGACTCCAATTTCACTCACACACCCACTTTCTTCCATCATCAATTCATCATGTAAACCAGAAACCCTAATTTTCTTTCAAAGTACGCAATTTGGTTGACACAAGTTTTAATTTTTCATCAGTCTTTCTTCATTTTTATTTTAGGTTCTACATTAATGCATGTACAATGTATCTATGTCATAGTTGTGATGAAAATACCTCTTTTTTGTTGATTTTTTAATCAACACCATAAAAATACTAGAGGCGGGCAACAGTGACATGTGAATGGGGCCAACGTTGAAATTGTTTCAAACTGTATCTGTATGCATTGAAATTTGACATGGATAGACTATTCACATGCCTTAATGATATGGGAGGGTTTCTGGACTCAAATTTCACTCACACGCACTCTTTCTTCCATCATCATATCATCATGTAAACCATAAACCCTATTTTTCATATGTTCTAGTAGATATGTTAATGATTCCAAATTTCGTATTTGTATTTGACTCAAGGTCCATCTAGCTTGCAAAGTATCAAATTTTAATTTCAACTTGATAAAACAAATATGAAATGAATCCAAGCATCATTTGATATCATTGCAAGAGAGACGAATATAAACAATCTTGCGACGAATTAGCTATACTATCGACGAAAAAAGATCGTCGATACTATAGCTAATTCATTGCAAGAATATTGTGTCTAATTTGAATGGTGTTACATGGTTTGAAATGAGTGTAGGGATTATATTATGGTGCAATGTAGTGTATTCTATAAGAACAATCTCTATGTCAAACCTCAAAATGGATAGTACCATATCTTGTTCATAAGACAAATATTCTTTGTATGTTTCCTTTGTGGTGGCTTAAGCCCTCAGTACACATGATGCCTGACAATGAAATGTAACAATTTGACTATTGAATGATAGTGTTATGTCACCCATGGTTAAGGAAAGAAATTAAGGTTCTCGGGTCTTATTTGAATCTTCTTAGAATTGAGATTCGTTACAAAGTCCTTGAAAAAAAACAAAAGACTTATGTAGCGGATATTAATTTGGTCTTTGTGTGGGACATTTTATGCCATTAGTATGTTTTGTAAAAAAAATAATGGATCTTGGGGACCACACCATGGTCAAGGAATGAGGAACAAGAAACAAGGAACAAGGAACTAGGAATGAGGAACACAGAACAAGGAATAAGGAACGGAAATTGTACTAGGATTAGACACTGACAACAGTGACCTACGAATGGGGCCAACGTTGAAATGTTTTCAAACAGATTTTGTATGCACTAAAATTTGTCATGGATAGACTATTCACATGAATTAATGATATGGGAGGGTTTATGGACTCAAATTTCACTAACACACCCACTTTCTTCCATCTTCAATTCATCATGTAAACCATAAACCCTATTTTTCATATGTTCTAGTAGATATGTTAATGTTTCCAAATTTCATATTTGTATTTGACCCAAGGTCCAGCTAGCTTGCAAAGTATCAAATTTTAATTTCAAGTTTATAAACCAAATATGAAATTAATCCAAGCATCATTTGATATCGTTGCAAGAGAGATGAATATAAATAATCTTGCGACGAATTAGCTATACTATCGATGAAAAAAGTTCGTCGATAGTATAGCTAATTCATCGCAACAATATTGTGTCTAATTTGAATGATGCTACATGGTTTTAAAGGAGTGTAGGGATTATATTATGGTGCAATATAGTGTAGTCTATAAGAATAATCTCTATGCCAAACCTCAAAATGGATAGTACCATATCTTGTTCATAAGACAAATATTCTTTGTATGTTTCCTTTGTGGTGGCTCAAGCCCTCAGTACACATGATAAATGACAATTAAATGTAACAATTTGACTATTTAATGATAGTTTTAAGTCACCCATGGTTAAGGAAATAACTTAAGGTTCTTAGGTCCTATTTGAATCTTCTTAGAATTGAGATTCGTTGCATAGTCCTTGAAAAAAGACAAAAGACTTATGTAGAGGATATTAATTTAGTCTTTGTGTGGGACATTTTATTCCATTAGTATGTTTTGTACAAAAATAATGTATCTTGGGGACTACACCATGGTCAAGGAATCTTCTTAGAATTGATATTCTTTACACAGTCCTTGAAAAAAGACAAAAGACTTATGTAGCGGATATTAATTTGGTCTTTGTGTGGGACATTTTATGCCTTTAGTATGTTTTGTACAAAAATAATGGATCTTGGGGACTACACCATGGTCAAGGAACGAGGAACGAGGAACGATAAATGAGGAACGAGGAACACAGAATAAGGAATGGAAATTGTACTAGGACTAGACACCGGCAACAGTGACCTGTGAATGGGGCCAACGTTGAAATTTTTTCAAACAGTTTCTATATGCATTGAAATTTGACATGGATAGACTATTCGCATGCATCAATGATATGGGAGGGTTTATGGACTCAAATTTCACTCACCCACCCACTTTATTCCATCATAAATTCATCATGTAAACCATAAACCCTAATTTTCTTTCAAAGTACACAATTTGGTTGATGCAAGTTTTAAGTTTTCGTCAGTGTTTGTTCATTTTTATTTCAGGTTCTACATTAATGTATATACAATGTATCTTTGTCATTGTTGTGATGAAAAATCTCTCTTTTTCATTGATTGTTTAATCAACACCATAAAAATACTAGAGACGGGAAACAGTGACATGTGAATGGGTCCAACATTGAAATTGTTTCAAATTGTATCTATATGCATTGAAATTTGACATGGATAAACTATTCACATGCCTTAAAGATATGGGAGGGTTTTTGGACTCAAATTTAACTCACACACACTCTTTATTCCATCATCATATCATCATGTAAACCATAAACCCTATTTTTCATATGTTCTAGTAGATATGTTACTGATTCCAAATTTCATATTTGTATTTGACTCAAGGTCCAGCTAGCTTGCAAAGTATCAAATATTAATTTCAATTTGATAAACAAAATATGAAATGAATCCAAGCTTCATTTGATATTGTCGCAAGAAAGACGAATGTAAATAATCTTTCTACGAATGAACTATACTATCGGTGAAAAACGTTTGTCGATAGTATAGCTAATTCGTCGCAAGAATATTGTGTCTAATTTGAATGGTGTTACATGGTTTGCAAGGAGTGTAGGGATAATATTATGGTGCAATGTAGTGTAGTCTATAAGAATAATCTCTATGCCAAAACTCAAAATGGATAGTACCATATCTTATTGATAAGACAAATATTCTTTGTATGTTTCCTTTGTGGTGGCTCAAGCCCTCAGTACACATGATGCCTGAAAATGAAATGTAACAATTTGACTATTGAATGATAGTGTTATTTCACCCATGGTTAAGGAAATAACTTAAGGTTATTAGGTACTATTTGAATCTTCTTAGAATTGAGATTCATTACATAGTCCTTGTAAAAAGACACAAGTGTTGCTTCTACAATTTTGAGAATACTGACAAGAATGAAGATTGGTCTCCTGTATTTATACTAATTCTGGCAGACTACCTGGGCCGACTTCTCATTATGGGTACTAATTCTTTAGTATATAATATTTCATTTTGTCGACTTCTTCTCTTGGAGGCTAATAACCTAATACAAGTCATTCTCTTGAGACGACTTGTCTTCTAGGGTTATTAACCAATTAATTAGGGTTTCTTCTTGCTTCCTGGAATATTCTATTCTTGTTAGGTTTATGTTAAGACCTAAATAGTGGCTCATTACCCCTTAATGAGGGCATATTATATTCGTAATTTTATTTTATTTATATCGTCTTTAATCCATTAGTTGTAATTATACCTCCTAGTCTCCTATATATACCAAGGAGACATTTTCATTTTGAATCATCTTGTAATTGTACATTTATGTGGGCATAAGGAGGTTGCCCCCTTGAAGAGGCTTATTATCTGAGTTTCTCTCTTTTTCAAGGCTTTGAGTACTTATTCTGAGGTTTTTCTAGTCTATATTGATATTTGGTTCTTAACATATGGTATCAGAGCTCAAGGTCTTGGGGTTTCGCTACTACATCTGAGACATCTTGGAATTTTCACTATAACTTTTTTTCTACAACATTTTCGAAGGAGAGGCTTGGAGGATATTTATTATACGGATCAAGGTATGTTGGGTTAAAGTTTCATCTTCTAAGGCCTTATAATTTCAGAGATACAACCTGTGCAAGATAGGGTTCTGGAACCATCCTGAACTGAGTCATTGCAGAATTTTCTCTATAAAACATTTTCTGTAATGTTTCAGACCCTGAAATATGGACGCTATTCACATAAATTAGTAAGGTATCTTTGGTAAAAATTTATGCTTCTGTTTCATCTTAAATTTCTATATACACCCTGTGGAAGATAGGGTATCTGACTAGTCCTATTAACTAGTCTCAAGAACGTGTTCCAGGTAAAACAATCATAACTTATTCCTAGAGTATCCAAATTGAGTGAGACTAGTTTCATTGGATAGTGGACATTCTGTAGTATTTCTGGTAGGATTTTCAGAATTTTATATCATTTATTTTGTGCAGGGCATGCTATACAAATGAGATCTCCTGGAAAGGCCAAAAATAAACAAGTTATGTGGAAGTTACCGTAAATTCCACTTGTCACATCCAATTTTGATCAGACCTGTGGCATTGCAGAGAAGAAATATCAGAGAACTACAAAAAATAAAGTTTCATACCCAGAAGGGCCAAAACTTTGCATATACAATAGAAGAAAGAGTGTCTAGCAAAACAACCTCAAAATCAAGGTTCAAAAGTGATACTTGGCCAACATGCCACCCAAAAAGGGAACTTCTACACCAAATAAGCCTCCAGAAAATCCTAATTGGACTCTTGATGAAGGTGAAGAAATGCGTAGGGGCATAAATGATTTACAAAAGAAGACAAAAACAAGAGATGAACTACAAGAGATGGAAGCTAAGTTGGAGGCAATAAATACTAAGATGGATGGTTTAAAAGAGGAGATCACGGAAGGATTGAAAAAATTTGTCATAGAGAGGACACCTGAAAGTGAAAATGTATCCCATGAAATTCATGATGAGGACACAAGGAAGGTGAATCAAGAATGGAGAAACTCTAACTTTGGGTTGAAGACCAACCACATTCCTAAGATCGATATGCATAACTTTGATGGCAAGGACCCTATCACATGGATACCTCAGATGGAGAAATTCTTTGATCTACATAATGTTCCACATACACAAAAGGTATGAATTGCTTCTTTATATTTAGAAACCAATCAATATCTATGGTATAGATGGCTTTGTTCTCATAAATCACTCGTCACTTGGACAATTTTCATGGAAGAAATGATAGCACACTATGAGGATACAAGGAGAAATACCTTATTTAGCCAATTGATAAATCTCAAGAAAAAGGGTTCAGTTATAGAGCACATTGAGAACTTCCAAAGATTGAATATAAAGGTAATAGATATTCCAGATGAGAACTTGATTGATGTATTCATAGGAACTTTAAGAGATAACATTCAACATGAGGTTCGCCTTTGGGAATCCAAATCATTGGAGAATGCATTTAGGGTGGCAAGAAATGTCGAAAGTAAAAATATGGCTATGGCTACTATAAGGACCAATCCTAACATCTATAGAGATATTAATGATCCTTCTTCTAAAACACCTCAACCTACAAGGTTGACACCTCAAAAATTGGAGGAAAGAAAATAAAAAGGCTTATGCTTTAATTGTGACAGCAAGTACAGTAAGGGACATAAGTGTGGTGAGAATAAATTATTCTACATAGATTGTGAAGAGGAAGAAGAACAAGAACATGAACAAGAACCATCTCAAGATGAAAACGCAGAATCAATTTCATCTGAAGAGTTGACTCCCACAATATCGTGTAATGCATTGGCTGGAATTAGCACTCCTCAAACCCTCAAGATCGAAGGATATATCAAAAAGAAAAAGGTAATAGTCCTAATTGATTATGGAAGTACTCATTATTTCATTCACTATAAATTAGCCAAAGATCTCAATTGCTTTGTATATCTAGCACCAGAGTTTCAAGTAATGATTGCAGATGGAGGAACTATCAATTTCTCAGGAAAATGCAATAAGATCAATCTTACTATGGGGGAATATGTAATGAATAGTCCAATGATTGATATACCCATGTGTGGTGTTGATGTTGTACTAGGAATCCAATGGTTACAATCATTAGGAACAATGGCTTTTAATTTTCAAGAACGTTTCATGAAAGTTTCATTGGAAGGAAAATAAATTGAGCTAAGAGGTATCACAGGGAAACCCGGTAAGGTGATAAGCTCTAATGGCATGACAAAATTATTGAAAAATGGGAATCAAGGTGTTATTTCACAACTATGCTCACTAGATGTTCAAACATCTAAGCCATCTATTCCTCTAGATCTCCAAGGGATCATTGATAAGAATTCCAAAGTATTTGAAGATATTGCCAAAGTAATTCCACCCACTCGAAATCATGATCATAATATTCACCTTATTCCTGGCAGTGTTCCTCCTAACATCAGGACATACAGATACCCTTATGCCCAAAAGAGTGAAATTGAGCGCATGGTTGAAGAAATGTTAGAGGCTGGCATGATTAGACCTAGCCAAAGTTCTTACTCTGCACCGGTGGTAATGGTATTCAAGAAATATGGCTCATGGCGTATGTGTCAACATTATAGAGAGATCAACAAGATAACTATTAAATATAAGTTTCACATTCCCGTCATTGATGAATTGTTAGATGAACTACATGGAGCAATCTATTTCAAAAAGTTGGATCTTCATTCAGGGTATCATCAGATTAGAATGAAGGAAGAAGATATCCCAAAAACAACATTCCAAACTCATGAAGGCCATTATGAATTTTGGGTCATGGATTTTGGCCTTACAAATGCACCTTCCACATTCCAAGGGTTGATGAATTCCATTTTCAAGCCCTTCCTTCGAAAATTTGTGTTAGTATTTTTTGATGATATACTAATCTATAACAAGTCTTGGGAGGATCATGTGCGACATGTTGACAAGGTGCTACAAC